>JAUCMX010000011.1:24926291-25098791 GCA_033459395.1 Hemibagrus guttatus
ACAGAGAAAAGGAGTTCATACTTTAAAGATAAAGTGCAGCTACACAAAAAGAGAGATATTTTTTAATGTAAAGAGGCTTTTTTAAATTATTTTTTTAATTAATTGAAATATGTTTTTTTTCCGTGTATTTTAATAAGGCAATAAGGTAATTTAATGATAATATACATCATTAAATGTATAATATTCAGACCCTTTACTCAGTACATTGCATATCCATCTGAGGATCTTCTCCATTTCCTCTCTGCAGAAGCTCTCAAAATCAGGTTGTATGGAGAGTGACACTGTACCACTGTTTTCAGGTCTCACCAGAGATATTTAATTGGATTCATGTCCAGGATCTGGCTGGACCTCTCAAGAACATTAACACACTTGTCCCAGCACAATGATGAGTTTTGAGGTGATTGCCATGTTGAAAATGTATCTGAAGTCGTCAGTTTTGATCTTCTCATCTAATTCTTAATTCTTAATTCTTCTTCTTCTTCTTCTTCTTCTTCTTCTTCTTCTTCTTCTTCTTCTTCCTCTTCTTCTTCTTCTTCTTCTTCTTCTTCAACGTGATCCAGATGAACTTCCCAGTCATCCACAACCCTCTTCGCTCTGTCACTCCCCTTCCTCCATACAAAACACAGAGCCCTAAGTGTGCTGACAGACTGCTCTATTTTTATGAGTGGGGCCGGGTTAGCAACACTAGCCTTTTTCTCGTGCCTGGTGGTGCTAGGCTGAGGCCACTGGCTAGAGGAAGGCTCAGACTCCTGGCCATGGTGGGGGAAAAACTGGACAGGCCTTACATCAATATTGAATGTCCAGAAGAAAAGATTTATCTTTTTTTTTTATCCGAGTTAAATTGAGGCACAGGTGCCTTTCTCTGACAACTAATGCAGCCATGGAACGACCAATGGCATGGGCAGTCTACTTTGAGGCACGAAGGGCAAGGTCAGTAGCTCAGCGGGGTTCAGGGCTTTAGGCCTGCAAGACCACCAAGGTGTGCAGAGCTCCACCAGCCTGGCCTGCTGCAATGTAGGCTTTATACACAAATGCCGATGTAGCTCTAGGTGGCTTAGACGGCAGTGTGGGCTTTCTCCATGCTGCCAAGGAAGGGTAGAGATAGCTAGCTAGGGGATAGCTAGGGGATAGCTAGGGGAGAGATAGCTAGCTAATGTTATAAAAATAGGTTGGTCAGTCAGCACACTCAGGGTGTGGCCCATCAGATGGACCTAAGGGCTGTCATCACTGCAAGGCGCGCCAACTAGGAAACTAGATGCCCGAATATTATGGCTCCAGGGAGCCATGACTCTGAGCTTAAGCCAGCCTGTCGTCCCTCCCCTGGGGACAGTTCCCCAAGCAGGTTTCTTGATGCTTCAGGGGGCAGTACATTGCTTCAGGGCACCAGGTATGGTGGCGATACATTGAGGCTTGTGCCCCTGCCGGATGATATGGCAGCATGGAAACTTCTGATGAATGTGCCTCAGTTGGTTCTCAGCACCATAGAAAAAGGGTACAGAATCCAATTTGCCTCGCATCCTCCCCCATTTCAAGGCCTGTCACCCATTGTTGTCAGCACAGGGTAGGATTTTTTCCTCCAGCAGGAACTCCAGACACTCTTGGACAAAAGGGCCATAGTTCCCCTTACTCAAAGAGACCTAGGGTTCTATAATAGGTATTTTCTAGAACCCAAGAAGGATTGGGGACTGTGCTAGATCAGAGCAAAGGTCTAGCTTGTGATGATAGATCTGAAGAACATGTATTTTCATATAAACATCCAGCCAGAACGATTTCTCAGGTTTGCTTTTTGTCAGCACAGGGTAGGATTTTTTCCTCCAGCAGGAACTCCAGACACTCTTGGACAAAAGGGCCATAGTTCCCCTTACTCAAAGAGACCTAGGGTTCTATAATAGGTATTTTCTAGAACCCAAGAAGGATTGGGGACTGTGCTAGATCAGAGCAAAGGTCTAGCTTGTGATGATAGATCTGAAGAACATGTATTTTCATATAAACATCCAGCCAGAACGATTTCTCAGGTTTGCTTTTTGAGGTGAAGGGTACCAATATTGGGTTCTCTCTTTTGGCCTAGTTTTGTCTCCACACACTTTCAGAAAGCATCTCCAGAGCATCCGTGTACTCAGTTATATAGACAACTAGCTTATTTTAGCTCAGTCGAAAGATATGGAGGCCAGACATCGAGATGCTGTGCTCGCCCACATGATGTCTTTGGAATTCAGGCTCAACCCAGAGAGGAGCGTGCTTTCTTCCTCTTAGATAACCACCTTCCTGGGGTAATTTGAGATTTGACCACAATGTGGGCATGCTTGTCTCTCACTTAGGTGATTTCCATTCTTTTTGCAGTAAAGGACATTTGGATAGGCCTGTAGCTTTCTACACATGAGGCTCATTCAAATTCAAATGTTATTTGTCAAATACTCAATCATACAGAAGAAGAAGAATCTAAAGAAGCATCTAAGAATTTAAAATAAAAATAATATCAACTATAAAAAGTATACTAATATATTATATATATATATATATATATATATATATATATATATATATATATATATATATATATATATATATAATAATATACTATTATTATGTAATACAATACAAAATATAATATAATATAGACTATCATTATACAATATGGGGGGGGCACGGTGGCTTAGTGGTTAGCACGTTTGCCTCACACCTCCAGGGGGTTCCCGCCTCTGCCATGTGTGTGTGGAGTTTGCATGTTCTCCCCGTGCCTCAGGGGTTTCCTCTGGGTACTCCGGTTTCCTCCCCCAGTCCAAAGACATACATTGTAGGTTGATTGGCATCTCTAAATTGTCTGTAGTGTTTGATTGCGTAAGTGAATGAGAGTGTGTGTACCCTGCGATGGGTTGGCACTCCGTCCAGGGTGTATCCTGCCTTGATGCCCAATGACGCCTGAGATAGGCACAGGCTCCCCGTGACCCGAGTGTAGATCGGATAAGTGGTAGACAATGAATGAATTATACAATATATAAAAATAAAAATAAATAACAATATAATAGAAAAAGAATAGAATAAGTGGGATACTAATAGTAAAACGTACATTGAGATGGTTGGATGGATGTGGACAGAATATAGATATAACGTGGGCAGAATATAGATATAATAGTCTAACAGTGTCATGTGCTATGATTTGCCAGTCCTGAATTAAAGTGACTGTGTTGTGCCAATAGTCTGATTGTGCACATTATGAGGCAGGGAGAGTAGTCTGTGAACTAGTTTTTCTCCTGGCTCAGAATCTGAATAGCCTATGGGAAGAAGCTCCTCCTCATTCTCTCTGTGTTTGCCTTCAAGGAGCGGAAGCATTTTCCTGAATGCAAGAGAGAAAAGAGTCCATTGTTAGGATGACTGCAGACTTTCATTATCTTCCTGGCCCTGGTCTGGCACCTGCTTGCTGTAGATGGTCTGCAGGTCAGGGAGCTCAGTGTGGATGGTACGTCCAGCTTGCTGACTGCAACACCCTCTGGAGGGCTCACCTGTCCTGCATGGTGCTGTTCCCAAACCAGGAAGTCATGCTACCCATCAGGACACTCTCAATGGTGCAGGTGTAAAAAGTCTTTAGCACCAGAGGGGGTAGTTTAAAATCCCTTAAACTTCCCAGATGGTACAGATGCTGTCAGGCCTTCTTCACCAGGTTTTTGATGTGACAGGACCATGACAGGTCCTGCATGATGAGAACACCTGTCACGTCCGCCCGCCACTCCCGCCATATGCGGGGCTCGAACCCGGATCTCCGTGGTGCCGCGTGCTCCAGCATGCTGTGAAAACGCAGACCCAAACGCAGGATTCAGTGAAGCACTGTTTTTTATTACAAACACACGATACAGGGGAAAGACAAACATAACACGAGACTCCGTGGTACAATAAACTAAACTCACACACATAACCCCAAACCTAACGTAACACCCACGGGACAGCTATACAAAGAACATTGACCCAAGCCACACATGCACACCAGGATCCCTTTTATAGGGAAACACATCAGGGTAATAAGGGACAGGTGACAATCAGGGTGGAGAACAATGGGCAGGAAATCACACAGACACAAACAGGCTTCCAGGATTCTCCTGCCAGCGCCCTCCCCGGGCCTGGCAGGGAACTGTCCAGCTACTCCTGACAACACCTACGTACCAGAAACCATCCACTGTCTCCACTGGGGTCCAGTTGATCTTTATTCCCATTGATATGACTGCTCCTGCTTTATGCTGAATTCCACTATCAACTGCTTAGTCTTGCTGGCATTCATGAGAAAACTGTTCTCCTGGCACCATCTCTCCAGATTTGGGATCTCCTGTAGGTAGGCCATCTCATTGTTGTTGGAAATTAGGCCTACCACAACAGTGTTGTCAACAAACTTGATGATTGTGGTGGAGTTGGAAGTGGCAACGCAGTCGTAAGTGTACAGTGAGTACAACAGGGGGTTCAGAACACAACCCTGTGGAGCTCCAGTGCTGAGAGTGAGGGAGAATGAGTTTGCCCACCTATATAACTTGTGGTCTGTCTGTGAGAAAGTTGGAGATTTATTGGCACAGGGACGGGCTGAGTTCCAGGACCTCCAAATGCTGAACTGTAGTCCAAAAAGAGAATTTTTACATAATTCCCATTCCTGCAGTCCAGGTGACACATAATTGTGTGAAGATGTGTAATGGCATCCTCAGTAGAGCGGTTATGGCGGTAAGTGAACTGAAGATCATGTGTGTCTGGTAGTGAAGCAATGATTAAGACTCTGACCAGTCTTTCAAAGCACTTCATTAACACTGAGGTTTGGGACATGAACAATGGTGGACTGTTTGAAGCATGAGGGGACTACAGACTGTTCCAGGGATAGGTTGAATATCTCTGTGAAAACTGGTGCTACCTGGTCAGCGCAGGCTCACAGAACCTGACTTGTGATGCCTTCTGGTCGTGCTGTCTTCCTGGTATTCACTTTCCTGAATGCCCTCCTCACATCATGCTCTGAGATGGTGCATGTTTTTACCTCTACAGCTCTCTCAGCATGCATACTGTTTGTGCCACTAGTGCCATTTGCGATGTTAGCTGTAGTCTCAATGTGAGCATAAAAGGTGTTTTTTACTCTCTCTTTTACTCTCATCTCCTAGAGAATGTCAGGATTCATTGTTCTGGAGGTTGGTGTTTTATGGTCCAAGATCATTATCACTCCCTGCTACAGGCTCCTAGAGCCACCATTTTAAAACTGTGACTATAGTTTCCTCTCTAGGTCCCTCTTGGCTTCCTTCACTGCTCTGTGTATGCTGTAAGATGCAGCCTTGTACTTGTCCATGTTCCCGGTGGTGAGCCCCATGTTGTAGGCAGTGGAGCAGGATCTCAAAGCATTGCAGATTATTTTATCCACCCACAGCTTCTGGTTGGGAAACGCTCTGATGATTTTTTTTAACTGTATCATCTGCCAGTTTCCGTATGAATTCCACCACTGCTTCCATAAACATGTTGACATCATCTGAGCTGATTCTGAACATGTCCCAGTCTGTGTCATCTAAAATGTTCTGCAGAGTGGCTACCAATTGGGTCGTCCAGCATGTCACCTCCCTCTGAACCAAAGCTTCCTGTTTTAGCCTTTGTTTGTAAACAGGCATGAAGAAGTTGGCAGCATGATCGATTTTCCAAACGGTGGACATGATTGTGCCTTGTAGCTGTCCTTGAATGGTGTGTAGCAGTGGTCTTATGTCCTTTTGCACCTGGTGGAGCATGTTATGTGTCTGGTGTTGTGTAAGAGCCTTGTGTAGGTCCCATATTGCAGTGTCCATGTTTGCCTGAGTTTGAATATATAAACGGTACTGACTATGACCAAGCTGAATTCCCAAGGAAGTTAGACAGGCTGACATTTGATGGTCAGGTGTTCCAGAGTGGGTGTGCAGGAGTGTGAAAGAGGTACAATCCTAATACTGTCACACCAGCTGTTGTTTACCATCAGACATACTCCACCTCCCCTTGACTTTCATGAATCCATTGTTCTGTGTATGCGGTGCCCCGAGAAGAACTCGGCCAGCTGGATGGCATTTACCAGTACCACCGGGTTCAGCCATGTCTCGGTGAAGCAGAGTATGTTGTAGTCCCAAATGTCCCTCTGGAACCTAACACTTGCCCTTTAATAGATGCCTCCCTCTCAGGCTGGGGTGTGGTCTTAGACAGCTAGATGGTAGCTCTGCTCCCAGGAGTTCTAGCCAGAGTGTGCCAGGACCGAGTTCACCTTCTGTTGGTGGCTCCACATTGGTCCACTTGGGTTTAATTTGTGGACCTGATTTACCTTTTAGATGGGACTCCTTGGTAAATTCTTGTCAAGAGGGACCTCCTGTCTCCGAAGCACAAGGGGTGATTCTCCACCACCACCCCGAGATATGGAAACTCTGGGTCTGGCCCCTGAGGGGTTCAGCTCTTAGACTCTGGTCTTTCACTTGAGGTTGAAGAGACCATATTGAATTCTACAGCTCCATCCACAAGAAAATTCTATGCTTTAAAATGGAGATTATTTTGCCTCTGGTACAATCAGCACCAACAAGACCCAGGCCACTGCTCCATTTGTTCAGTGCTGGAATTCCTTCAGACATGGCTCTGTGAGAGCTTAACCCCCTTCTCTTTAAATATGTATGTGGTAGCCATTGCTGCGAACCACATTCTTGTTTTAGGAGCCACCATTGGGCGGCACCCTCTGGTCTCTAGTTTTCTGTGGAGTGCTAGGAGACAGAAGCCCTTCTGTAGATTGTGATATCCCCAGGCTAGGACACATTCCCAAGGTGCCCACCATGGCTGGCTGTCTGGTCATTTTGTGAGCCGTCTATCCTCTGCCCCAGTCAGAGGAGTAGGAGAGGCTGCACCTATTGTGCAATGTTTGGGCTCTCAGCACTTATGTACATTGCTTGACCACGTGGCATAAGTCCTCCGCCCTGCTAATCTGCTTTGGTGGCCGCAATAAGGGCAATCTGGTCTCCTAGCCATGCCTGGTGCACTGGGTAGCAGAGACTATTTCCCAGGCAGTGTGCAATATGTTTTCACCACTATGCATTAGAGCTCATTCTACTAAGTATTGTCTCATCCAGTGCCTTGGGCAGAGCTGTTAATCTTGCTGATATCTGTGCTGTGGTGGGCTGGTCCTCTCAGCACACCTTTATCAGATTTTCTAGTTTGGACTTTGACCCCGTTCTGGAATCCTGTGTCTTACAGGGCTAATTGGTGTTCTGCTCCCTAGATGCCTGTGCCACTCTCACACTCCTGCAGGACAGACATTGTACCTGATTGTGTCAGCATTGGTTTTGTTGTTCTTATAGTGTCAAGCCATGATGCTGCTTTGAGCTCCCATCCATCCACTGTCTTCCGCTTATCTGGTGCCGGGATACCCAGACTTCCCTCTCCCTAGACACTTCCTCCAGCTCTTCCGGGGGGATTCCAAGGCATTCCTAGGTCAGTCAAGAGACATAGCATCTCCAGCATCTCCTGGATCTTCCCTGGGGTCTCTTCCCGGTGGGGCATTCCCGGAACACCTCCTGAGATGTCCAGCAGGAATCTGAAACAGATGCCCAAGCCACCTCAACTGGCCCCTTTCAATGTGGAGGAGCAGCGGCTCTACGCTGAGCTCCTCCCAGGTGACAGAGCTCAGAGACAGTGCCCCACCACCCTACAGAGGAAACTGATTTCGGCTGTTTGTACCCTGGATCTTGTCCTTTCATAGGTGAGAGTAGGAATGTAGATTGACTGGTAACTCCACTCAGACTCAATGCCCCCAACCTCCCTCAGGATCTGGCTGAAACTCTTTTGGAGGTGGGAGTTGAAGACCCCCCTAACAGAGGGTTCAGCAAGATGTTCCCAACAGACCCTCACAATATGTTGGGGTCTGCCAAGTCTGTCCTGCATCCTCCTCCGTAACTCACCACTCACCACCAGGTGGTGATCGGTTGACAGCTCAGCCCCCCTCTTCACCTGAGTGTCCAAGACATGTGGCCAAAGGTCAGATGACACAACCACAAGGTTGATCATCGAACTCCAGCCTAGGGTGTCCTGGTACCACGTGTACTGATGGGCACCCTTATGCTTGAACATGGTGTTTGTTATGGATAAACTGTGACTAGCACAGAAGTCCAACAACAGAACACCACTCGAGTTCAGACCATGGAGGCATTCCTCCCATTCACGCCCCTCCAGGTATCACTGTTGTTGCCCACATGGGCGTTAAAGTCCCCCAGTACAACTATGGAGTCCGCAGTCGGAGCACCTTCTAGCACCCCTCACAGGGTCTCCAAGAAGGTCGGGTACTCCACATTACTGTTTGGCCCATAAGCCAAAACAACAGTGAGACTCCTATCCCCGACCCGAATGTGTAGGGAAACAACCCTTTCATTTACCCGGGAAAACTCCAAAACATGGCGGCTGTGCTGGGGGGCTATAAGCAAGCCCACCCCAGCCCACTGCCTCTCACCATGGGTTACATATGTAAACCAGTGTGGTTTTCACCATTTTTGTGTCTGGAAGACAATTAATGTTATCTCGTAACTGCAATGGCTAAAATTACAGCAGATAGTGATTCCACACTAGAGCAACCATGAATTATCTTCAGTACATGTTTGAAATTTCTGATTACAGAAGTGGTTGAAGAGCAATGCAAGCTTCAGTTGGAACAGCCTAACTCAACAAGATATTGATTTTTTGAAGTTTAAACAAAAATAGCTTATTCAGCTGCTTTGGTTTATAGCAATAATCTATTTAAATAAATGTTACTACTAATATAACAAGTAGATCTTAGCCACCTTCATTTTGTCAAATTAGCTCTCAGGCAAAAAAAGGTTGGAGACCCCTGGTCTAGGTATTGCTCCTGTTGAACCTGTAACTATGAATGCATAGGAAATCTATGTATATGTATGTTTTGAAAATGATGTTTTGTTTTCTGTATTTGTAGGTATTGTTGGTATAACACCATGAGTCCAGTTGCTAAGGCAATAAATGTTCTACAGGTACAATCTAACATTCACATGGGATGGCTGCTCCCTACAGTTACAACCCTCATCTCCAAGCTTGAGAAAACCCACATGCCATTGAGATTCTGCAAGTTGCTAGTTGATTGGAAGGTTGTGAGTTCAAATCCCAGGTCCACCAAGCTGCCACTGCTAGGCCCCTGAGCAAGGTCCAAAACATGGCAGCTTGGTGGTCCTCACAACCTTCCAATCAGTAGTCCAAAACCTTAAACACTGAGCTACTACTTAAAACTTTCAGCTACTCCCTGTTCGGGGTCACCACAGTGGAGCAACTGGTCTGCACAACATCTTGGCAAATGTTTTATGCCAGATGCATTTCATGACACAACCCTCCCATTTTTCCAGACTTGTGACCAGCACTGTATCCAGTGTCTGGGAATCAAACCCAGGCCTTCCACATGGTAGGCAAGAAACCTACCACTGAGCCACCAATGCCCATATGAGCTACTACTTAAAGATCTATTCTAAAATCAGTTGGCACTGGTAAAAACATAATGACAAGATAACTGCCCTCTTTCAGCTGTATTGTTGGTCATGACATATGGTAATTGTATAGTGTGTAAGAAAAATAAAACGAAGAACATCGAAGATCTTAATGAAGAAGAAGTTTATTGCAGCATCGCAGTGACAAAATACATAAAGTACTCTGGGTTCATCGGAGTCAAAAAGAACCCCAAACAAATCCTGCTCAGACATTTTATACAGTCTTTTGCATGTGTAATTGAAATGAGTTTTACTTTAAATGTAAATTACTGAGTATCCCCCAAATGGCTGGGTGATACTATCATCTAGCAGGATGTCCTTAAATGGTAATCATGGTCACATACCTTGGCTTGGTATTGTTACAGGTGTTATCACCCAAATGGTCGGGCAATACTGAATGATAATCATGGTCACGTATACCCTTTGTTCAGTGATGGTCCTTGATGTCTTGCTGCCACTCCCATACTAATAATTGATTGGATTACGTGTTCTAAATGTTTGGTAAGGCTGCTTTAAGCCAATGTAAAAATACCATACAGATAATTAAACATATTTCCATATGACATGTAAGCCTTTTTAGGAATGAGTTCCTTCAGATGTGTACTGTGGAGTGGAATCTGGGTTGGGGCAGTCTCTCGTTTCTTACAAGTGCTATTCTCCTAAAAGATAAGGCTGATTTTCAACTGTGTTTTTTGGATTTTTAGGTACTTTTTGGACACCATTATTTCTTAGATTGTAACTTTTTGAATACCATACTAATCAAACTTTCGATAGAAATTATATTAAAAATGTGGGCATAATTGCCCTTATCGGTGGGACTTTTCCAGCTTGCTTTTCATCTTACGGTTCATTTGGACACAGAAGACAGCATGGGTAAGTTCTCAGGACTACTGCTCCATCTTTTGTTGCTAAATTTTAATTATCATAGTTTTTCCCATTGCATGTTGTATCTTTTGTTATTTTATTTATTCTCTTTGTGCATTTTCCTCCAGCTTTATCTCCTGATACTGTTGCTGCTATTCAACGTGCTGTGCGTAAGCTCAGAGCTGAGCTTTTCACATCACAAGGTACCAACACTCCTTTGGATGGGCTATGTGTCCCTGGGCACAGCTCCAACCCTGGCCATGCCAGAGTTGATGTTGCAGTTCAAGTCCCTTCTACAGCTGAGAAGGCCTATCAGACTGACATTGCTGATACTGCTAATACTGCCAAGAAAGCAATTCAAACTCAGTACAAGGTTAACAAACGTACTCAGACTGGTCACCCTGTTTGCCGTGTTAAGCCCTATGTTGCTAAACCCTTAAATAGAAATGCTCAATAAAGCTTTGTTGCCTGATACCCAATCATGCTGTCTCCTGGTCATTTCATTTACACATAAACATGGTTTTATCCAAATGCTTTTCAAACACTCAAAAACTGCTCTGACACTGACTATCTCTAGCTGGTACCGCTCAACCTCTCTCACCAACTCAGGCTCTCCTGCATGCCACAACCCCAGGCCTGGCTCCAGGGTGGGGCCCCGGTAATGCCAATCCTGACGACATAATGGCCCTTGATTTTCATGAGGGGATTTGAACCACTCTTAGTCTGACTCGTTACCTAGGACCCGTTTGCCGACAACATGGCTCCTAGGGTCATTCGGGCACTCAAACCCCTCCACCACAATAAGATGGTGGTTCAAGGAGGGGACTGAGACACTTCCTGAGAAGGAAATGAGATGCTGCATTGCTTGCCACATGCCCAGCATCCACTTGTGCTTCCTTCAAGTAAAAGCTGGAGTAATGTCACGCAGATGCCTTTACATGGACTTGTTGGCATGTATTCCTTTGTCATGTCTCCTATCTGAGCCTTTAAATTGGCGTGTGTGCACAAAGAGCTTCAGACCAACTTCCTCAATAAAGCGTTCCTATAGTGTCAAGCCATGATACAGCATCTCATTCCCTTCTCAGGGAACCAGTTTACACATGTAACCCAGTGTAGTTTTCACAATTTTTGTGTCTGGCAGACAATTAATATTATCTTGTGACTGCAATGGCTAAAATTACAGGAGATAGTGATTCCACACTAGATAAACCATGAAAATTATCTTCAGTACATGTTTGAAATTTCTGATTGCAGAAGTGATTGAAGAGCACTGCAAGTTTCAGTTGGAACAGCCTATCTCAACAAGATATTGACTTTTTAAAAGTTTAAATAAAAAATAATACTAATATAACAGAAGTAGCTCTTAGCCACCTTCATTTTGACAAAGTAGTTCTCAGGCAAAAAAGGTTGGAGACGACTGTTCTTGTCACAAAATGCTGGTTTATGGAGCACGCTGGTTGTGCTGGTTTAGATGAATCAGACCCAACGCGGGGATAGACGGCAGACAGGGGTTTATTAAACAGAAGAACATATATCCACGCAGACATTATACTCAGACGAGGACTAGCAAAGAACACAAACAGACGGCCACTATAAATAAGGAACATAATCATTGACACATTAGGAACAGGTGAACAAAGGCAGAAACACATTAGGAAGAGGCGTGGCTAAAACGAACACATGACCGAACAAACACAACCCCTGCTGAAGGCCTCCTAGTGGTCCATCGGGGGATCTTGCCCATCGTAACAGTTCTAGGTATTGCTCCTGTTGAACCTGTAACTATGAATGCATAGTAAATCTATATATATGTATGTTTTAAAAATGATGTTTTGTGTTCTATATTGTTAGGTATTGTTGGGTGAATATACCAACACCATGAGTCTAGTTGCTAAGGCAATAAATGTTCTACAGGGAGAATCTAACATTCACATGGGATGGCTGCTCCCTAAATCACAACCCATACAGAAGTGTATAATTTTGCTTGGATTAAGATTAGTTTTATTCATAATTTAATTTATGAAACTTCACTGTTGGTAGATGCACACATACACGTTATTAAAACACACACACACACACACACACACACACACACACACACACACACACACATCACACTTACAAATGCACAATACAAGCACACTGTTATGCTGTTTTGCGGAAGTGGGGGATGTTTAAAATAAAATATCTAGAGATGTCTTTTGTCATCTCTATTGGGTTTCTATAGGCTATGATCTAAACCAAGACAGTTGATCAATTATCAAAAGTTGATTTAGTATTTAATTTTTTCAGTGTGGCATTATAGAGTTTACATTTATGGTATTTGGAAGACACCCTAATTCAAAGCAACATACATTTATCTCATTAATACCCAGGTCTAACTCATTCGAAGTGCTTGTCCTTAATGTTGCACTCAAAAACATACATAAAAAATCCCTACTATATCTTGTTCTGGCCACTTTGTATAGACCCCCTGGGGCCCTATGCTGATTTTCTTAAAGAGTTTACACATTTACTCTCAGACCTTTTGATTAATTTTAACAAGGTGTTGATTGTAGGAGACTTTAACATTCATGTAGACGATGGTAATGATGCTTTAGGACTCTCATTTATAAATTTACTAAATTCTTTTGGGGTTAAACAAAACCTCAGCATTTTTTATTTAGATGAAGTAGTGCCTATGGTGTTAGTTACTTCATCTAAATCATCTAGTCCAACCTAAAGCTCCACATTTAAAGCTACAATGCTTTACAGGTATAGGGAAGGAAGAGCTATATAAACTTATCACCACAGCTAATTCAACAACGTGTTTATTAGATCCAATTCCAACTAGATTACTGAAGGAAGTGTTACATACAGCTGGAGAGCCTCTCCTCAACATTATTAATTCCTTGTTACATTTAGGTCATGTCCCTAAACTCTCAAGTTAGCAGTTAAGCCTCTTCTTAAGAAATCTAAACTAAACCGAAATTAAACCTAAGACTCTAATGAATTATCAAATTATAGACCAATTTCAAACTTTCCGTTTATAGCTAAAATATTAGAAAAGGTTTTGTCTGCTCAATTATGCTTCTTCTTACAGGAAAACAATTTCAGGCCCCATCAAAGCACAGAAACTGTACTAGAAAAAATCACAAATGACTTGTTTTTACCTTCAGACCAAGGTTGCATCTCAATATCAGTCTTACTTGATCTTAGTGCTGCATTTGACACCATAGATCATAACGTTCTCATAGATCGCTCATCACAAAATCACATAGGTATTCAGGGACAGGCATTAAAATGGTTTAGATCCTACGTGTCTGATCAATACCATTTTGTAGATTTAAATGGAGAACTGTCCAGTGTAATGCCAGTGAAATATGGAGTCCCACAAGGATCAGTTTTAGGACCTCTGTTTTTCTCAGTATACATGCTTCCCTTGGGTAACATCGTTAGAATATATGGGATTAGTTTCTTTTGTTATGCTGACAATACCCCCTTATATATTTCATCAAAACCAGATGAAATTTCTAAATTGTCTAGATTAACAGAGTGTATTAAAGATATTAAAGATTGGATGACTGATCATTTTCTATTACTAAATCCTGATAAGACAGAGATATTACTGATAGCTCTCACAATTCAACTTGTACATAGAAGGAAGTTCTATTACTACTAGCTCAACAGTGAAAAACCTGGGTGTAATATTAGACAGCAATTTGTCCTTTGAAAATCATATTTCCAATATTACAAAAACAGCCTTCTTCCACCTCAGAAATATTGCCAAGTTTAGGAACATTTTATCTGTATCTGATGCAGAAAAGCTAGTTCATGCATTCATGACCTCCAGACTGGACTATTGTAATGCATTACTAGGTGCTTGTCCTGCATCTTCAATAAACAAGCTACAGTTAGTCCAGAATGCAGCCACCAGAGTTCTTACCAGGTCAAGAAAATATGATCATATAACCCCAATATTATCATCCCTGCACTGGCTACCTGTTAAGTTTAGAATTGATTATAAACTAGTACTACTTATGTACAAGGCTCTAAATGGTTTAGCTCAACAACAAAAAAAAACACGCTACAGCAATTTAAAGTAACTTTATCAAAAAGCCACCCATCAAGCAGAGCTGGGGCTTACTGACAGAGAGGCCCGCTAGGCACAGGGCTGCAATAATGCCTGTAAGGTTAAGTACTCAAACATGCACCAAATCACTCGCACACTAGGGAAATGCAGTACAACTCCACACCACATATCGTGAACAGAGGCACACCACTTCACAAACGCAACTAGTCTCAACATTAGATCCCTTGCACAGAAAGCACTTATTGTTAATGAAATGATCTCAGATTATAGTTTTGATACACTCTGCCTTACTGAAACCTGGCTTAGGCCAAATGAATTCATTAATCTGAATGAGTCTACTCCGTCAGGATATTGCTATAAGCATGAGCCCCGTCAGACTGGTCGTGGAGGTGGTGTTGCAACTATTTATAGCAACTCTCTTACCGTTACTCAGAAAACAGAAACCAGGTTTAACTCATTCGAAGTGCTTGTCTTTAATGTTACACTCAAAGACATAAATAAAAAATCTCTACTATGTCTTGCACTGGCCACCGTATATAGACCCCCGGGGCCCTACGCCGATTTTCTTAAAGAGTTTGCACATTTACTCTCAGACCTATTGATTAATTTTGACAAGGTGTTGATTGTAGGAGACTTTAACATTCATGTAGATGATTCCAATGATGCCTTAGGACTCGTATTTATGGATTTATTAAATTCTTTTGGGGTTAAACAAAACATTACTAGACCAACTCATCGTTTTAACCATACACTAGATTTAGTTATATCACATGGAACAGATGTCACTGATATAGCTGTTCTACCTCAAAGTGATGATATCACAGACCATCACCTCTTAGTGTACACTCTACCTGTAGAACATATTAGACATGTCTCTCCTCATTATCGACTCGGTAGAACTATTATCCCGACCACTAAAGACAGATTCACAAGTAATCTACCGGATCTGTCTCAACTTCTCACCAGACCCCTAAATGCAGATGACTTGGATGAATTAACTAACAGCATAGGCACTATTTTCACCAGAACACTAGATACTGTTGCCCCCATCCGATTAAAAAAGGTCAGAGATATAACACCTGCACCATGGTTGTTAAGAAGGAGGACGGAGGCAGCGGTTCTCGTTGAGGTGTTTATTTAGAAAGGAAGGAGGGGAAAGCGTGCAGGACAAACGAAGACTTGTAGCGTGGTCGTGGTGTGAACGGGGAAACCGGAGCGTGCCGTGGAGCTGCGCGAGGAAAGGCAGGTAGAGATCTCTATGGAAATAAGAATGCAGGTTAGCGAGCCAGTCCAGAGCATCAACACAACGTGAGGTCTGTGTTAACGATAACGGACGAGTGAGGTTAGTGTCGTGGTACTATTTATAGGGGAGGTGATTATGGTGTTCAGGTGTGTCTCGTTAAAACTCTGGTGAGGGAGTGCGCTGTGACTGAGTGTGAGCAGAGCCTGGCATGTCTGTAACATTACCCCCCCCTCCATGGTCCGCTCCCGAGGACCTTGGGCCCCGATGCCGCGGCGGTCGGCCTCTGCCCCGGGGCGCTGGTCGGCCGGGGTGGCTAGTGTGGAAGTCCTCGAGGAGGCTCGGATCAAGGATGTCATTTCGGGGAACCCAGGACCGTTCCTCGGGACCGTAGCCTTCCCAGTCGACCAGGTACTCCAGGCGGCCGCCATGGCGCCGGGAGTCCAATATCTCCTTCACCAGATACGCCATTCCGTCGTCCACGAGCAGTGGAAGGGGGGGCTCCTCTGCTACGCCAGGCTCTGTGGAAAGAAGAACAGAAGGGTGGTGAGGTTTTAGTAGTGACACATGGAACACTGGATGTATCCTGTACTCTGGAGGAAGCTGGAGGCGGTAGGTGACTGGGTTGACCTGGCGGACTATGGTAAAGGGGCCAATGAACCGGAGACTCAGCTTCTTACAGGGGAGGCGCAGCTTGATGTCACGAGTCGACAGCCAGACCTTTTGTCCAGGTTGGTAGGCCGGGGCTTGGGACCGTCGAAGGTCTGCTGTCGACCTGCGTCTACGTAAGGCCCGTTGGAGCTGTCGGTGTGCCTTGCCCCAGACTCTCTCGCTCTCCTGGAACCAGTAATCTACTGCCGGGACGTCCGATGGTTCTCCGTCCCAGGGGAACAGTGGGGGTTGGTAACCGAGTACGCACTGAAATGGGGTGAGGCCTGTGGTGGACTGCCGCAGTGAGTTCTGGGCGTACTCAGCCCAACCCAAAAACTGACTCCAGGATTCCTGATGTCTATGGCAGAAGGTGCGCAGGAAGCGGCCTATCTCCTGAATGTTCCGTTCAGTCTGACCGTTGGTTTGGGGGTGGTAACCCGAGGAAAGGCTGATGGTCACACCTAGGCGTTTAAAAAAAGCTCTCCAGACTCTGGAAGTGAACTGTGGTCCCCGGTCCGAGACAATGTCCTCGGGGAGCCCATAATACCTGAAGATGTGGTTGAAAAGGTATTCGGCCGTCTCCAGGGCTGTAGGTGGTCCCGGCAGGGGCATTAGCCGGCACGCCTTGGAAAATCTGTCTACAATAACAAGGACACACGTACACTTCTCAGAAGCTGGGAGATCGACGATGAAGTCGATCCCTAGGTGTGACCACGGGCGATTCGGAACGGGAAGGGGCAGCAGCTTACCGGCGGGAAGATGACGTGGACTCTTAGACATGGCGCACTCCCTGCATCCCTGAACGTATCTCTTGACATCCACTGCCATGCAGGGCCACCAGAAACGTTGTTGGAGGAGCGAGAGGGTCCCCTTGATCCCCAGATGGCCAGTACCCAGGGAGACATGCGTGGAGTGTATGAGGGAGATGCGGTGCGACCGCGGAATGAACTGCAGTCCCGGCGGGCAACCTGGTGGAGCACCTGACTCGAGGAGCGTGCCCTCCGACCACGAGATGGGGCTCGCAAAGATCTTCTCGGGGAGAATGGGTTCTGGATCATCGCTGGCAATGTCTGGGCCATAGATTCAGGACAGGGCATCGGCCTTAACGTTTTTCGACCCTGGGCGGTATGATATGGCGAACTTGAACCTCGTGAAGAAGAGGGCCCAGCGGGCCTGGCGGGGGTTCAGCCTCTTCGCGGCCCGGAGATACTCAAGATTCTTGTGGTCAGTAAGGACGGTGAAGGGGTGCTTTGCTCCCTCGAGCCAGTGCCTCCATTCCTCCAGGGCGAGCTTAACGGCAAGTAGTTCCCGATTCCCAATGTCATATTTCACTTCGGCTGGGTTTAGCTTCCGCGAAAAGAAGGCACATGGATGGAGCTTCCATGGGTTCCCCTGCTGCTGAGAGAGGACTGCGCCCACTCCGGTGGTTGAGGCATCGACCTTCACTATGAAGGGAAGCTCCGGATCAGGGTGGACTAAGAGGGGAGCAGTAGTGAAGGCCTGCTTGAGCGTTTGGAAGGCGTGCGTGGCGGCCGGGCAAACCCTAGGAAACGTTGAAGTTCCTTCACGGTCGTGGGGGTGGGCCAGTCCCGGACGGCGGTCACCTTCTTCTCATCCATGCGAACGCCACTGCGGTCAATGACATATCCGAGAAACTGTAGTGTGGGTTGGTGAAACAGGCATTTCTCTGCCTTGAGGAAAAGGTTATAGTCTCGGAGCCGGTGAAGGACCTCCGCAACGTGGCGCTGATGGTCCGCCATGCTCCGGGAGTAGATGAGTATGTCATCAATATATACCACCACGAACTTGTGCAGGAAGTCCCGGAGCACCTCGTGCATGAAATCCTGGAACACGGAAGGGGCATTGGCGAGTCCATAGGGCATGACCCGGTACTCATAATGGCCGGTAGGGGTCACGAATGCGGTCTTCCACTCATCCCCCTTCCATATCCGGATCAGGTTGTAGGCGCTGCGGAGGTTAAGCTTCGTGAACACAGTGGCGCCGCGGAGACGCTCTAGCGCTGCGGGGACGAGAGGTAGGGGATACCGGAACTTCACCATGATCTTATTCAGCGCGCAGCAGTCAATGCAGGGTCGGAGACCGCCATCTCTCTTGGCCACAAAGAAGAAACTGGAGGCAGCAGGGGACGTGGACGGACAAATGTAGCCCTGGGCTAAGGCTTCCTTTATGTACTCTTCCATGGCCTTCTCCTCTGGGAGCGTGAGTGAGTAGATCCTCCCCTTGGGTACTGGCTCGCAAGGGAATGAGATCGATGGCGCAATCCCATGGCCGGTGTGGGGGCAGCTTGGAGGCTTTCTTGGGACAGAAGACATCCCAGAAGTGAGAGTAGCATGCCGGGATGTTGACAGAGTGGGCCTCGAGGGGGCTCTCCACCGAGGTGGCATGGACCTGAAGGGTGTGCGGTCGTGAAGGTCTTGGGCTCGGTTGCTCGGGAAAGCAGCCCTCGAAGCACTTGTGCCCCCACCTCAGGATTTCTCCTGTCCTCCAAGAAAGGATGGGATCATGCTGCTCCAGCCAGGGACGGCCAAGAACCACATCCGCCATTGTGTCCTCCAGCACTATCAGAACTATCTCCTCCGTGTGCATCACCCCGATGTGGAGCCGGAGGGGCCCCGCCTGACGACGCACCTGCCTCAGGAGCTTCCCAGTTACTGCGTGGACCTGGTATATCCTTGGCGTGGCTGCAGTCGGGAGCTGGAACTGGCAGCAGAGGGCCCCGGAGATAAAGTTCCCGGCCGACCCAGAGTCGAGGAGCGCGGTCGCTGAAACACAAAAATCATGGGTAGTAAGACTGACCAAAACTGAGAGAGGTTTTCTGATGTTCTGTGTCGGAAAGAGTGAACTCACCAGTGCTCGTGCGGGGCTAAGGGGGCACTTTGCCACGAAATGCCCCGAGCCCCCGCAGTAGAAACAGCAACTCTGGGCCAGCCGCCTCTGCCGCTCCCACTGTCGGTCAGCCGATGACACCTCAGAAAGCTCTAGCTGCATGGCGTCGTCAGCGGGCTCTGGGTGACCAACAGGTCCTGGCTGGGCGGTAGCAGTGCTAGCTGGTGGCTGACTCTGGTGCTCCTCGAAGCACAGCTGCATCCGAGTAGCGAAACGAATGGAGAGCTGGATAAATTTTTCCAGCCCCATCGAATCCTCGTGCGCAGCGAGGTGCAGGCGAACCTGTGGGTCCAGACCCTGACGATAGGTGGTGATAAGTGCCTGTTCGTTCCAGCCGCTGGCTGTGGCGAGGGTGCGGAACTGTAGCGCATATTCAGTGACGGACAGATTACCTTGTTTAAGACGACACAATCTCTCTCCCACCGATGAGTCCCCCTCTGGTTTCCCGAACACCTCCCTGAAATGCCTGGTGAAGGCGGATAGCAAAGACATCATGGGATTGCTCTGGGACCAGAGAGGCTCGGCCCAGCGAAGTGCCTTCCCGTCGAGACGAGAGATGATGAAGGCAATCTTCGCCCGATCGTCAGGGTACAGGTGCGACTGCATCTCCAGAGTCAGCGAGCACTGCAGCAGAAACCCGTTGCAATCCTCCGCCGCGCCGGAGTATGGTGCTGGGGCGGCCATGGGGCTCGCATACACAGGCGGCGAAGAAACGGCGGCGGCGGCGAAAAGCTTGCCGGAGTCGCGGATTCGGCTGCGCTAGCGAGAGCGTGGCGCAGCGCTTCGGCCAGCTCTTCCACCGAATCCCGTGAGCTCATCCTCCTTGCTCAGGTGGTGTTGGTCCGTTATTCTGTTAAGAACGAGGACGGAGGCAGCGGTTCTCGTTGAGGTGTTTATTTAGAAAGGAAGGAGGGGAAAGCGTGCAGGACAAACGAAGACTTGTAGCGTGGTCATGGCGTGAACGGGGAAACCGGAGCGTGCCGTGGAGCTGCGCGAGGAAAGGCAGGTAGAGATCTCTATGGAAATAAGAATGCAGGTTAGCAAGCCAGTCCAGAGCATCAACACAACGTGAGGTCTGTGTTAACGATAACGGACGAGTGAGGTTAGTGTCGTGGTGCTATTTATAGGGGAGGTGATTATGGTGTTCAGGTGTGTCTCATTAAAACTCTGGTGAGGGAGTGCGCTGTGACTGAGTGTGAGCAGAGCCTGGCGTGTCTGTAACAATGGTATAATAGTCACACTCATGCCCTCAAGAGAGCAACCCGTAACCTCAAGCGAAAATGGAGAAAAACTAAATTAGAAGTCTTCAGAATTGCATATAAAGACAGTATGTCCAGCTATAGACAGGCTCTAAAAGCTGCTAGGGCTGAGCATTTGAGCAAACTTATAGAAATAAACCAAAACAATCCCAGATTCTTATTTATTACAGTGGCTAGATTGACAAAACATCAGATATCTGAAGAGAATACTCCATCACAGCTTAATAGTGACGACTTTATGAACTTCTTCATCGACAAAATCGATAGTATCAGGAATAAAATAATGGATGTTCAACCTTTGACAGCATCAGGTGACCTAGTCCAACCTAAAGCTCCACATTCAAAGCTACAATGCTTTACAGGTATAGGGAAGGAAGAGCTGTATAAACTTATCACCATGGCTAATTCAACAACATGTTTGTTAGATCCAATTCCAACTAGATTACTGAAAGAAGTGATACACACAGCTGGAGAGCCTCTCCTCAACATTATTAATTCCTCGTTATATTTAGGTCACGTCCCTAAACCTTTCAAGCTAGCAGTTATTAAGCCTCTTCTTAAGAAACCTAAACCAGACCCTAATGACTTATTAAATTACAGACTGATTTCAAACCTTCCCTTTATATTTAAAATATTAGAAAAGGTTGTGTCTACTCAATTATGCTACTTCTTACAGGAAAACAATATCCTTGAAGAATTTCAGTCAGGTTTCAGGCCCCATCATAGCACAGAAACTGCACTAGTTAAGATCACAAATGACTTGTTTTTAGCTTCGGACCAAGGCTGCATCTCAATATTAGTCTTACTTGATCTTAGTGCTGCATTCGACACTTTAGATCATAACATTCTCGTAGACTGCTTACAAAATCACATAGGTATTCAGGGACAGGCGATAAAATGGTTCAGATCCTACCTGTCTGATCAATAACATTTTGTAGATTTAAATGGAGAAATGTCCAGTGTAATGCCAGTGAAATATGGAGTCCCACAAGGTTCAGTTTTAGGACCTCTGCTTTTCTCAATATACATGCTTCCCTTAGGCAACATCATTAGAAGGCATGGGATTAGTTTCCATTGTTACGCTGACAATACACAGTTATATATCTCATCAAAACCAGATGAAATATCTAAACTGTCTAGATTAACAGAGTGTGTTAAAGATATTAAAGACTGGATGACTGATAATTTTCTATTACTAAATCCTGATAAGACAGAGATATTACTGATTGGTCCAAAAACCAGTACACAGAAGCTCTCACAATTCAACCTGCACTTAGAAGGATGTTCTATTACTAATAGCTCTACAGTGAAAGACCTGGGTGTAATATTAGACAGCAGTTTGTCCTTTGAAAAACATATTTCCAATATTACAAAAACAGCCTTCTTCCACCTCAGAAATATTGCCAAGTTTAGGAACATTTTATCTGTATCTGATGCAGAAAAGCTAGTTCACGCATTCATGACCTCCAGACTGGACTATTGTAATGCATTATTTGGTGGTTGTCCTACATCTTCAATAAACAAGCTACAGTTAGTCCAGAATGCAGCCGCCAGAGTCCTTACCAGGTCAAGAAAATATGACCATATAACCCCATTATTATCATCCCTGCACTGGCTACCTGTTAAATTTAGAATTGATTACAACCTAGCACTACTTACATACAAGACCCTAAATGGTTTAGCTCCCACGTATCTAACCAGTCTTCTAACACATTACAATCCATCATGCTCCTTAAGATCTCGAAACTCCGGACTTCTGGTAGTTCCCAGAATATCAAAGTCTACAAAAGGGGGTAGAGCTTTTTCGTATTTAGCTCCTAAACTTTGGAACAGTCTTCCTAACAGTGTTCGGGGCTCAGACACAGTCTCCCAGTTCAAACGTAGACTAAAGACATATCTCTTTAGCCAGGCATACACCTAATACATCCCATAACTTTGTGCTCCAATACATCCGATTAAATGCACATCATCATCTAGTGCCTGCTAATATTATGAATAGCAGCTATGCTAATTCCTTTCCATTTGTTTGCCTTCTTCTACCCATCCCCGAGTCACACAGAGATTGTGCCAGCTCCGGTGGCATCCAGAGATGGACCAGCTCCAGCCGGGTTCTGCTTTTTGAGGACTGGAGTAATCAAAGCAGCACTGCCAACACTATGTGGACATTTTACATATAACATTCTACACATGCTGTATCTGCATCACACAACTAATGCAGAAAGGACATTGTTCATATCACACTCTCCGGTGTCACCCAGATGAGGATGGGTTCCCTTCTGAGTCTGGTTCCTCTCAAGGTTTCTTCCTAATACCATCTAAGGGAGTTTTTCCTTGCCACAGTCGCCTGAGTCACCTCAGGCTTGCTCACTAGGGAAAATTTTGTCTAACATCTAGGACTGTTTGTTTGTATGTTTATTGTTTCTTATGTTCTGTAATGCTGCTTTGAGACTATGCTCTTTGTTAAAAGCGATATACAAATAAAATTGAATTGAATTGAATTGAACTAGTCTTCCTTCCCCCGGTCCCCAGCTCCTAAAAAAAAAAGAAAAGATTAGCACCAAATAGCTCAAACGGAGTAACAAAACACTTAAACTTATACAAAGAAGACCAATGAGGCCAAAGCATCAGCACAAACAAGCTTTAGTGACGAAGCCAAAACAGAAGTAAAACAAAACAAAGCAGAAGCAAAACAAAACAAAATAAAACAAGACAAGACAAGACAAGACAAGACAAGACAAGACAAGACAAAACAAAACAGAAGCAAAACAAAAAAGAAGCAAAACAGAAGTGCTGAAGCTGCAAGCCAGGCCGTATGTGATGCCCAGTTTTTGCCAACATTTGCCAAGTTGTTGTGCGGACCAGTTGGTCCGCTGTGGCGACCCCGAACAGGGAGCAGCCGAAAGCAACTTCTAAACAAACAGACATTAAAACAAAAATACGGCACATACCTTTATGGCAGGCACCAAGAAAATAGGTTTCATCTACAAAACAATGCAGACCACATCATCTGTCTGGAGGCCAGTCCTTTAACAGATTAATAAATAGGGAAAAACTTCAATTCATACACCTAATAATCTTAATGCTACATTAACACGCAAATAAACGGAGAAACAGAAATCCACATACAGTGCAGGCAGTAGCAGTTGTCTACGGAGGTACTAGTTAACAAAGTGCGCAGCTCTTTAGAAGAGACAAGTACAATGGCAGCCAAAGAGTTGCTTATCCATCAACCTCGGACGCAACAAAGATCCAGGAGTAAACCCACTTCCCAAAGGAAATTAATATTAGCTAAGAGATGATAAAATGTCCACAACAACCAAAAATGCGAAACGCCAAACACATGCGTTTCTGCAACGCCTTTTAATATCCCCCTGATTGTCAATTGTGTAAAAAACAACTGTCTTAGACCTCCACCACAACAAATCTTTAGGCTCACCTACTGACTAACCACCACAATAAGGCAGCAGAAAGTACAGGGTGTTATTAAAATACTGAAAAGGGTGTTTGTGTTGTGGTATTTTTTTTTTTGGGGGGGGGGCAGTATTTGAATATATTTGAACTAACTGTGTGAGGTTTGAAATTCATTCAAACTTGATTTTTCAAAAGACACCTAGTCATGAGTTTCCTGGGATAGGCTCCAGGCCTCCTGCAACCCTGCATAGGATAAGCGGTAAAGCAAATGGGTGAGAGAGTTTGTGTAACTTCTTTAATAATTGCTTTATTTTGCCTTTATCTGTCCGTTCAGATGGTTTGGACGTATGTATGTTAATAATCATACATTAGTGTTACATTTGTTGACCATGTTGGTAGTAGTGTAGCATCAGCCATGGCCTGCTCTTGCCTCCTGCTGGTGGAAGTAGTGTGTTCATAACTTCTTTGTTTACACCAAGTAAAAGATAACAATGTATTATTTGGTTAGTGTTAAAAGTTTTTTTTAAAAATTTTGTGTTACCTCTAATACTGGTCACTGAATAAGTACTTAGTTGGCTATTTATATGAAGTTTCATTTTTATTCATTCATTTCTTATTTTGCATTGGCCAGTTGGTTTTGTTTAATCAGAAATCAGAAATCAGAAAGAGCTTTATTGCCAAGTATGTGTTGCCAGATCTCAGATTCATTCATTCATTGTCTGCCGCTTATCTGAACTACACTCGGGTCACGGGGAGCCTGTGCCTATCTCAGGCGTCATAGGGCATCAAGGCAGGATACACCCTGGACGGAGTGCCAACCCATCACAGGGCACACACACACTCTCATTCACTCACGCAATCACACACTATGGACAATTTAGAGATGCCAATCAACCTACCATGCATGTCTTTGGACTGGAGGAGGAAACCGGAGCACCCGGAGGAAACCCCCGAGGCACGGGGAGAACATGCAAACTCCACACACACACACACACACACACACACACACACACACACACACACACAAACACACACACACACACACACACACACACACACACACACACACACACACACACACACGACAGAGGCGGGAATGGAACCCCCAACCCAGGAGGTGTGAAGCAAAATGTACTAACCACTAAGCCACCGTGCCCCCCTGGAGGAAACCGGAGTATCCGGAGGAACGGGGAGAACATGCAAACTCACACACACACACACACACACACACACACACACACACACACACACACACACACACACACACACACGGGAATCGAACCCCCAACCCTGGAGGTGTGAAGCAAAATGTGCTAACCACTAAGCCACCATGCCCCCCAGATCTCAGATTAAGTAAAGTAAAATTACAAGGTATTATATAATATATTCAAAATGGTTTTGTGTGAAAGGTACAATAAATTCATAAACTGATCAAGTAGCATCTCTCTTATGTTTGATAAATGTGCTTGTTTTTTTTTGGGAGGCAGGTAGCTTATTTTGGGCTTGTTTTCATAGACATGGTTGCTTGTTTCTCTTGTGAGATCTGGCAACACTGTCTGTCCCTAAAGAGAGGGAGAGAGCTGAAACATATAATAACAGTTATGTTTATAATAGTAATAAAGTAAAGTTGCTTTCGGCTGCTCCCTGTTCGGGGTCACCACAGCGGACCAACTGTTCCGCACAACAACTTGGCAAATGTTTTATGCCGGATGCCCTTCCCGATGCAACCCTCCCATTTTTCTGGGCTTGGGACCAGCACTGCATCCAGTGGCTGGGAATCGAACCCGGGCCTTCCGCATGAGAGGTGAGAAACCTACCACTGAGCCACCAGTAATAATGTTTAAATTAATAATAATTCATTAAATGATTGATTAACTAATGATTGAATGAAAGAAATAATTTATTACTGCTTTCATTTTATTTCTCCTTATCCATTTTACCAAATTAACAGGATGGTTTGTGTTGTGAAGATTTCAAAAATGAAAAGATTTTCACTTCCCCCTGATCTCTCTCACTACAGAGCATTAGAATAAACTACAGGGAAAAACTGTACATCTATAAAAAACCTAAAAAAAAAGGTTATTCATCAGTATTTTAGATAACTGATTTTGTCATCTTTTATTTCTTTATGGAATTTATAGGTTAAGAATGAGTATAATTAAAATATTGAATAAATGAATTCCACAACTACAGCTGTGTGTAAATTTGCCTTTTTGTGTTTTTGTAATGTTGATTTTATATATGGATGATAAGGACATAATGCAGTCTAACACAGCAGTGAGATTTTATTTTTCTCTCCTCTCCTTTTTCAGGTGGAAAGATATTAGTGACAAAATGATCTGGAATCATGTCAAGACAAATTCACAACCTGCAAAGCAGCTTAACTGCAAGTGTGTCATCCCAAGCAGGATAAATAAACCTTTTGCTGCCTTCAATGTTCATATTTTTTTGTAGCACAAATGATGAGTTTTGGTTTTGTGTGAAATGGCAGCTGGCAGAAAGAACAGTGTTACTTGTGTTTGTCACGTCACCTCCATCTCCACACTCAAATTCCCAGCATACACCACTGTCTACAAACAGGGACTACATTCCCCATAACACACACACACACACACACACACACACACACACACACACACACACACACACACACACACACACACACACACACTCACACTCTCTCTGTGATTCCCTGTGATGATGTGGCATCCCACTTGTGTGAACCCTCCCGGGAACCAAAAGAATTAAAGACCCACACTGTGGAGGAGGAAAAAATACCGTAATCCTTCAAGCCTGGACTTACAGCACACACTGGGGAATTTTGCAGCTGAGTGTGAAGCGGCTGGGATGAGGGTCAGCACCTCCAAATCTGAGGCCATGGTTCTCGACCGGAAAAAGGTGGCTTGCACCCTCCAGGTTCGAGGGGAGTTCCTTCCTCAAATGGAGGAGTTTAAGTATCTCAGGGTCTTGTTTATGAGTGAGGGAAGGATGGATCGTGAGATTGACAGACGGATCGGTGCAGCAGTAGCAGTAATGTGTCTATGTACCAGTCTGTTGTGGTAAAGAAGGAGCTGAGCCAGAAGGCGAAGCTCTCGATTTACCAGTCAATCTACGTTCTTACTCTTACCTATGGTCATGAGTTCTGGGTCATGACCGAAAGGATAAGATCAAGGATACAAGTGGTAAGGAGCTCTGTCAACTGGGAGGAGCTCGGGGTAGAGCCTCTGCTCCTCCACATCGAAAGGGAACAGTTGAGGTGGCTCGGGCATCTGTTTTGGATGCCTCCGGGACGTCTCCCTGGGGAGGTGTTTCGAGCATGCCCCAACGGGAAGAGACCCCGGGGAAGACCCAGGACATTCTGGAGTGACTATGTCTCTCGGCTGACCTGGGAACACCTCAGGATCCCTCCAGAACAGCTAGAAGAAGTGACTGGGGAGAGGAAAGTCTGTGTATCCCTGCTTAGATTGCTGTCCCCGCGACCCGGCTCCAGATAAACGGAACACAATGTTGATGATGATGATGATGATGGTGATGTATCAAGCAGAGGACAAGTAGTGTTTACTTCTACTTCTTTAAGTTTTTAACACAGAGTAAAGGTGTAAGTGCAGATTATTTATTTGTTTATTTATTTATTTGAGGTGGGACTTTAGCCATTTTACTCTCTAAGATTTTACTGGTTTAAGTCTTGTGTTTACATTTTCCAAATACCTCAGTTTTGCTGCTATGTCTACAAGTTAGTATGTTAGTATGTATTTTCCATGGTGCATATGTTCAAACCAGAAGAAAATTACTGTTTAATTTAGTTGCTATTTAGGGACCTTTAAATTATGTAGGACTTTTACAAATGCCCTTGTACTTAACAGATTGATATCGATTTGTTTGAAAAATCATCAGATTGAAAAATCATCCCATTATCTATATATTTCTATATATTGATATATTTCCATCAGCTGGGAGATGTGCATGCCATCAACTGTCCGCCTTTTATACTGTGATATTTCTTTTATCTTAATCAAATGAATAGAGTCATTGCTATATTTTTATCATACATTATTTCAATATTGAAACAAAATCTTAATATAATGTGTGTGTAATTGAAATTTGAAAAACTGCTTAAACCTGACAGAGTAATTCTTTTATAAAAGAGTGTGAAGATTGTACATGATGGACGATAGTCAGATACATTTTCTTTGTGGAGTTTGCATCGTTAGCCAGTTGCAAAGTGGTTTGAGCTTCAGAGGTAGTGAGACGTGTATAAATAAACACTTGAGAGTCATGTTTAGATGATCAATGTTTATTCTGAACATGTGTAACATTATAAGACAGAACAATTTTTACACTTTTGGATTTGAACTCTTATATATGAAAAGGTAAAACTCACAGAGAGCTGAAAGTACAAAAAGATGATTAAAGGACAGGAGAAAATAAGTTCCTCAGTTATTTTGTGTCACATGTATTATAAAAATATTAAATGGCAACATGTGAAAAGGCCAATATCATGTTAGTAAAGGTGTACTGGGTGTAAATTAAAGAGGTTAAATAATGAATTAATAAATGTACACATACTGTATACATACACAGACTCAATATATTTGCATATATAAATATAATACATTTCATCAACACAATTTGGTACAAATTTGGTCCAGACCAGACCACAAAAGTGCACTTTAACACTTTGTTCCTTTTCTATCTTTAAAGATTAAATTAAGATTTAATTTTATTATGTTATTTTATATTCAAGTAGTCCTGAACCTGTTCTTTTAAACCTTTAACATAATCCTGAGAAACCTGGCCTGAGAACATCTCTGTACTATTACCTATGAATATGTAAATTAGACACACCGCCATGTCCTCCTGCCTTCCTAAATATCTAGTACATAATTATAATAACTTAACTTAAGGACTTACTGTTTAAAATCAATTAAAGGTAAAAATTTTAAAGAACGTCAGTAACTGACTTGCTGCACTTTAGGTTTCAACAATAAAATTAGAATAAAATGTAGTAGTGTAATGTAGTGTAAAATTATGAAATTAAACATTTTACAAAACATTATTCACTTGTTCACTTTATTCAGATTTTGTGTATATATTATATAATAAGGTTTCAGTTATATTTAATCCATTTGGATGAAAGGTGATTAAAATCTGATTTGTTTAAATGTGAAGATATAAAACACACACACACACACACACACACACACACACACACACACACACACACACACACATTAATGTCAGTCAGCATCTGATTTAGAATAATTTCAGAGTGCACTGTATTATAACTGGACTCTTAACCAGGAAACGGTTCATGATCAAAAATAATAAACGTCTTTTACACAGTAGGATGTGTTTCCACCAGCAGCAGCACAGAAAGACACAGCAGTTTGAGTAAGTTTTATTATTTCTGAGTGAACAGTCTTTGCCAAAGCAAAAACATTTTTAAGACATTGTAATGTTTCATATCAGGATAATAAATCCTCCTAAGGTAGGTTGATTGGCATCTCTAAATTGTCCGTAGTGTGTGATTGCGTGAGTGAATGAGAGTGTGTGTGTGCCCTGCGATGGGTTGGCACTCCGTCCAGGGTGTATCCTGCCTTGATGCCCAATGACGCCTGAGATAGGCACAGGCTCCCCGTGACCCGAGAATAGTTCGGATAAGCAGTAGATAATGAATAATGAAATCCTCCTAATAGTGCATACAGGTAAATAGTCTGTTAGAGAACATTTCTTCTTTCTAGAAACATCCTACATTTTGCATTCATTACTGTTCCAGTTTCTGCACCAGTGTAGCTCAGGAAGAAATTAAATCTCACACCTCAGTTATAATTTTAATAAACACTTTTACCAACATTTTATTTTGGATCACATAATCTCACAGATGAGTTATACCATATCCAGAACCCAGCATATAGAGGCTGAGTGAATGTGGTGTGGACTCTGTTGAGGAGACTCATCGTGTCAGAGACGCTGTAGAAGGACAGAGTTCCTGCACTGTGATCCACATACACTCCTATTCTGGAGGACGCTGGACCTCGGAGCTCAGTCTTAATGTTGTTGTGCCAGAAAAAGACAGAGGAAGAAGAACACCGCAGACTCCAGGACTGACTGTTGCATCCAAACAAACACTCAGTACCCGATCCTTTCCTGCTGATCTCTTTATATGAGACTGATATTTCCACATCAGCACTCCACTCCACCTCCCAGTAACAGCGTCCACACACACTCTCCTTACACAACACCAGAGGCCAGGAGTCAAATCTCTCTGGATGATCAGAGTATCGCTGTTTTGTCCCACTGCATGTCACCACTCTGTTCTTCTCAGACAGAATGAGATGAGGATGTACTGTGTTTGGATCCAGAGTCAGATAACAGAAATCTAAAGTAATAAAATGTCCACAGGTTAGATGTTAATCACAGGATTTATAATAAGTGTGTGTGAGACACCTGTCTGTGTTTCTATCCTCCTAATGCTGCTCTATAAAAATGGATCAGATTTAGATAAACCATACAGACATTTTAACACTCTGTGTGTGTGTGTGTGTGTGTGTTGTACACCTACACTGCAGAAAATCTTCTCTGCTCTTTGGTTCTGAGGGTAAATTCATCTGAACTGCTGCAGCTGTAGAGACACAAAATTGATGTGAATGTGAAATTCCTTTTTTCCTCGGACTGAAATTCCATCTCAGTGTGGTGACTTTTAATTTAGGCATCAGTTAATATTTTCTCTAAAAATGTAAGATTTTTCTTTGCTTGTCTGCTAAATTTTTCTTGATGTCATTTACAAGGATGATGCTAAGGGTTAGGGTTAGTTCCTGCTTACTTCTTATTTCTGTTAGATTTACATTTACATTTCTGGCATTTGGCAGACGATCTTATCCAGTGCGACGTACAAAAGTGCTTTAGTTCTCAATCCATGAATACATTAACACTGGTTCAATAGGACACAAACTTGGGATACCATTAGTTTAAACTGCATTGGTTTTTTTAGATGTTAGATGAATTTCATGGCTCTCTTTACTGTGATGCAGAAACAATGTTTGCTTCTTTACCTTGTGGTTGGATTTTGTTGAATTCCTCCTCACAGATTTGCTCCACTCGTTTTTTCAGATCTGAGAGAGATTCCCTCACTCCATCAAATGAGAGATGTTGATTGACAGTGAAGCTGGGTGAGTCGTCACATCCAGGAGAAACACAGAGAGACGGGAAACTCTACAGAGAGGAAACACATCATAGAGAAGGAGAAAAGTGTAGGAGAGGAACGAATGAATCTCAGACTGAATCAGAACAAAGACACACTTGTGATCTCAGACAGAAACATTTCTTCTTGCTGTAATGAGCTTTTAGGAGGAAACTTTGTGAGGAACAGCGCCCTCTGTAGATCAGACAGTGAGTGTTACCTGGAGGAAGTGGATGTCATCGTGTGTGTGTGAAAGCTGCTCCAGCTTAGTGACTCTCCTCTTAAGATCAGCAATCTCCTGCTCCAGTTGATTCAGGAGTCGTTCAGCTCGACTCACTTCAGCTTTCTCCTGAGCTCTGATCAGCTCCGTCACCTCCGAGCGCTTTTTCTCCATGGAGCTGATCAACTCAGTAAAGATCCTCTCATTGTCATCTACTGCTGCCTGTGAATGCATCTGTTAGAACACACACACACACACACACACACACACACACACACACACACACACACACACACAGGAGGTCTAGAACATAAAGAAGCTGTGTGTGTGTGTGTGTGTGTGTGTGTGTGTGTGTGTGTGTGTGTGTGTGTGTGTATTCACTCCTCACCTTAATAATGTCCACAGTCTGTTTCAGCTCCTGCATCTTCTTCTGCTTCTCCTGGATCCTCTGCTGGAATTTCATCTGCTCCTCCTTTACATCATTCTGAGACCAAATACAATACATTTAAAATACATTTCATTTATAGAAATAAAACTAAAACACAAAGAATTGTAACTGTAATTAAATAAAAACTAGAATCATTGCCTCTAGAACTAAATAAAATAAAATGAGACCCACTATAAAGTAACTTCTATGTTCATATTTTTCAGCACTTATTAAATGATGAGTTCTGGTTTTGTGTGAAATGGCAGCTGGCAGAAAGAACAATGTTATTGTGTTTGTCACGTCACCTCCATCTCCATACTCAAATTCCCAGCATACACCACTGTCTACAAACATGGACTACATTCCCCACAACACACACACACACACACTCTTTCACTTCTCTCTCTCACTCTCAGTCACCCAACTAAATGATGCTGTAAGAAAGAGACAGATGAAGAAGACGACTCCAGGACTGACTGTTGAAATCTAAAGCCACACTCATCACCCTCTCTTGTCCTGCGGATCTCTTTATGCTGTTGGCTGTTTAAAGTACACTGACTGGTCTGAACTGTTTCACACTTATTTACAAAACACCCTTTGATTTTTTAATAAAAATCCACTTCACACTGAAGGACAGTCATATAACCAATCAAATCACCTCAATAGAAATTAGATTAGAAACAGAATTTTTATAAACTGACTTGAAAAATTATAATGATGTCCAGTTCTCACCTGTTTTTCAGTTCTTTCTGTTTTAATTGAAACAATATCATGACCTTTGTGTTTTTCCATCATACACAAGTAACAGATGAAGCTTTGGTCAGTACGACAGTAGATCTCCATCAGTTTGTCATGTTCAGAGCAGATCTTCTCTTGGAGCTCTGCACAGGCTTCAACTAACTTGTGCTTCTTAAAGGCAGGAGACTGATAGTGAGGTTTAAGATGATCTTTACAATAGGCGGCCTGACAAACCAGACAGGAATTAATGGCTTTGCGTTTTCTCCCGGTGCAGGAATCACACTCCACATCTCCAGGTCCAGCATAACAGTGATCAGCTTGGAGTTCAGTCTTCTTCAGTTTCTCCACCACTTCAGCCAGCATGTTGTTCCTGCGTAGAACAGGCCTTGGAGTGAAAGTCTCTCTACACTGGGGGCAGCTGTAGATGTCCTTCACATCCTCCTGATCCCAGTGACCATTAATACACACCTTACAGAAACTGTGGCCACAGGGAGTAGCCACTGGATCCTTCAGAAGATCCAGACACACTGGACAGCTGAACTGATTCACAGAAAAATGATCTACTGAAATACTAGCCTCTGCCATTTTCCTGCGAGAGAGAGAGAGTGTGTGTGTGTGTGTGTGTGTGTGTGTGTGTGTGTGTGTGTGTGTGTGAGAGAGAGAGAGAGAGAGAGAGAGAGAGAGAGAGAATTTTAAAAGTTTCGTTTTCTCTGAAATGAACTTCCTGGTTCAGTGTGTTATAGTGTGACAGAGAGTGGGCGTGGCTTTACAGAGAAAGGGAGTACAGGCTTTCAAGATAAAGTGTAGCTACACAACAGGAGAGAAAATTCTGTAACGCGATTTAAAGAGTCAGCCTTTAATGTGATTTATATTCTTTTAATTTTTCATGTATTTGAATAAGGTAAATCATCACTGTCATTAAATAAATGTACAATATTCAGACCCTTTCACTCAAGTACATTACTTTAAGTACATTACATCTTAATTGGTGTTTATTATAAAAGCTTGGCACACCTCCATCTGAGGATCTTCTCCATTTCCTCTCTTCAAAAGCTCTCAAACTCTATCAGGTTGTATGGAGAGTGACACTGTACATGGATTTATGTACAGGATCTGTCTGGGCCTCTCAAGAACATTCACACACTTATACTTATCAAACACAATAATGTGTTTTGGGGTGATCGTCATGTTCAAAGGTGAAAACATATCTAATCTGAGGTTCTTTTCATCTTACCCATAATTCTTCTTCTTCTTCCCACGATCCAGGAGAACTTCCCAGTCCTCGATTCTGGAAAACTCCTGGATTAGGAGATGATCTCTGTAATGTATGTTAATTGTGTTACTACACCTTACCTGTTGAGGGTGCTTGCCTAAAAGTGATGTGTTGTGGATATAACCTGTTGTAACACAGAAGAAGAGTTCAGTAAAAACAGATAATCACATTAATCTGGGGTCTCTGTGAATTATTAAAGTACACCTTCTGTAAACATCACATGGTGTCAGAAGTGGGATGAAGAATTCAGAATAAACAACTGCATACTTACCTTTAAGTTAGAGACAGGTGCAGAGTGTTGTCCTTTAATGATTTTGAGAAAACCTCTAATAAGACAACACCACTGAAGAAGTCAAATTGCTCGCTAATGTCCCATTCTGGCCACACGATGGAGCCAAAGTGTAAGGCAAAGCTCAAATGTGGTTACAAAGACAAGGAGTTTGAGCTAGAATTCAAAATTGTAGAAGAGGACTCACCAGCTATCCTAGGAAGAGAGGCATGCTCAAAACTCGGACTAATTAAAAGAGTTTACAAGGTAAAGAACAAAGACCAAACTGACATTCAAAGGGAATACTGGTTTAGGATGTGTACCAGGAATGCACCATATACAGCTCAACCCAGATGTCATTCCAGTCATTCACGCACCACGGAAAGTACCCATAGCACTAAAGGACAGGGTCAAAATGGAACTGAAACGAATGGAAGATCTTGGAGTTATCGTGAAAAAAAACGACCCCAAAGATTGGGTTAATAGTACGGTTATGGTAGTGAAGCCAAAGAAACTCAGGATCTGTATTGATCCACAAGATCTTAACAAAGCCGTTAAGAGGGAACATTACCCATTGCGTACAGTCGAAGAAATAGTAGCTGAGATGCCAAATGCCAAAGTATTCTCAGTTCTTGATGCCAATCATGGGTTTTGGCAAGTACAGTTGGATGAAGAGAGCTCTAAACTATCTACTTTCAACACTCCTTTTGGGAGATACCGGTTTTTGAGACTTCCATTTGGTATAGTATCAGCTCCAGAGGTGTTTCAAAAGTGCATTGCACAAAGACTTGAAGGCTTAGATGGAGTCGTGAACAGACTACGACAACTGCTAGATAGAATTAGAAGCATTCATCTAAAGTTGAACAAAGACAAATGCAAGATCAGGATGACCAAAGTCAGCTATGTTGGACACATTCTAACCACAGATGGGTTGAAGCCAGACAAAGAGAAAGTCAGAGCGATACAGAACATGCCAGAGCCAGCGGACAAAGCTGCACTAATGAGGTTCTTAGGCCTGCTTCAGTATCTGGCCAAATTTGTTCCAAACATGTCAGATATCAATGCTCCGCTACGGAAACTTCTAGAGGGTGAGGTAGCTTGGCATTGGGAGTCAGATCAACAGAAGAGCTTTGAAAGACTGAAGTCACCTGTGAGCAACACCCCAGTGTTGAAGTACTTTGATGTCAATAAAGATGTAATGATGTCAGTGGATTCAAGCGCTGAAGGTCTGGGAGCAGTGTTACTGCAAGAAGGACCTCCGGTGGCATTTGGCTCAAGATCTCTTACTGAGTGTGAGAAAAGATATGCCCAAATAGAAAAAGAGCTCTTGGTAATTGTCTATAGCTGTGAGAAATTCCATCAGTATGTCTATGGTAAGACAGTACACATGGAGATGGACCATAAGCCCCTGGAGATGATATTCAAAAAATCTCTCCAAAAAGCTCCTCCAAGACTCCAGAGAATGCTGATGAGATTGCAGCTCTATGATTTACGTGTCAGCTACAAGTCTGGCAAAGAGTTGTACATAGCAGACACGCTGAGCTGGGCCTACCTAAAAGAACAATCCGAGCCACTCCTGGAAGATGAGTTGCAAGTTCATGCTTTGTCAGTTTGTCTGCCAATTTCAAAAAAGAAGCTGAATACATTCAGAACTGCAACAGCAGAAGATGAAGAGTTGCACATGGTCATGGAAGTAGTGCAGTCAGGATGGCCTGCAGACGTACGACAAGTTCCAGCAGATATAAGAAAGTACTGGACTTTCAGAGAAGAACTTACATGTTCTGATGGGCTACTCTTCAAGAATTGGCGAATTGTGTCCCACAAATTTTGAGAGCAGACATGCTAGCAAGAGTTCATGAATCTCATCTAGGTATTGTTAAATGTAAAGAGAGGGCAAGAGATGTCATGTTCTGGCCCAGCATGTTGAAGTGTGCCATCTGTAATACTTTCAGACGGAGTAACACCAAAGAGCCACTCATATGCCATGACATTCCAGACAAAGCTTGGGCGAAAGTAGGAGTAGACTTGTTCCACTTCAACAGAAGTGAATATCTACTGTGTGTGGACTACTTTTCTAAGTTTCCGGAGATTGCTAAACTCACCCAGACAACAAGCAGACATGTTGTGACAGCTCTCAAATCCATCTTTGCAAGACATGGGATCCCGGATGAAGTGGTGTCGGACGATGGTCCACAATTCTCAAGTGCAGAATTCGGAGCATTTTCAGAAAACTGGGAGTTTGTGCATACCACCTCCAGTCCTGGATTTCCACAGTCCAATGGACAAAGTGAGCGAACAGTCCAGACAGTAAAGAACCTGTTAAAGAAAGCACAGAAGAGCCAACGAGATCCTTATACTGCTCTGTTGGAGTAAAGAAATGCTCCTATGGATGGTGTGAAACTATCTCCTGCACAGCTTCTGATGGGTCGAAGACTGAAAACAAAATTGCCTACATCAGCACAGCTGTTGAGACCACAGTTGTACAGAAATGTGCATAAGAGCATCAAGGGCAGGCAGCTGAAGCAAAAACGTTACTTTGATTGTGGCGCAAAACAGTTACTGCCTATAGTGGACGGAGAGAAAGTGAGAGTAAAAGTTAGAAACAACTGGCAACCAGCAATTGTGTTGAGGAGTCATGAAAAACTCAGATCTTATGTGATTCAAACGCCTGACGGAAACACCTTCAGGAGAAACAGGCAACACCTGCTGAAAACCAGAGAAATGACTTTTCCACGTCCACACTCTCTAGAGTTGGAGGAATGTTCTTCAGTAAACAGTGAGCCTGCAGATAGTGGTTCTCCAGTGCAATCACCTGCGCTGTCGCCAGTGAAAAGAATGGTAACACCAACTGTTGACAAGGAAGAACAGGTCAAAAAGTCATAGTGTGGTAGACTGATTAGACCACCAAATCTCTATTCTCCATGAAAGCATTGTGTTAAGTGTTATCAGTTGTTATCATATTGCAACACTGAGTTCAGTAAAAACAGATAGTCACGTTAATCTGGGGTCTCTCTGAATTATTAAAGTACACCTTCTATAAACATCACATTCTCTGCCTCATTTATTACAGACAAACAGACAGACCAGTTCTCGCTTGTATAGATTACATTTCTATGTTCTTGTCATGTAAGGGTGCACAAACTTTTGCACAGCGAGAGGTCACAAGCTGTCATTTTTTTAATCGCAGAGTAACCATCACTTTATATTAAAATCTGAAACCGGAAGTAGGTGCCGGTTCTCGCTACAGCATTGACGCGCTTCTCAACCTACTGCCCTTCTCTAGCCAATCAATAAAGTGACGCCACTGACTCGCGACAATGCCAGAGTTTTTTTTTTATTATTAAATGCTGTTATTATAATACAAACAATTTGACACTGAAGCATTCAATATTTTGAACAATTCAAACAAAATAAGGCACAGAACAGGTTTACAAAACAAGTACACTATAGTATCGATAGGATATCAGATGATCATGAACAAGTCAATCAACAAAGAGAGAAGCGGCCTGTTTCAGAGAGGAGGTTAAGTGAAAAAACCCTGAAATGAGAGAAACTCTGGGTTTTCTGAGAGAAAATGGGGTAAGTCAAGCCTGTTTCTGAAAAACAGAAATTCAGAGATGCAGAGCACATTAGTAAGGCCACTGTGTGCAGAACAGTAAGGAAAGTGTGTGCCTTGCTCTCAAACGCTTTCTGCGCATTTTTGTGGTGTTTCCTGGGAACAAACCCTTGAGAACCATCAAAGAGGACTTTCATAGAATTGCAGGTTAGTGGTGAAAAAACTCTGTTCAAATGAGGCTAATCTGAAAAATGATGAGAAGTTAATAGTATCTTGCTGTGACCTCTGTAATAAAAATATTAATTAGAATTCCCTTTAGGATTTCCAAATGTGCTTGGATGCATTGATGGCACACATATTCCCATCATTGCACCATCCGAAAATGAAGCAGACTTTGTCAACAGAAGGTCCATCCACAGTATATCAGCACTGCCAACCCTATGTGGACGACAACAACCTCCTAATTAATTTTACACATAACATTCTACACATGCTGTATCTGCATCACACAACTAATGCAGAAAGGACATTGTTCATATCACACTCTCCGGTGTCACCCAGATGAGGATGGGTTCCCTTTTGAGTCTGGTTCCTCTCAAGGTTTCTTCCTAATACCATCTAAGGGAGTTTTTCCTTGCCACAGTCGCCTGAGTCACCTCAGGCTCGCTCACTAGGGAAAATTTTGTCTAACATCTAGGACTGTTTGTTTGTATGTTTATTATTTCTTATGTTCTGTAAAGCTGCTTTGAGACAATGCTCTTTGTTAAAAGCGCTATACAAATAAAATTGAATTGAATTGAATTGAATTGAATTGAATTGAGTATTAATGTGCAGGTACACTGAGTAACATACTGCTTCTAATGGTAAAAGACCACATCGCAAAACGGTAACTCATATGTCTCATTCTTTGCACTGTCAAGATCATATGTGATGCCGCACATGTTATCACAAATGTGGAGGCCAAATGGCCCGGCTCTGTTAATGACTCAAGAATATATTGTAATTCGACCCTGAACAACAGGCTGGAATGTGGTAAGTACATGCATGCCTTATACACTTATTTCAATGCATGCGCTACACATTTACAGGGGCACTTCTATGCAGCACTAAAGCAATATGAATTTTTTTACAGGAGAAATTGATGGCTTTCTGCTGAGAGATAAGGATTACCCATGCAAACCAACCCTAATGACCCCTTACTCAGAACCTGAACCAGGCCCCCAGCAGTGCTTCAATGTGGCACACTGCAGAACAAGAGCCCGGGTGGAGATGACCATAGGCCTGTTGAAAGCAGACTTTCAGTGCCTACGTCACGTCAGGGTAACCCCTGTGAAGGCCTGCGACATTATTGTGGCATGCGTTGTTCTCCATAATATTGCTATATTTAGAGGGGAGCAACACCCTGCCCTACAAATACAAGACCCCGAGGAAGACGCCATCCACCCAGCAGATTTCCAGAATGGTAGAGTTGTCAGAAATGTTTATGTATTTTGTATTAAAAAAATAAAAAATGAAATAAAAAAATTCAACTCAGTGTTAGGCTAATGGTATCCCAAGTTTGTGTCCTATTGAACCAGTGTTAATGTATTCATTGACTGAGAACTAAAGCACTTTTGTACATCACTCTGGATAAGAGCGTCTGCCAAATGCCAGAAATGTAAATGTAAAATATGATATTCCGCAATTATTTCTATAATTAAATCAACCACAACCACTCACAAAAGAAACAAAATCACTAAATACAAATCACTGCAATTTATTTGTTCTTCTTTATTCCCTACAAATACAAATGTTGGATTTTAATATTCTTCCAATAATTAATAGAATTCACCTGTGACCATACACCCAGCTCTAGCTTGTGTTTGAGGATGTCGATTTCCAGATCTGCCTTTTGGATCTGGCGGTCCAAGAATATAATTTCTTTTGTGTTTTTTTAATAAGACTCTGTCTATATAACTCCTTAACTAGTAACTGAAAATACTTTTGATTAGCATTACATGGTATAGTTCTACAAGATTTGTACAGAATTAAACTGGCATTTACTGAACATCACTGAACTGTGTTCATCTGTGTAGCAGAATTTGATGGAACCTCCTCCTGCTGTTCTTCCACACTCTGGGGGGAAAGAGAAGAATGTCAGTTCATACTTATAGATATAAACTTTATATAGGCTACTCTACACAAAAATGTGAGGAAATATGAAGGTGTAGATTGTTCGATGTGTACACACTATATTGATATTACCTCTGTAGGCCTCTCTGTGGCAGAAGTGGTTTCATCATCCACATCGTCCTGTGAAGATGAGCATTTGGTTGAGTACACTTTATAATAGTACTTGTTGTAATTTATGGTTTATTTGGTAGGCTGCTTACAACTGTCTGGGGTTCTGTTGTGACAGGAGGCTCTAAAAGGAAGATATTACCATCAGAATCTGTTGAGACACCCCCCCCCCCAAAAAAAAAAAAAATAAAATAAAATAAAATAAATAAAATAAATAAATAAATACAGTGAATACAGCATTACACCTATGTCAAAAATGATACAGCACTGTTAGACATTGGATGTTATTTTTTTATTCAATATGTCAAATGTTTGTAAAGTTACATAGCCTCCATGATATGCTTAAGCCTTACCTGATTGAGTTATGTTTTTATATTTCATTTTTAGCTGCTGCCATGTTCTTTTCATGCCTGCAGGACTGCACCTACATGAAAATTTAAATTACGTTAAATAAGGTACTGTTCTTACAGTTTCACTTATTATAAGCAGATATTATAACAGCAGTGTTGGGTAAGATTAATGTCATAATTACTTTCCCTAAAAATGATTGGATTATTTAGTGCATAACTTCAACCACAATACAAAGATAGACACAAAACTAAACTTTTAATTATTTTAAAACTTATATATATATATATATCTCTGCTGGTGTTGGTCCATTGTGTTTTTTCACTGTTTTTTCACTTTTCAAAGTCACTGCACCCGTTTACCAAGAAATTTTGGAGCACTTCATGCTTCCTTCTGCTGACCAGCTTTTTGAAGATGCTGATTTCATGATTTAAATGACCTTGGTGTTGATGTGATTGACTGGCCAGCAATTTCACCAGATCTGAACCCCATAGAGAATCTGTGGGGTATTGTCAAGAGGAAAATGAGAAACAAGAGACCAAAAAATGCAGATGAGCTGAAGGCCACTGTCAAAGAAACCTGGGCTTCCATACCACCTCAGCAGTGCCACAAACTGATCACCTCCATGCCACGCCCAATTGAGGCAGTAATTTAAGCAAAAGGAGCCCCTACCAAGTATTGAGTACATGTACAGTAAATGAACATACTTTCCAGAAGGACAACAATTCACTAAAAATGTTTTTTTATTGGTCTTATGAAGTATTCTAATTTGTTGAGATAGTGAACTGGTGGGTTTTTGTTAAATGTGAGCCAAAATCATCACAATTAAAATAACCAAAGACTTAAACTACTTCAGTCTGTGTGTAATGAATTTATTTAATACACGAGTTTCACAATTTGAGTTGAATTACTGAAATAAATGAACTTTTCCACGACATTCTAATTTATTGAGATGCACCTGTATATTAAGAAGTTTTATTCAATTTTTTTATGCATATGCATTAGTGAAAGGAGAACATTGTTTTCCAGGTCTCTTATAAAAACAGAGAAGAGAAGTCTGGTCTTTAGGGTTTTACAACTGTGAATAAAGAACTTTATTATGCTGCAGCATGCCAAATATAATATCATTTCAGGTGAAGGGTGGAAGGGTATATATTTATATATATATATATATATATATATATATATATATATATATATATATATATATATATATATTGTAACTAACCAATCATGGATATCGTCCCAGAAAGCTGAAGAAAAATCACAGAAGATAAATAAGTGTTCAGTTGTTTCTATATTATTCTCAGAAAAAACACAATTATTGTGATCTATATTGAATCTTTTCCTCAAGAGCTCATTCGATGGATAGACATTGTTGAGAATTTTATAAATGATTTCTTTAGCTTTGGAGGACACTGGAAACTTAAGATACATAGGGTTAGGGTTAGGATTAGGTTTAGGTTAGGTTCTAATTTTATCAATGTGTTGCCTGGAGAAAATCTGATTAATTGTATTCCTGTTCGAGAGAGTCAGATAAATTATGCTGGTGAGGTGTTAACACAGAACATTTGTTCGTAAGACTTTGCTTTTTAAAATCTTTGCCATTAACAGTAAGTAAAGGAAGGGTTGTAGCAACTGATTGTGTTGTAAATATTTTTTGTACCATTAAAAGAAGTGAAGGTGGAATAGCCTTCAAAACAGAATCAAATTTAGATTTTGTGCAGCTTAAGCTATATTTAATGCAAAATTGTTCATGTCTTAAGGTAAAGCCATTATCATCCATCAAATGAGTCACTGACCAAACACCCTTCTGCATCAATTCTTCAATATATATTGATTTTCATCTATGTTGAATATATTATTCTACATAGAAGAACTGAATTATTGAATTCAATAATTATCATGGAATATCAGTGCACTTTAAAGTGTGCATCCTGCTCCCTGTACAGTTTACTTCACTGCTGCAGGTTAATTACAAGAGCCGTGTTCCAATCAGCAAGCGGTTCCCCACGAGGTAAACTGCACAGGGATACAGTCTAACTGTCACGACCCGCCCGAGAGCCGACCGCGAGAGGGAGCCCTCGCCCGTGTTTTGACTTTACTTCCGGTTCACCATAGGATTTAAATATGGTGCGCACTTCCTGTGCGTTGCGAAGTATTATTCTATGGAATTTACCAAGCGTTGGCCTAGAGCTTCTTTCGGACAGATTACTGTGTATGACCTGGATTGTTTATTGATGATTATTGCGCTTTGTCTCGGACACTCCTTGTTTGGATTATCGACCCTGGACTGTGTACCGACTTCCCCTTTTGGATTAACCCTTTGGATACTATTGTTTGGTCTATCGTTTTCCCGTTGCCAACTTTCTGCCTGTCCCCGACTTCCCATACTGTTTGTTTCCGATCACCAGCTCGGCGTATGGATCTGGCCCGATCACTGTCACACTAACAGAACATAAAAACAGTATGTTGGAACAGCTTTATCCTTGGTGATAGATGAGAACATGTTTCACTGCATATCATACTGTGTATGGTTGTGTATGTGACAAATAAAATTTTTTATTTGAATTTGAAGTTCGTCAGGAAGAAATAACAGAGTTTACAGGACACTTTTAACTAGACCAACTTATGGCTGTAAATCTTTTTTTTTTTGCTTTTTTTTCCTTCCCCCCTTTCCCGTTTTTTCCTGTATGTCCTGGCAGTGAATTTCCATTCTCATGTGAGTTAGCAAGTTCTGGTTAGCGGTTATAAGCTTCTGGTACAGTAACCCTTTTGCTAAGGCAGTGGATTCATGTTGGGCCAATAAGACAAGGAAATATTTAACATTTCAGCCAATAGTGCGTAAAAAAATAAAATTAAAATAGCTTAACTCATCATGAAATGTTTCTTTTATTTGTGCTAACCCGTTTATTTAACTCAAGTCAGTGTCCGGTATTTTATAGAGGAAGCATGCTGGCAATTTCAAGAAATATAGCACTGCTATATGTGTACATATTTTATCTGTATATATGTTTGGACAGTCTCCTTCAATTTCACTTACACTTTTACATTGTAAATTGCAACACGTAACAATTGCAACTTTATTTAATTTATTATAGTTTATTTTATTACTTTAAAATTTTATCTGTTTATATGTTTGCACCTGACACCAAGACAAATTCCTAGTACTGTAAAGTGCTCTTTGCGAACCCTTTGCTGTTCCTGGCAATAAAAACTTTTCTGAACTTTAGCTGCCTTTGAAAGACAAGCCGAAGCTATGACTTCTTCAAATTACAAGCAGATGAGGTGCGAAGATACAAAGCATGTCTCTCAGAAGAGTGTTAACAAGCTGACCTCAACTTTATAGTGCAAGCTCTAATAACAATGTTGCTGCTGATGAAGTAAATGATGAGGTGACGAATAATGATGGGTCTAATGACGAGGAGTTTGAGGCCAAATAATACATTCGTGCTGAAGCCATTATGGCTGAAGATGATGGCCTACAGGAACAACTGCCGAAGCAAAATGTGTGCTTCATTTATTGTGTTGTCATTTATTGAATTTTATCTCTACAGTTGATGCTAATCACTCAAATAGGCCGAGAGGCTGTTAAGAAGATGAGCATTCTCCAAGTTTCATGCTCTCTGTAAGAGGTGCAGAGACGGTTGAAGAGGACTGCAAGCTTCAGTTGGTACAGCCTAACTCAACAAGTTTCAACTCTTTTTATTTGGCTGTGGAGGGAATTGTAAGAATCTTCAAAGATTAAGGAATGGGGGCTATGAGAGCTGTCTGTGCTTCCCTAAATCTTCCCATGTAAGGTGCGAACGTTTGTCTAGGTGTTGCTTCTGTTAAACCTGTCACTATGAATCCATAGTGAATCTATGTACATGTATTTTTAAAAAATGATGTCTTCTTTTCTATTTTGTTAGGTATAGTTCAGCTGACATTGCATTTTTGGGTGAATATAACAAAACATGAGTCCATTTGCTAAGGCGATAAACATTCTACATGGAAAATCAAACATTCACATGAGATGTCTGCTCCCTACACCACCCTCATCGCCAAGCGTGAGGAAACTCGCGTCATTGAGATGCTGCAAGCCGCTACATCCAAAATTCATCCTGGATCAGTGATGAAAACATGCTCAAACTTGGTAAGAAATAAAATACATGGTCAGTTTTTTTCACTTTTGCTTTTTAAAACTTGCATATTTTCCTACTTATTCATAATGGGTATGATGAAAATTATAATAATCATGATAGCTATACTGAAAATGAAAACAAAAATCTATAATTATTTATGATAAAGGAATGAGTTACATCAAGGAACATCTTCTAGACCATGATGGGTCTCGGCTGCGGCCTGCTGATAACTCCCCAAGTGCTTCTGATGAAGACGATTTCTTTTCTAATATGAAGCATGTACATACACAGGAGGCAAACAAACAGCTGGATGTGTACCTCACATGTACAGCTGAAGGTATGGACATGTTGACCTTACCCAGCTCTATCTCACCTGTCACTCAAACCGAACACACTCCTGCCTGCTTCAGCTGCCTGTGAAAGGCTTTTTAGTGCAGCTGGATTGACCTTTACCCCAAGAAGAGGAAGAATTAATTCACACAGCTTTGAAAACCAGCTTAAGTTGAATAAGAACTTCTTCAGGTTTGATTAGATTTGAGCAATTGAAAATTTACATACTGGTCACCATTCCCCTCCTTGAACCGCCACCTTACTGTGGTGGAGGGGTTTGAGCACCCGAATGAACCTAGGAGCCATGTTGTTGGGGCCCTAGTGCTCCTGGTAGGGTCTCCCAAGGCAAACGGGTTCTAGGTGATGGGTCAGACTAAGAGCGCTACTAAACCCTTATGAAAGAAACACCAAGGATCGTTACGTCACCCTGATTGGTGTCACCAGGGCCCCACCCTGCAGCCAGGCCTGGGGTTGGGGCACACAGGCTGGTGGCCAAGTCTTTGTTTGTGGGACTCGGCCGGGCACAGCCCGAAGGAAAGACGTAGGCTTATGCTCCTTCCTGTGAGTGGTGGGCCTACGAGAAGGTGGGAATATGTCTTTGCTTGTGGGACCCGAAGGAAAGACGTAGGCCCACCTTCCCGTAGGCCCACCACTCACAGGAAGGAGCATAAGGGTCCGGTGCAGTGTGCTTTGGGTAGCAGTCATGGGCGGGGGCCCCGACAACCCAAACCCTGGACAAAAATCTGGCTTTTGGGACATGGAATGTCACCTCACTGGGGGGAAGGAGCCTGAGCTGGTGAGGGAGGTTGAGCAGTACCGGCTAGAGATAGCCTGCTAGGCATAGCCTGGGCTCTGGAACCCAACTCCTTTGGAGTTGGACCCTCTTCTACTCTGGAGTGTCCCATGGTTAGAGGCGTCGGGCTGGGGTGGGTTTGCTTATAGTGCCTCAGCTCAACTGCCATGTGTTGGAGTTTTCCCTGGCAAACGAGAGGGTTGTTTCCCCTACAGACTTGGCAGACACAAACATATTGTGGGGGTCTATTGGGAATGTCTTGCTGATCCCTCTGTTAGGGGGGTCTTCAATTCCCACCTCCAGGAGAGTTTCAACCAGATCCTGTGGGAGGTTGGGGACATTGAGTCTTAGTGGACCATGTTCTCCTCCTCCATTGTTGACGCAGCCATCCGGAGCTGTGGACGTAAGGTCTCTGGTGCCGGTCATGGCAGCAATCCCCAAACACAGTGGTGGACACTGGAAGTAAGGGATGCCGTCAAGCTGAAGAAGGAGTCCTATCAAGCCTGGCTGGCTCAGGGGACCCCGGAGGCTGCTGAGGCGTACTGGAAGGCCAAGCAAGCCCAGCCTGGGTGGTCTTGGAAGCAAAAAAAAAAAAGAAAAAAAAGGTAGTTCAGCAGCTCCTCAGTGGCAAGGCACCGGGGGTGGATGAGATTCGCCCTAAGTACCTTAAGTCCCTGGATGTTGTGGGGCTGTCTTGGCTGACAACATAGTGACAACTGCAACATAGTGTGGCAGTCAGGGACAGTGCCTCTGGACTGGGCGACTGGAGTGGTGGTCCCCCTTTGTAAGAAGGAGGCCCGGAGGGTGTGTTCCAACTATAGGGGGATCACACTCCTCAGCCTCCCAGGGAAAGTCTATTCCAGAGTACTGGAGAGGACAGTCCGACCTTTAGTCGAACCTCGGATACAGGAGGAACAATGCGGTTTTCGTCCTAGTTGTGGAACACTAGACCAGCTCTATACCCTCCACAGGGTGCTCGAGGGTTCATGGGAGTTTGCCCAACCTGTCCACATGTGTTTTGTGGATTTGGAGAAGGCATTTGACCGTGTCCCTCGTGGCATTCTGTGGGAGGTGCTTTCAGAGTATGGGGTCCGTGGTTGTTAAGGGCTGTTCGGTCTCTGTATGATCAGAGCAGGAGCTTGGCTCGCATTGCCAGCTGTAAGTCAGAGCTGTTCCCAGTGCATGTCACCGGTTCTGTTCATTGTTTTTATGCATAGAATTTCTAGGCACAACCAGGGGCTGGAGGGAGTCCAGTTTGGGGACCACAGGATTTCATAGTTGTTTTTTGCAGATGATGTTGTCCTGTTGGCTCCTTCAAGCCAGGACTTACAGCGTGCACTGCAGCTGACTGTGGAGTGGCTGGGATGAGGATCAGCACCTCCAAAGCTAAGGCCATGGTTCTTGACCGGAAAAAGGTGGCTTGCACCCTCCAAGTTGGAGAAGAGTTCCTTCCTCAAGTGGAGGACTTTAAGTATCTCAGGGTCTTGTTTACGAGTGAGGGAAGGATGGATTGTGAGATTCACAGACGGATCGGTGCAGCGGCAGCAGTAATACGGTCTATGTACCAGTCTGTTGTGGTGAAGAAGGAGCTGAGCCGGAAGGCGAAGCGCTCAATTTACCAGTCAATCTATGTTCCTATTCTCACCTATGGCCATGAGCTCTGGGTCATGACCGAAAGGATAAAATCTCGGATATAGGTGGCCGAAATGAGCTTCCTCTGTAGGGTGGCGGGACACTCCCTTACAGATAGGGTAAGGAGCTCTGTCACCCGGGAGGAGCTGCTGCTGCTCCTCCACATCGAAAGGGGACAGGTGAGGTGACTCAGGCATCTTTTTGGATGCCTCCTGGACATCTCCCTGCAGAGGTGTTCCAGGCATGCCCACCCGGGAAGAGACCCTGGGGAAGACCCAGGACACGCTGGAGAGTCTGTTTCTAGGCTGACCTGGGAACGCCTCAGGATCCCTCCGGAAGAGCTGGAGGAAGTGTCTAGGGAGAGGGAAGTCTGGGCATCCCTGCTTAGACTGCTGCCCCCGCGACCCGGCTCTGGATAATCGGAAGACAATGATGATGATACTGATCACCATTGTAAGTGTAAATATAAACATTAAAAATTTATATTATCTTAAGTTTTTTTTGTCATGCCTAAATCTGTGTTGCTTTTGTGCAGTTATTGAAATAGAAGTGTATGATGTTGCTGGGATTAAGATCAGTTAAAGTCAGTTTTATTTATTATTTAATTTAATTTCCGAAAGAAGCAATTCCACTGTTTGGCTGATGGACACATACACGTTATTGCACATGCACACACCACCACCACACACACGTGTATTGTACATACACACTTACACATGCACAGTACAAGAACACTGTTATATTGTTTGTGGAAATGTGGGGGTGTTTTAAATAAACACTGTGATGTGCCATGAGTAGGGCTGTCCCTTTTTAGCCAATATTTGAACGTGCTGTGAAATATTACGAATATCAGTGTGCAGCCTAAGGGCATGAGACAGCTTTTAATTTTGTTGTTTAGCATCTGATCCAGCAGGGGGCACCCTAAAAGTTTTAAATGTCCTCTTGACCCATCAGTAAATGAAGCTAATGATACGAAACTGGAAGCTAACAGCAAGCAGTGAGCTGATAATTGATAAATCCTCTGAAAAGGAGCATGTGGATGTATTTTGGGTTCTACACCGTAGATGAGGTTTCAGAGCTCCACCACAACAAATCTTCGGGCTCACCTACTGACTTGTATATTAATAATTGTACATCAGAGTTACACTTGTTTTCCATGTTGGTAGTAGTGTGATGTAAGCCATGGCCCACTCTCACCTCCTGCTGGTGGAAGTGGTGTGTGTTCATGACTTCTTAAAAATGTTTACACCTTTAGCTGCCATAAACATTATTTATGTCATAATTTTAGAAATTGCATTTAATTATATTGGTTTGGTTCTGCTGTTGAGTATTTGTTTGTATTATCACCAGTAGGAACTATTATTACGTTCCGCTGCACTATGTTGCACACAGACTTTTTTGTTGTGTTTTTTTTACATGTTGCTGCTAAGAACCATGAAGACGGGTGAATAAGTTAAAAGAAGTCTAAACGGGTTTCAAGCAAAGTTAAGTCATGGCAAGTGAAGAAGCTATTTTGAAAATTGTGTTTTTGGGATTCTTTGTCAAGTGAACTCATTCCGTCTTGGTTATGTGCAGCCAGCGAGGTATGTTATTTAGCTTTATTTTCATTGTGTATATGTATATTCTGTTTACAGTCTGTTTGTCAGACAAATGTGTGTTTATTATGTGTATTTTTGTACGTTTGTATAGTTTGACGGTGGAGTGCAATAAGTGAAGATTAAATCCATCAGTAATTAAAACTACGGTGTTGTGTATTTCCTGGAGGGAAACATAACACCAATTAAAAGGTAATAATGTATTATTTTTGTACTGTTAAATTTTTTTTATTTAGTGTTACCTCTAATACTGGTCACTGATTAATTACTTAGTTAGCTATTTACATGCAGTTTCATTTTTATTCATTCATTCCTCATTTTGCGTTGGCCAGTTGGTTTTGTTTAAGGCACATAAAGAAAAATTACAAGGTATTCTATAATATATTCAAAATGTTTTTGTGTGAGATGCACAATAAATTCATAAACCAACCAAGTGGTAAACTTAACGAGTCTCATGTTTGATAAATGTGCTTGTTCTGGGCTTTTTTGGGAGGTAAGTTGCTTATTTTGAGATTGTTTTTCTTGCGAGATCTACCAACACTGTCTGTCCCTGTAGAGAGGGAAAGAGCTGAACTATATAATAAAAGTTATAAAGTTTATAATAGTAATAATGTTTAACTAAATAATAATTCAGTTAATGGTTGATTAATTAATTAAAGAAAGGAAGAAATGATTTATTACTGCATTCATTTTATTTCTCTCTATCCATGGTAGCACATTAACAGGATAGTTTGTGTTGTGAAGATTTCACAAAGGAAAAGATTTTCACTTCTCCCTGATCTCTCTCACTACAGAGCATTAGAATAAACTACAGGAGAAAACTGTACATCTATAAAAAACTGAGTTATTCCTGAATATTTAAGATTTTGTCAACTTTTATTTCTTAAGGAAATTTATAGGTTAAGAATGAGTATAATTAAAATATTGCATTTAATTCCCATTAGCGTAAATTTGCAAAATGTGTAAATTTGCCTTTGTGTGTTTCTGTAATTGTTGATTTTATATATGGATGAAAAGGACATAATGCAGTCTAACACAGCAGTGAGATTTTCTTTCTCTTTCCTCTCTTTTTCAGGGGGAAAGATATTAGTGACACGATGATCTGGAATCATGTACAGACAAATTCACAACCTGCAAAGCAGCTTAACTGCAAGTGTACAATCTGTCATCATCCCAAGCAGGATAAATAAACCTTTTGCTGCACTGGATGTGTTTTCCTTTCAGTGGAAAGACAGATTTCTGTAGCCTAATATCATGTTTAGCACTTAGTGAATTTACAGCTTCCAAAAAATCCATATTTTTTTGGCTTAAATCCAACTAATGCTAACTGTTAGCTAAGTTAGCACAAGTGACTCGTGACTGAAATATATAAAATCGGCATGTGTATAAAATCTGGCTCTTTTTCGAGGAGAAAGAACATAAAAAAGCTAAATATTATGAAAATGTCACGGACGCCATTTTAACCCCCAAAAGTTCAAACTATTCTGGTGTTCGTGTTAGAGCCATGATTCAAAGTTTGAGATTGGAGCACAAAAGCGCAAAGCTAACCAAATAACAGGATTTATTACAAACTGGAAAGAAGTCGAGTGAATATTTTCAGGCTGCAGGAGTAAAGAAGATGAACAGATGACTTTTTTCTGAACCCGGATTCAGGACAAAAAGCAAAGATGCAGACATAAGAAAACATCTCCAAAATGCACCAGAGGCACTTCTCCAAAACACATAGTGTTTGTTTAAAGAAAATAAAGAAATAGATGAGTTTGTACCATGAGCATGACTGGTGTATTTCCCCTCGAAAGGTATTTTATTTCGGATGTAATATCATTAGTCGGGTAGCGATTGGGTTGGAAATCAACATGAAATTCTGCACAGATTGGACTTTTCAATCCTTATTAAGGAATTTGCTGTCAGGACAAAGAGAAAATCTAAAGGTAAGAACATGTTTTGGTGTTGTGTATGCTGTTGTTATTGTCACTTTAATTTGTTGCTAATCTGCTGTGATTTATTAATGTGTTTAATAATGTGTTATCTTGTCCAGTTCATCAACACCAGTAAAGTCTATCTGTCTATCAGTAAAACAGAACAGTGGTCTGATATCCATGTCCAGTGTCTCACAAAGTGTTTTAACGTCTAATTTTTTTGCGGATTGAGGAATGAGTCTGAATAATTTCAGAATGCACTGTATGATAACTGGACTCAACCAGGAAATGGTTCAAGATATAAAATAATAAATGTATTTTACACAGTAGGATGTGTTTTCACCAGCAGCAGCACAGAAATACACAGAGTAAGGTTTATTATTATAAGTTCTATTTTTGCTTATTTCCAAAGCAAAAATAGAATTTTTCAAGACATTGTGATGATTCATAGCAGGATAATAAATCCTCCTAATAGTGCATACAGTTAAATAGTCTGTTTGAGAACATTTTTCTTCTTTCTAGAAAAATCCTACATTCTGCATTCATTACTGTTCCAGTTTCTGTACGCAAAATGATCAGTGTAGCTCAGGGAGACATTAAATCTCACACCTCAGTTATCATTTTAATAAACACTTTTACAAACATTTTATTTTGGATCACATAACCTCACAGGTGAGTTACAACTCCACATCCAGAACCCAGCATATAGAGGCTGAGTGAATGTGGTGTGGACTCTGTGGAGGAGACTCATCGTGTCAGAGACGCTGTAGAAGGACAGAGTTCCTGCACTGTGATCCACATACACTCCTATTCTGGAGGATGCTGGACCTCGGAGCTCAGTCTTAATGTTGTTGTGACAGAAAAAGACAGAGGAAGAAGAACACTGCAGACTCCAGGACTGACTATTGCGTCCGAACAAACACTCAGTACCCCGTCCTTTCCTGCTGATCTCTTTATATGAGACTGATATTTCCACATCAGCACCGCTCCACTCCACCTCCCAGTAACAGCGTCCACACACACTCTCCTTACACAACACCTGAGGCCAGTAGTCAAATCTCTCTGGATGATCAGAGTATCGCTGTTTTGTCTCACTGCATGTCACGACTCTGTTCTTCTCAGACAGAATGAGTTGAGGATGTACTGTGTTTGGATCCAGAGTCAGATAACAGAAATCTAAAGTAATAAAATGTCCACAGGTTAGATGTTAATCACAGGATTTATAATAAGTGTGTGTGAGACACCTGTCTGTGTTTCTATCCTCCTAATGCTGCTCTAGATTTAGATAAACAATGCAGACATCTTAACACTGTGTGTGTGTGTGTGTGTGTGTGTGTGTTGTACACCTACCCTGCAGAAAATCTTCTGTGTTCTTTGGTTCTGAGGGTAAAATCATCTGAACTGCTGCAGCTGTGGAGACAGAGACAAAATGGAGACAGAAAAATTATGTGGAAATAGTTTAAAGCGTGAAAGTGAGAAATTCGATTCCTCACTTGTTTCAGAAACGTCAACAAGGTCAACATCTCAGTTTAGGCATCAGCTACGATTTTCTCCAAAAATCTAAGCTTATTTTTTTATTTGTCTTCTAAATTTATCTTGATGTCATTTACAAGGCTGATGCTAATACTTTCTGCAGTCTTGTTCCTGCTTCTTATTTGTTAGATGAATTTTATGGCTCTCTTTACTGTGATGCAGAAACAATGTTTGCTTCTTTACCTTGTGGTTGGATTTTGTTCATTTTCTCCTCACAGATTTGCTCGACTCGTTTTTTCAGATCTGAGAGAGATTCCCTCACTCCATCAAATGAGACATGTTGATTGACAGTGAAGCTGGGTGAGTCGTCACATCCAGGAGAAACACAGAGAGACGGGAAACTCTACAGAGAGGAAACACATCATAGAGAAGGAGAAAAGTGTAGGAGAGGAACGAATGAATCTCAGACTGAATCAGACCAAAGACACACTTGTGATCTCAGACAGGAACATTTCTTCTTGCTGTAATGAGCTTTTAGGAGGAAACTTTGTGAGGAACAGCGCCCTCTGTAGATCAGACAGTGAGTGTTACCTGGAGGAAGTGGATGTCATCGTGTGTGTGTGAAAGCTGCTCCAGCTCAGTGACTCTCCTCTTAAGAACAGCAATCTCCTGCTCCAGTTGATTCAGGAGTCGTTCAGCTCGACTCACTTCAGCTTTCTCCTGAGCTCTGATCAGCTCCGTCACCTCCGAGCGCTTTTTCTCCATGGAGCTGATCAGCTCAGTAAAGATCCTCTCACTGTCATCTACTGCTGCCTGTGAACGCATCTGTTAGGACACACACAGACACACACACACACACACACACACACACACACACACACATCATAAATTAACACAATACGTTTTTTCTGTGTGTGTGTGTGTGTGTGTGTGTGTGTTGTCACTCCTCACATTAATAATGTCCACAGTCTGTTTCAGCTCCTGCACCTTCTTCTGCTTCTCCTGGATCCTCTGCTGGAATTTCATCTGCTCCTCCTTTACCTCATTCTGAGACCAAATACAATACTTTTAAAATACATTTCATTTATAGAAATAAAACTAAAACACAAAGAATTGTAACTGTAATTAAATAAAAACTAGAATCATTGCCTCTAGAACTAAATAAAATAAAATGAGACCCACTATAAAGTAATTTCTATGTTCATATTTTTCAGCACTTATTAAATGATGAGTTCTGGTTTTGTGTGAAATGGCAGCTGGCAGAAAAAACAATGTTTTTTGTGTTTGCCACGTCACCTCCATCTCCATACTCAAATTCCCAGCATACACCACTGTCTACAAACATGGACTACATTCTGGATGACATTCCCCACTACACACACACACGTCTCTCTCTCAGTCACCCACTTGAATGTTGCTGTATCAGAAAAAGAGAGATGAAGTAGAATCCAGATTCCAGGACTGATTGTTGAATCTAACGCTACACTCCACTTTGTTAACAGGCTCATGTGGGTGTTGACAATGCTGTCATCTATCTGCTGCAGTGTCCTCACTCATACCTGGATGGCAGCGGTGGTACTGTGAGGATCATGGTTTTTTTTTTTATCTTTCTATTGCCTTCACCACCATTCACCCATTCCTACTGAGGGAGAAGCTGCTTAGAATGGGTGTCAGCTCAACCATCATCATCTGTATTGCTGACTACCTGTCAGATAGGCCCCAGTCTCCATTTTTGTTCACTCTGTACACCTCTGACTTTCAGTACAAGTGGATCTATCATTGGACACAAACTAGAGATGTTTGAGTCAGTGAGGAACAGGAGGTCACTGAACAAACTGCTCTCCATCATGTACAATCCATCTCACCCACTCTACAATACACTACAGAGTCAGCTCAATGAAATGACTCATTCAGATTCGTTATCACAGTAAACATTAAAGGAGATCATTCATACCATTCGAGGTAAAATTATACAATAATTCCATGTTTGTGACAAGTGAAAACACTGTCACGCTGCACTATTACAACTATTAACACTTTTTTCTAGACTCATAAGGTTTTTCATATTTATTATATACTGCCAGTTTGCACATTTGTACTGTACTGTAATTTTAATTCTGATTCAAATATGGTTAAATTGGGGCACGGTGGCTTGGTGGTTAGCACGTTTGCCTCACACCTCTAGGGTTGGGGGTTCGATTCCCGTCTCCGCCGTGTGTGTGGAGTTTGCATGTTCTCCCCGTGCTTCAGGGGTTTCCTCCAGGTGCTCCGGTTTCCTCCCCCAGTCCAAAAACATGTGTGGTAGGTTGATTGGCATCTCTAAATTGTCTGTAGTGTGTGTGTGTGTGCCCTGTGATGGGTTGGCACTCTGTCCAGGGTGTAGCCTGCCTTGATGCCCAATGATGCCTGAGATAGGCACAGGCTCCCCGTGACCCGAGAATAGATCGGATAAGCGGTAGACAATGAATGAATATGGTTAAATATTACCATATATACCACAACTGTGTTTCATATCTGCACTTCTACATTTAATTTAACTTACTGTATCCTATATTTAAGTATGTATATGTATACAGAGCACAGTTGTGCTCAAAAGATTGCAGACCCTGGAAGAAATTGTTAAACATTTGTTTGGACAATATGATTGATAATGCAAAAGGTTTTTTTTCTTATTTAAGGATAGAGGTCTTGTAAAGCCATATTACATAATTGTATGACTTCTTTTTAAAACCTAATGATAACTGAAATTACCCAAACAACCGTGATCAGAAGTGCACATACTCTTGAATGTTTTGCCACATTATAAACACACAGGTTGACATTTAGGTTGAGGTTTAAATGGCTATTAAAGGGAAGTTTCCACACCTGTGACTAACTGTAATTGTAATTAGTGTCTGTGCATAAACAGTCAGTGAGTTTCTCAGCTCATGAGGTGATGCACTGACTTGGCTGAGGTGATGCACTGACTTGGCTGATGCACTTACTGCACCATGGGGAAAACAAAAGAATTGCCAATGGATCTGTGTAATAAGATAGGTGAACTTTATAAAGCAGGAAAAGGATATAAAAAAAAGATCTCAACACTTGAAAATGCCAGTCAGTGCTGTTCCAAGGGGTGGAACATAAAGGGGTGGAGAAAAGAGATTCTGTTGATACTAAGCCACGATCAGATACACTAAGAAAGATTTCACCCACTACTGCCAGAAGAATTGTTTGGGATGCAAAGAAAAACCCACAAACAACTTCAACTTCAAACACAGGCTGCTCTGGAAAAAAGTGTTGTTGTTGTTGTTGTTGTTGTTTCAAGGAGCACAATAAGGAGGTACTTGAACACAAATGACCTGCATGGTCGAGATGCCAGGAGAAAGCTGTTACTGTGCACATGCTTTCAGTATGCCAGACAGCAGCTAGACAAGACTCACAGCTTCTGGAGCAGCTTCTGGCATGCCATCATTGATGCTAAAGGGGACAATACATGATATTAAGAACTAAAGGTATGCAAACCTTTGAGCACAACAGTAGATATGTGTGTGTATGTATGTGTGTGTGTGTATCATTATGCGAATCATTCGTTATGCAAGGTGCTCGTTATGCGAGGTTTGACTGTATATATATAAATTTATTGCTCCATGGTCCACTTTCGGCAGTGCACAGGGGTCAGCATGGGCACCCTGACTGGTCTGCAGCTATGCAGTGCCATACACAACAAACTGTGATGCACTGTGTATTCTAACATCTTTCTATCAGAACCAGTATTAACTTCTTCAGCAATTTGAGAAACAGTAGCTTGTATATTGAATCGGACCACACGGGCCAGCCTTCGTGTATGACCCTGTAATCTTGTAACTGTCTAAGATGCTGAAACAATCTATCTCTCTATCTATCTATCCACCCCCCCTTTATATCAGACTGCCCTTAAGATGGTGCCCTGTGACGATGTGCCATCCCACCCAGGTGAAGCTCCTCAACCTGGATCAGGACAAATATATCTAGACCAAGCTATAAGCAGAAGCTTCCCAGAACTCCATCTCAGGGTTCTTTTTACATTTCCACAATCACATTCACTCAGTTGCTTAGTTGTAGGCATTGTTGGTACTTGCAAATGAAACCTTAAACATTTTCTAGTGGTATTACACCATATGTAGTGAGCGTGCATATATGAATAAAAACTAAACATAAACCTGCTTAAAATAAAGAAGATTCAACACTTTCAGAACTAAAACAAAACAGATTTTCAAATCAGAATTAAGTGTAACACATGACTGTGTTAAATATCTTCATCATTATCATCATTACGCTGTTGGCTGTGTAAAGAACACTGACTGGTCTGACCTGTTTCACACATTTTTTAAAAAAACACCCTTTGACTTTTAATAAAAATCCACTTCACACTGAATGACAGTCATATAACCAATCAAATCACCTTAATAGAAATTAGATTAGGAACAGAATTTGTATAAACTGACTTGAAAAATTATAATGATGTCCAGTTCTCACCTGTTTTTCAGTTCTTTCTGCTTTAGTTAAAACATTATCATGACCTTTGTGTTTATCCATCATACACAAGTAACAGATGAGGCTTTGGTCAGTACGACAGTAGATCTCCATCAGTTTTTCATGTTCAGAGCAGATCTTCTCTTGGAGCTCTGCACAGGCTTCAACTAACTTGTGCTTCTTAAAGGCAGGAGACTGATAGTGAGGTTTAAGATGATCTTCACAAAAACAGGCTTGACAAACCAGACAGGACTTGATGGCTTTGCGTTTTCTCCCGGTGCAGAAATCACACTCCACATCTCCAGGTCCAGCATAACAGTGATCAGGAGAAGCAGCTTGGAGTCCAGTCTGCTTCAGTTTCTCCACCACTTCAGCCAGCATGTTGTTCCTGCGTAGAACAGGCCTTGGAGTGAAAGTCTCTCTACACTGGGGGCAGCTGTAGACGTCCTCCACATGCTTCTGATCCCAGTTACCATTAATACACATTTTACAGAAACTGTGGCCACAGGGAATAGTCACTGGATCCTTCAGAAGATCCAGACACACTGGACAGCTGAACTGAGCCTGGTCTACTGAAATACTGGCCTCTGCCATTTTCCTGCACTCACACACTGAGAGAGAGAAAAAATTTTATGAGCTTTGTTTTCTCTGAAATGAACTTCCTGGTTCAGTGTGTTATAGTGTGACAGAGACAGTAGGTGTGGCTTTACAATGAAAAGGAGTTCAGACTTTAAAGATAAAGTGCCTATGTTCATCCGGGCAACCTCCAAGCCTTCTGCTCTTTCATACGGCTTCATCTCTAATGCCCAATTAGGGCCCTTGAGATCTATGTTGACCTCTCAGCCCTGTAGCATAGGTTTGATTAGTTGTTAGTCTTCTTTCAGGGACCCAGCAAGGGCTTCCCTGCCACTAAGCAGTGTTTATTGCATTGGTTAGTCGATGTGATCTCCCTAGCCTATGAAGTGCATGGACTGGCTTCACCCTAGGCATTAGAACTCACTCCACAAGGAATGTGCTTTCTTCCAAGGCACTCTTTGACGGTATGTGTTTGCTGGACATTTGTGCTGAAGCAGACTGGTCCTCTCTGCACACATTCATAAGGTTCTATAGGTTCACACAATCTTTCACACACATTGATAAAGCCAATATATAAAATAGTGAGGTAAAAAATCCCCATTCAGCATGATAAAGTACAGTGGAAGAAAATTATATTGTCCATATTAGAAAGACTAATATGGACAGAAAATAACCTGAAATGCTGATGATATTTTTTAGGATTGTATTAAAGTGTGATGTTTTTTCTCTTTGAGAGGCTAAATCTGGGGTTTTAGATCTCATCTCTTAAAAGGAAAAAAAAAAACGTACACAAAGTTCCACTTTATTCCAAATGTAATTCATCAACTGAAACTGTCAGTGGCTGTGTTTACATGTTATTACATGTGGTGTAATATTCCAAGAATAATCAGACACAGAATTAAAAAAAAAAAAATGCTCATGCAAGCTCCACAATCAAAACATAGTGTAACAAATTAAATTTAAAACTGTCTGCAAATAGAAGTAGTCTGTTTTTTTTCACTAGCAGAATCTGCACGTGTTCGAGTGATTTTGCATCTATTTATGAAAATAAAAATAAATCACTCCATGTTAGACATTTTAATGTAATTGACTGAGGCTGTACGTTCAATCCAGACACACCAAAAAGCTCAGTAATTTTTTAATATTCAGCAAGAATTCAGTGAGGAAACTGTGGCAGCATTGTCTAATGTCAGCAGCATTAGAAGCTCAATCTTCTTCTTCTTCTTCTTCTTTCGGCTTTTCCCTTCAGGGGTCGCCACAGTGAATCATCTCTCTCCACCTATCCCTATCTTCTGCATCCTCAACACTTGCACCCACTAGCTTCATATCCTCATTAATTCCATCCATATACCTCCTCTTTGGCCTTCCTCTTTGCCTCCTGCCTGGCAGCTCCATGTCCAACATTCTCCTACCAATATACTCACTCTCCCTCCTCTGAACATGTCCAAACCATCTTAATCTGGCCTCCCTAACTTTGTCCCCCAAACGTCCAACATGAGCTGTCCCTCTGATGTACTCGTTCCTAATCCTGTCCAATCTTGTCACTCCCAAAGAGAACCTCAACATCTTCAGCTCTGCTACCTCTAGTTCTGACTCCTGTCTCTTCCTCAGTGACACTGTTTCTAAACCATACAGCATGGCCGGTCTCACCACTGTCCTGTACACCTTCCCCTTGATTCTCGCTGATATTTTCTGATCACACAGAACTCCCCACACCTTTCTCCACCCATTCCAACCTGCCTGCACTCGCTTCTTCACCTCTTTCCCACACTCTCCATTACTCTGGACTGTTGACCCCAAGTACTTAAACTCCTGTACCTTCTTCACCTCTTCACCCTGTAACCTTACTGTTCCACTTCCCTCCCTTTCATTCACACACATGTACTCAGTCTTACTACGACTGACTTTCATTCCTCTTCTCTCCAGCACAAACCTCCACCTCTCCAGGTTTTCCTCCACCTGCTCCCTGCTCTCACTGCAGATCACAATGTCATCTGCAAACATCATTGTCCAAGGAGACTCCTGTCTGACCTCCTCTGACAACTGGTCCATCACTATAGCAAACAGGAAGGGGCTCAGAGCCGATCCCTGATGCAGTCCCACCTCCACTTTGAACTCCTCTGTCTGACCTACAGCACACCTCACCACTGTCCTGCTCCTCTCATACATGTCCTGCACCACTCTGACATACTTCTCTGCTACTCCTGACTTCCTCATACAGTACCACAGCTCTTCTCTTGGCACCCTGTCATATTCTTTCTCCAAGTCTACAAACACACAGTGCAACTCCCTCTGACCATCCCTATACTTCTCCATCAAAATTCTCATAGCAAAAATTGCATCTGTTGTGCTCTTTCTGGGCATGAAGCCATACTGCTGCTCACAAATTTCCACAACCTTCCTTAACCTAGCTCCCACTACTCTTTCCCATAGCTTCATTGTATGGCTCATCAACTTTATCCCCCTATAGTTACTGCAACTCTGCACGTCACCCTTATTTTTAAAGATCGGCACTAACACACTTCTTCTCCATTCCTCAGGCATCCTCTCACTCTCTAAAACCCTGTTGAACAAACTAGTTAAAAATTCCACTGCTGCCTCTCCCAGACACTTCCAGACCTCCACCGGGATGTCGTCAGGACCAACTGCCTTCCCACTTTTCATCCTCTTCAAAGCCTTCCTGACTTCATCCTTTCTAATCTTTTCTACTTTCTTTTCCACAGAGTTCACCCCTTCTACTCTTTTTTCCCTCTCATTTTCCTCATTCATCAACTCCTCAAAGTACTCCTTCCATCTCCTCTGTACACTCTCCTCACTTGTGAGCACCCTTCCATCTCTATCCTTAATAACTCTAACTTGCTGCACAACCTTCCCATCTCGATCCCTCTGCCTAGCTAACCTGTACAAGTCCTTCTCTCCTTCTCTAGTGTCTAACCTAGTGTACAACTCGTCATATGCCTTCTGCTTGGCCTTAGGCACCTCCCTCTTCACTCTGCGCTGTAACTCCTTGTATTCCTGTCTGTTCTCTTCAGTCCTGTCCATGTCCCACTTCTTCTTGGCTAATCTCTTCCTCTGGATACTATCCTGAACTTCCTCATTCCACCACCAAGTCTCCTTATCTTCTTTCCTCTTTCTATATGACACACCCAGCACCTTTCTCCCTGTCTCCCTGATCACTTCTGCTGTAGTTTCCCAGTCATCTGGCAGCACTACCTGACCACCCAGAGCCTGCCTCAACTTCTGTCTAAATTCCTCACAACATTCCTCCTTTTTCAGCTTCCACCACTTGGGTTTTTCTTCTCTATCTCTATCTTTGACCTCTTCGTCTTACAGACCATCAAAGTCATCCTACACACCACCATCCTATGCTGTCTGGCTACACTCTCTCCCACTACCATTTTACAGTCACTAATCTCTTTCAGATTGCCTCTTCTACATAGGATGTAGTCTACCTGTGTTCTCCTACCGCCACTCTTGTAAGTCACTCTATGCTCCTCCCTCTTCTGAAAATAAGTGTTAACCACAGCCATGTCCATCCTCTTAGCAAAGTCCACTACCATCTGTCCTTCTAGGTTCCTTTCCTTAACTCCAAACTTGCCCATAAACCTCCTCATCACCTGCGTTCCCCTCACCAACATGTCCATTAAAATCCGCTCCTATCACCACTCTCTCACCCATGGGAATACTCTCCATCACCTCATCTAAACCACTCCAGAATCTCTCTTTCTCCTCTAACTCACAACCTACCTGTGGGGCATAACCACTAACAACATTCAACATCACCCCTTCAATCTCTAACTTCAGAGTCATCACCCTGTCTGACACTCTCTTCACCTCCAGGACATTCCTCACAAACTCCTCCTTCAGGACCACACCTACCCCATTTCTCTTACTATCCACACACCATAATAAAACAGCTTGAATCCTGCTCCTATACTACGAGCCTTGCTACCCTTCCACCTGGTCTCCTGTACACACAGTATATCCACCTTCCTTCTCTCCATCACATCAGCCAGCTCTCTACCTTTCCCTGTCATAGTACCAACATTCAGAGTTCCTATTCTCAGTCCTACACTCTTACCTTTCCTCTTCTCTCTCTGTCTGCGCACTCTCCTCCCTCCTCTACTTCTTTGACCAACAGTAGCCCAATTTCCACCGGCGCCCTGTAGGTCAACGGCGCCAATGGCGGTCGTTGTTAACCCGGGCCTCGACCGATCCGGTATGAAATTCGTACTGACGATTCGCATGGTTAAATTTGGCAATGTTTTACGCCGGATGCCCATCCTGACGCAACCCTCTCTATTTATCCGGGCTTGGGACCGGCACAGAAGTCACTGGACTGTGACCCCCATGGCTAGATTCAAAAGGCCGCTATAAATACATAACATAATTAGGTGCAACATTGGGAACAGGTGGACAGCAATCAGGAAACAATAGGACTAGGCGGGGCTAAAGCAAGACACATGACATAGACGTAAACATAAACACAGGCATGACACAACCCCCTGGCGGAAAACCCCCCCTGGTGGCCCAACACAGGGCCTCCACCCGTAACAGGGGGGTGGGGTAACACCCGGGGGGTAGGATGTAGAGATATTGCAGGGCTTTCTTGGTGATGGAGCTGGTGTGACCAGATTTTGCATCTCTTCTCTGCATGCTGACTCGTCATTTTTGCTAATGAGACCCACCATGGTAGTGTCATCTGCAAACTTAATGAGGTGGTTCGATCTGTGCATTGGTGCACAGTCATAAATCAGCAAAGTGAACAGCAGTGGGCTGGGCACACAGCCCTGAGAAGCCCCAGTGCTCAGTGTGGTGGTGTTGGAGATGCTGTTCCTGATCCAGACTGACTGAGGTCTCCCAGTCAGTTAGTCTAGGATCCAGTTACAGAGTGTGTTCAGGTGATGATGTCTTGTAGTTTGTGATCTCCTGTATGCCCTGCCACTTGCGCCAGGACTGCCATCCGCTGTCCTGAAAGTGGCCATATCTCTGGACGTATGCGTGCCTTGTCTTCTCCTCTTCTCAATAAGCATACCCACGGCCTCAAGAGAGCAACCCGTAACATCGAGTGAAAGTGGTGAATAACTAAATGTTTGTTAGATCCAATTCCAACTAGACTGAAAGAAGTGATACATACAGCTGGAGAGCCTCTCCTCAACATTATTAATTCCTCGTTATATTTAGGTCACGTCCCTAAACCTCTCAAGTTAGCAGTTATTAAGCCTCTTCTTAAGAAACCTAAACTAGATCCTAATGAATTATCAAATTACAGACCGATTTCAAACCTTCCGTTTATATCTAAAATATTAGAAAAGGTTGTGTCTACTCAATTATGCTCCTTCTTACAGGAAAACTTATTAGGCCCCATCATAGTACAGAAACTGCACTAGTAAAAATCACAAATGTTTGTTATATTGTTTTTAGCCTCGGACCAAGGCTGCATCTCAATATTAGTCTTACTTGATCTTAGCGCTGCATTCGACACTATAGATCATAACATTCTCGTAGATTGCTTACAAAATCACATAGGTATTCAGGGACAGGCATTAAAATGGTTTAGATCCTACCTGTCCAATCAATACCATTTTGTAGATTTAAATGGAGAACTGTCAAGTGTAATGCCAGTGAAATATGGGGTCCCACAAGGATCAGTTTTAGGACCTCTGCTTTTCACAATATGTATGCTTCCCTTGGGCAACATCATTAGTAGAAGGCATGGAATTAGTTTCCACTGTTATGTTGACGATACACAGTTATATATCTCATAAAAACCAGATGAAATATCTAAATTGTCTAAATTAACAGAGTGCATTAAAGATATTAAAGATTGTATGACTGATAATTTTCTATTACTAAATCCTGAAAAGACAGAGATATTACTGATTGGTCCAAAAACCAGTACACAAAAGCTTTCACAATTCAGCCTGCATATAGAAGGATGTTCTATTACTACTAGCTCTACAGTGAAAGACCTGGGCGTAATATTAGACAGAAACTTGTCTTTTGAAAAACATATTTCCGACATTACAAAAACAGCCTTCTTCCACCTCAGAAATATCGCCAAGCTTAGGAACATTTTATCTGTATCTGATGCAGAAAAGCTAGTTTATGCATTCATGACCTCCAGACTGGACTATTGTAATGCATTACTAGGTGGTTGTCCTGCATCTTCAATAAACAAGCTACAGTTAGCCCAGAATGCAGCCGCCAGAGTTCTTAATAGGTCAAGAAAGTATGATCATATAACCCCAATATTATCATCCCTGCACTGGCTACCTGTTAAGTTTAGAATTGATTATAAACTAGCACTACTTATGTACAAGGCTCTAAATGGTTTAGCTCCCACATATCTAGCCAGTCTTCTAACACGTTACAATCCATCACGCTCCTTAAGATCTCAAAACTCCGGACTTCTGGTGGTTCCCAGAATATCAAAATATACAAGAGGGGGTAGAGCACTTTCGCATTTAGCTCCTAAACTTTGGAATAGCCTTCCTGAAAGTATTCGGGGCTCAGACACAGTCTCCCAGTTCAAACGTAGACTAAAGACATATCTCTGTAGCCAGGCATACATTTAATACATCCAATAACCTTGTGCTCCAATACATCTGATTAAATGCACATCATCATCTAGTGCCTGCTAATATTATGAACAGCAGCTATGCTAATTCCTTTCCATTTGTTTCCCTTCTTCTACCCATCCTGAGACATATAGAGATTGTGCTAGTTCCAATGGCATCCAGAGATGGACCAGCTCCAGCTGGGTTCTGCTTTGTGAGGACTGGGGTATTCAAAGCAACGCTGCCAACTCTATGTGGACGACAACAACCTCCTAATTAATTTACACATAACATTCTACACATGCTGTATCTGCATCACACAACTAATGCAAAAAGAACATTGTTTATATCACACTCTCTGGCGTCACCCAAATGATGATGGGTTCCTTTTTGAGTCTGGTTCCTCTCAAGGTTTCTTCCTAATACCATCTAAGGGAGTTTTTCCTTGCCACAGTCGCCTGAGTCACCTCAGGCTTGCTCACTAGGGAAAATTTTGTCTAACATCTAGGACTGTTTGTCTGTTTGTTGTTTCTTATGTTCTGTAAAGCTGCTTTGAGACAATGCTCTTTGTTAAAAGCGCTATACGAATAAAATTGGATTGAATTTGATGGCTCGGGACAGTTTGTCCCTTTGCTGTTTTTAAGGCCATCTTGTCCCCTGCTCTGAAGGTGGAGTCTCTAGTCTTCAGCAGTACACACACATTTTGCGGTCATCCACAGCTTCTGGTTGGGGCGTGTGGTGATGGTCTAGGAGATCAATGCATTTGCCGATGTAGCTGGTCACTGATGCCATGTACTCCTCCAAGTTGATAGAGTCACCTTTGGTTGTAGCCTCCCTGAAAATATGCCAGTCAGTGCACTAACACAGTCCTGAAGAGCAGAGGTGGCTCCTGCTGGCCAAGTTTTTACCTGTTTCAGAACCCATTTAGAGCGTCTGAGATATGGTCTGAGAAGCCGAGGTACAGTACACGCTGGGATTGTTTGTGTAAACAAGATCCAGCGTGTTTGGCCATCTCGTCGTAAAGTCCACATATTGATGGAATTTAGGGAGCACTGTTTTGAGATTCGCATTGTTGAAATCTCCGGCCATAAAAAAACAGACCGTCGGGGGTGAGCATTCTGTAGATTGCCAATAGCCCCATTGAGTTCACATAGAGCCTCCTTAGCATTAGTGCTGGGGGAATGTACACTCCGAAAATGAAAGCAGTGGTGAATTCACCTGCTAAATAAAATAGCTTGCATCTATCAGTCACAAACTCCACTAGCGATGAACAGTAACTAGAAACAAGCACAGAGTTCTAGCACAATTCCGTGATGACGTAAACACACACTGCCACCACAAGTCTTATGACACAGAGCTGCATTTCAGTCAGCATGAAACAAGGTGAGTCTGGCTAGCTGAATGGTGGCGTCTAGAACTCTGTCACTGAGCCACCTGTCCATGAAAACACGCAGCAGTCTCTGAACTCTCGCTGTGTGCTTTGCTGGAGTCATATGTTGTCCAGTTTATTGTCCTTTGAGCCAACGTTGGACAGAATAATGGACAGTAGAGCCAGCCGGCTAGGGTTTATTTTTAGCCTAACACAGACACCTGCACATTGCAGGTGATGATGCAGGTTGGTAATTGCATGATTTCTGTACTATAATAACATCTGCCAATCGTATAGATGGACACCACTGTCTTTGGTGTCCATACACCTTGAGAAACACACAAATAGCACCATTTTTAATCCGGTGTGGCCAGTGCGTGCTACTGCCGCACTACCATCTTGGACCTCTCCATGGCAGCCAATGCAGCCATGGAATGGCCAATGGTGTGTTCCATCTGCTTTGTGACATGGAGGGCTAAATCTGTGGCTTTGCAGCATTCAGACCTCTTTGGTGTGCCCCTCACCTCAGATGAGGTCCTTTAGCAGGCCTGCCTGCAAAACCGCCATTGTGTGCAGCACCGGCTTAATCTGTGGCCATGTAGGCTTTCCCTATAAGAGCCACCATGACCTGTCAGCTTCAATGGGAGCTGAAATTCTCCATGCAGCCAATGGAGGGGAGAGATTGCTTACAAGCCTTTTTTCAACCTTAAGCAACACCACATACCCATATTCATCTAGGCCCCCAATAGCTGAATAGCAATGGCCTAATAAGCATTATTCCACATTCTCGACACCTCTGTCTGGAGGTCTGGGGAAAAAAATGGGAGACGCCTGCATGGAGGTGGAAGGCGAGGTGAAGTTAAGTAGTAATCATCAAGCTCAGAGTACGCAACACTAACCTTTCATCAGGCCAATTTAAGCTAAGCTTAGCAACAGCATGTGTAATCACCACACTAAGGAGCTTAGCAACAAGCATGTGAAACTGCCTTCAACAGCACGAATGCCACTGATTGTTTTCGCTCAAGAAGCAATTCAGTGGCATACTGCTCATCATCACCCACCCAGGAATTCCTTGTTTGAGTCGAGAGAAATAGCAAAGCGGGCTCCCAGAGCCAAAGCAAGGAAATCACTGGAGAAAACAGAGCAAAGCTTATGGAGAGGAAGCGTTTCGCAGTGCACGCTCCTTCTAGAGCTCTACATTCACACTCTTCTACCAAATAAACAATGTAGAGAAAGTGTGAGTCATCCCTCGTTGCTCACCATCTTTCCTAATTTATATATATAAATATCTACTCTAGGGGGGCACAATGTCTTCGTGGTTAGCACGTTTGCCTCACACCTCCAGGGTTGGGGGTTTGATTCCCACCCCCTGCTGTGTGTGTGTGGAGTTTGCATGTTCTCCCCATGCCTCGGGGGTTTCCTCCGGGTACTCTGGTTTCCTCTCCCGGGCCAAAGACATGCATTGTAGGTTGATTGGCATCTCTAAATTGTCCGTAGTGTGTGATTGTGTGAGTGAATGAGAATGTGTGTGTGCCTTGCGATGGATTGGCACTCTGTCCAGGGTGTATCCTGCCTTGATGCCCTATGACGCCTGAGAGAAATATCTACTCTTGATACTAGAAATCATGACCTTTCAGTCCACCACCATTCTCTGAAATTTGTTGTATGTCTGAGTGTGTCGTTCGAATTCAACTTCTGCTGCAAGCACCACCCACTCCAACCACAGAATCCACTGTGAACATGCTAGCAAACAACCAGGCTACCAGGGGCCCTTCCAGTGTGCACAAATCTGATGATTCCTCAGACACATCACTGGTGTTCGCGTTGTCCCCGCATGTAATCTTAATGCCAGGGATATCACAGGTCCCTCTTCTGTTCCTCACCTATCATGTCTCTTCATTCCAGTCACCCTTGTCTGGAGAGACAACCAAAAACCCAATCTGCAGGCCTTTATTGACTCAACAGCAGCTGGCAGTTTTATGAAAGGCACTTTACTGAAGGGGACTTGGCTTGACAGTAGACCTGCTCCCTATCCCATATCAATCTCAATGTGTGATGGACGACTATTAGGTTTGTTACCCATAACCATCCAAACCTTTTTCAAATGAAAGCCACAGATGCTGATGCCCAAAGGGCCTTTTATTCTCCCTGTCAACTCCAGAACACCAGACCAGTGGAAAACTGTTTTAAAGAAGCCTGCATCTGCACCTTGGTGAAGCCATTTGGTGGCTAATGTCCTGTGCCACCTCTTTATAATCTAAAAAAAATTATTTTTATAAAAATATTAAATAGCAACATGTGAAAACGCCAACATCAAAGGTGTATTAAGCATGAACTGAATGAATATATTTAACAAATTAATTAATATGTACATACTATATACATAGACAATATATTTACATATTTAAATATAATACATTTGCGAGATCATCAGTACAATTTGATATAAATTTGGTTAAATAGTCTTTGAGAACATTTCTTCTTTCTATAAACATTCTAGACTTTGCATTCATTACTGTTCTAGTTTCTGCACACAAAATGACCAGTGTAGCTCAGAGAGAAATTAAATTTCACACCTCAGCTATAATTTTAATAAAACATTTTTTAACATTTAAACATTTTTTTAAACATTCTTTTACTAACATTTCATTTTGGATTACATAACCTAACAGGAGAGTTATAAAAAATATAACATCCAGCATACAGAGGCTGAGTGAATGTGGTGTGGACTCTGTGGAGGAGACTCATCGTGTCAGAGACGCTGTAGAAGGACAGAGCTTTCCCGCACTGTGATCCACATACACTCCTATTCTGGAGGATGCTGGACCTCGGAGCTCAGTCTTAATGTTGTTGTGACCCGAAAAAGACAGAGGAAGAACACTCCAGACTCCAGGACTGACTGTTACGTCCGAACAAACACTCAGTACCCTGTCCTTTCCTGCTGATCTCTTTATATGAGACTGATATAACCACATCACCACTCCTCTCCACCTCCCAGTAACAGCGTCCACTCACACTCTCCTTACACAACACCTGAATCCAGTAGTCAAATCTCTCTGGATGATCAGAGTATCTCTGTTTTGTCTTACTGCATGACACCACTCTGTTCTTCTCAGACAGAATGAGTACAGGATGTGCTGTGTTTGGATCCAGAGTCAGATAACAGAAATCTAAAGTAATAAAATGTCCACAGATTAGACGTTAATCACAGGATTTATAATAAGTGTGTGTGAGACACCTGTCTGTTTTTCTGTCCTCCTAATGCTGCTCTATAAAAATGGATCAAATTTAGATAAACAATAGACACTGTGTGTGTGTGTGTGTGTGTGTGTGTGTGTGTGTGTGTGTGTGTGTGTTGTACACCTACACTGCAGAAAATCTTCTCTCCTCTTTGGTTCCGAGGGCAAAATCATCTGAACTGATGCAGCTGTTGAGACACAGTGACAAAATGGAGACAGAAAAATAAACTGGAAACAGTTTAAAGTGTGAATGTGAAAATTCAATTGCTCACTTGTTTCTGACACTGTCATGGACTGCTGGACAGTTCCCTGCCAGAACACCTGAGGGTATCTGACAAGGTTTCTTTGTGTTCCCATGTGCTTCTGTTTATGTTGTGTTTGCACATGTGCTTGCCCCACCCAATTCCACTTCCCTTTCCCCGCCTCTGAACACCAGTTCCTGATGTTTCAATTATTACCTTCCCTATTTATACCTCTGGTCTGTGCTTGTGTTTTGCTGAGTCTTTGTCTCTTATTGAGACAATGCTCTTTCTTAAAAGCGCTATACAAATTGAATTGAATTGAATTGAATTGAATTGAATTGAATTGAATTGAATTGAATTGAATTGAATTGAATTGAATTTGTTTTTGCCTCCTGGTTTTTGATGGGTGTCTTCTGTTGTTTGGTTCCTAGTTTTCCCTAGTGTTTTCATGTGTTTATAATTTTGTTACTTTAGCAATAAACTCCCCATTTTTCATCTTATCCCTGCATTTGGGTCTGGATTCTGTACCAGTGGAGGCACTCGCCCCTGACAGACACGTCAACAACGTCACCATCTCAATTTAGACATCAGCTACGATTTTATCCAAAAATGTAAGATGTTACTTTGTTTGTCTGTTAAATTGATCTTGATGTCATTTACAAGACTGATGCTAATACTGATTTTATGCAGTCTTGTTCCTGCTTACTTATTTCTGTTAGATGAATTTCATGGCTCTCTTTACTGTGATGCAAAAACAATGTTTGCTTCTTTACCTTGTAAACGGATTTTGTTGAATTTCGCATAACAGATTTGCTTGACTCGTTTTTTCAGCTCTGAGAGAGATTTCCTCACTCCATCAAATGAGACATGTTGATTGAGAGTGAAGCTGGGTGAGTCGTCACATCCAGGAGAAACACAGAGAGACGGGAAACTCTACAGAGAGGAAACACATCATAGAGAAGGAGAAAAGTATTGGAAAGGAGCCAATAAATTTCATCCTCTGTAGATCAGACAGTGAGTGTTACCTGGAGGAAGTGGATGTGATCGTGTGTGTGTGAAAGCTGCTCCAGCTCAGTGACTCTCCTCTTAAGATCAGCAATCTCCTGCTCCAGTTGATTCAGGAGTCGTTCAGCTCGACTCAGGTCAGCTTTCTCCTGAGCTCTGATCAGCTCTGTCACCTCCGAGCGCTTTTTCTCCATGGAGCTGATCAGCTCAGTAAAGATCCTCTCACTGCTATCTACTGCTGCCTGTGAACCTATCTGTTAGAACACACACACACACACTTCATTTATATGTGACATAAATAGAGAGATGCACAATACAAAAAAAAAAATACATCATCCTACAGTTGCAACATGGAGTGTTTCAAGATTACGAAAAATATAAATAGCAGCATCTATACACACACAAACACACTATTAAAAAAAATAAAAATTATTTCTGTGTGTTTTCACTCCTCACCTTAATAATGTCCACAGTCTGTTTCAGCTCCTGCACCTTCTTCTGCTTCTCCTGGATCCTCTGCTGGAATTTCATCTGCTCCTCCTTTACCTCATTCTGAGACCAAATACAATACATTTAAAATACATTTAATTTATAAAAATAAAACTAAAATACAAAGAATTGAAACTGTAATTAAATAAAAAACTAGAATCAATGCCTCTAGAACTAAATAAAATAAAATGAGACCCACTATAAAGTAACTTCTATGCTCATATTTTTTCAGTACTTATTAAATGATGAGTTCTGGTTTTGTGAGAAATGGCAGCTGGCAGAAAGAAGAATGTTATTTGTGTTTGTCACGTCACCTCCATCTCCACACTCAAATTTCCAGCGTACACCGTCTACACCACTGAGCTACATTCCCCATGTGGTGAGTCAAACAGTTGGGTTGTGCTTTAAAACTGGGCGTTGAATTGGGTGTGGTTTAATTACAGCATGACTGGCGTATGTCATATGGCATGTGTGTGTGTGTGTGTGTATGTATACTATGTGTATATATGTGTATATTTTTATATATAATTTACATACACAACACACAAGCACAAACATAACAAAAGCTACAACAGTGTAAGTTGTAACAATGTTCACTCAATAGTATAAGAACAAAACCAGTAAGAATAGTTTGTCATTTTCTAAGATGTTGCAACATGCTTTTTTAAAAGACTTTTGTCGTTATTTTTAAAAATATATTTTGTGAACACTATTAGTTTGCAAAAAGTGGACTTATTAGGCAATAGTTAGCCATGCTGTAGATGCGTGGGTGCAGGTAATTAATTTTTATTTATTAAAAAAATCTTGACCCTCTTACACTTACACTCTCTATTCTACTTCTAAGTTTGACTGCTTTGCCCCCTCCTCCCCACACACACCTTTCTCTCATTATCAGTCCCCCAGCTGAGTGTTTTTGTCAAAGAGACAGATGAAGAAGATATAAATATATACTAATTATAAAAAATATGTTAATATAAACTAAACATAAACCTGTCTAAAATAAAGAAGATTCAACACTTTCAGAACTAAAACAAAACAGATTTTCAAATCAGAATGAAGTGTAACACATGACCATGTTAAATATCTTCATCATCATCTTTATGCTGTTGGCTGTTAGACTGAGTGGGCTGACCTGTTTCACATGTGTTTACAAAACATACTTTGACTTTTAATAAAAATCCATTTCAAACTGAATGAATGTTATATGAATGTCATATAACCAATCAAATCACCTCAATAGAAATTAGATTAGAAACAGAATTTGTATAAACTGTTTTGAAAAATTATAATGATGTCCAGTTCTCACCTGTTTTCCAGTTCTTTCTGTTTTAATTGAAACAGTATCATGACCTTTGTGTTTATCTATCATACACAAGTAACAGATGAAGCTTTGGTCAGTACGACAGTAGATCTCCATCAGTTTGTCATGTTCAGAGCAGATCTTCTCTTGGAGCTCTGCACAGGCTTCAACTAACTTGTGCTTCTTAAAGGCAGGAGACTGATAGTGAGGTTTAAGATGATCTTTACAATAGGAGGCCTGACAAACCAGACAGGAATTAACAGCTTTGCGTTTTCTCCCGATGCAGGAATCACACTCCACATCTCCAGGTCCAGCGTAACAGTGAGCAGGAGAAACAGCTTGGAGTTCAGTCTTCTTCAGTTTCTCCACCACTTCAGCCAGCATGTTGTTCCTGCGTAGAACAGGCCTTGGAGTGAAAGTCTCTCTACACTGGGGGCAGCTGTAGACACCCTTCACATCCTTCTGGTCCCAGTGACCATTAATGCACACCTTACAGAAACTGTGGCCACAATGGAGAGTCACTGGAACACTCAGAAGATCCAGACACACTGGACAGCTGAACTGATCCTGATCATAGGCCTCTGCCATTTTCCTGCACTCACACACTGAGAGAGAGAGATTTAACTTTTGTTTTCTCTGTAATGAAGTTCCTTCTTCATTTGCATTTACATTTACATTTACGGCATGTGGGAAACGCCCTTATCCATAGTGACGTACAAAAGTGCTTTGAAGTTTCCATTATCTAAAAACTCTGTTGGAAGGAAATATAGCATTTTTTTAAAATAAAAAAACAGGGCAAAAATATTACTGTGTTCATTTTATTTTTTATTTTTCCATTCTACCACATTTACAGGATGGTTTGTGTTCTGAAACTTTGCTCTTCACACGACAGCCAAAGTACAGGTTCATCTCAATAAATTAGAATGTCGTGGAAAAGTTCATTTATTTCAGTAATTCAACTCAAAGCTCGTGTATTAAATAAATTTAATGCACACAGACTGAAGTAGTTTAAGTCTTTGGTTCTTTTAATTGTGATGATTTTGGCTCACATTTAACAAAAACCCACCAATTCACTCTCTCAACAAATTAGAATATGGGGACATGCCAATCAGCTAATCAACTCAAAACACTTGCAAAGGTTTCCTGAGCCTTCAAAATGGTCTCTCAGTTTGGTTCACTAGGCTACACAATCATGGGGAAGACTGCTGACCTGACAGTTGTCCAGAAGACAATCATTGACACCCTTCACAAGGAGGATAAGCCACAAACATTCATTGCCAAAGAAGCTGGCTGTTCACAGAGTGCTGTATCCAAGCATGTTAACAGAAAGTTGAGTGGAAGGAAAAAGTGTGGAAGAAAAAGATGCACAACCAACCGAGAGAACCGCAGCCTTATGAGGATTGTCAAGCAAAATCCATTCAAGAATTTGAGTGAACTTCACAAGGAATGGACTGAGGCTGGGGTCAAGGCATCAAGAGCCACCACACACAGACGTGTCAAGGAATTTGGCTACAGTTGTCGTATTCCTCTTGTTAAGCCACTCCTGAACCACAGACAACGTCAGAGGCGTCTTACCTGGGCTAAGGAGAAGAAGAACTGGACTGTTCCCTCAGTGGTCCAAAGTCCTCTTTTCAGATGAGAGCAAGTTTTGTATTTCATTTGGAAACCAAGGTCCTAGAGTCTGGAGGAAGGGTGGAGAAGCTCATAGCCCAAGTTGCTTGAAGTCCAGTGTTCCACAGTCTGTGATGATTTGGGGTGCAATGTCATCTGCTGGTGATGGTCCATTGTGTTTTTTGAAAACCAAAGTCTCTGCACCCGTTTACCAAGAAATTTTGGAGCACTTCATGCTTCCTTCTGCTGACCAGCTTTTTGAAGATGCTGATTTCATTTTCCAGCAGGATTTGGCACTGCCCACACTGCCAAAAGCACCAAAAGTTGGTTAAATGACCATGGTGTTGGTGTGCTTGACTGGCCAGCAAACTCACCAGACCTGAACCCCATAGAGAATCTGTGGGGTATTGTCAAGAGGAAAATGAGAAACAAGAGACCAAAAAATGCAGATGAGCTGAAGGCCACTGTCAAAGAAACCTGGGCTTCCATACCACCTCAGCAGTGCCACAAACTGATCACCTCCATGCCATGCAGAATTGAGGCAGTAATTTAAGCAAAAGGAGCCCCTACCAAGTATTGAGTACATGTACAGTAAATGAACATACTTTCCAGAAGGCCAACAATTCACTAAAAATGTTTTTTTTTATTGGTCTTATGAAGTATTCTAATTTGTTGAGAGAGTGAATTGGTGGGTTTTTGTTAAATGTGAGCCAAAATCATCACAATTAAAAGAAACAAAGACTTCAGTCAGTGTGCATTGAATTTATTTAATGCACGAGTTGCACAATTTGAGTTGAATTACTGAAATAAATGAACTTTTCCATGATATTCTAATTTATGGAGATGCACCTGTATATGGAGTCCAAATCTACTTCTGGGGACTCTATTAGCATTACATACAACCCCTTATGAAGTACTCATTCTTATGAAGATTTAAGAATCAAATCCAGTTGTGCTTGCTGTCTTAGAACCATTATCTTTCACTTCTGCAAATTCAGAACTAACCACTCAATTTTCTTCACATGTAGCAGAAACTTGAGTTTCACATGCATGAGGGACTATTTTACTTGATTGATTTCTTTGAGGCTGTCCCTCCTCTACCCAACGCATTGCCTCTTTGCATTGGTTAAGAAGGTTCAAGGAAGAATTCTGCCTCACCAACCTCTCATTCTCTTTGAAAGGTATGGTCCTGAACATTTTCAAAAAATTTGGAACCACACCAAACCACAACCACCTAATAGTCAGACACAACATTAGGGTTAGCTTTTCGTACCTTATCCATAAGATCCATCAATGCCTGGGCAAACTCTTGTAAAGATTCCCCCTCCTTCTGTTTTCTGTCATAAAACTGCTGTTACAAGATCACATAGGAAGAAGAAGAGCAATACAATTCATGCAAAACTGCAAATATCTCAGTGGAATCCTCTTTAACTTCCCCAGGTCTAAACTTGGTTTCAGGCCAAGCCTCCCCCTCATTCATGCTGTTGAGTTTTGCGTGCTGATGCTAAGCTCATACCATGTTTGCTTGCTTGTCTTTCAACATTTGCATCTGTTGAGGCAGCAGGCTGGGTTTGGTCATGGTTTAATGGCTTCATGAATCCCTTTCACCTTCTCAGCTGACTCTAATACCTTTGCCTCGGCTCCCAGGAGCTCGCTTTGCGATTTCTCCCAACCTAGATGAGGGTATAATGCTATTTGCATTGGACTCTGAGGAGCTTGTTGTAGATAACAAACAGCATTCAAATTGCCACCGCATTCGGTGGTGTTCGAAAAGCTCCTTGAGATGATCACATGTGCAGTTGCTAAGCTTAGATTAGATTGGCATAGCTTAGATTGGCATGATGAAAGGTTAGTGTTGTCCGCTATGAGCTTGACAATATCTGACTAACTTCACGCTGCTTTCCACCTCCATGCAGGCATCTCCCTTTTTTCCCAGACCTCCACACAATGGTAGTGTTGCAGTCATATTGAGCTGACCTGCTAAAGGAGCTTGTCTGCAGGAAGAGGCTCATTAATGAAGTCTAAACTTCACCAGGCCACAGATTTAGCCCTCTGCCCCACAAAGCAGATGGCCATTTCATGTCGTCGGCCATTTTATGACTGCATTTGGTTGCCAATTCAATTCAATTCAATTCAATTATATTTGTATAGCGCTTTTAATAAAGAGCATTGTCTCAAAGCAGCTTTACAGAACATAAGAAACAATAAACATACAAACAAACAGTCCTAGATGTTAGAAGAACTCCCTTAGATGGTATTAGGAAGAAACCTTGAGAGGAACCAGACTCAAAAGGGAACCCATCCTCATCTGGGTGACACCGGAGAGTGTGATATGAACAATGTCCTTTCTGCATTAGTTGTGTGATGCAGATACAGCATGTGTAGAATGTTATGTGTAAAATGTCAACATAGGGTTTGAATACTCCAGTCCTCAGAAAGCAGAACCCAGCTGGAGCTGGTCCATCTCTGGATGCCACAGGAGCTGGCACAATATCTGTGTGTCTCGGGGATGGGTAGAAGAAAGGAAACAAATGGAAAGGAATTAGCGTAGCTGCTATTCATAATATTAGCAGGCACTAGATGATGATGTGCATTTAATCAGATGTATTGGAGTACAAAGTTATGGGATTTATTTTGGTGTATGCCTGTCTAAAGAGATATGTCTTTAGTCTACATTTGAACTGGGAGACTGTGTCTGAGCCCCAAACACTGTCAGGAAGACTGTTCCAAAGTTTAGGAGCTAAATACGAAAAATCTCTACCCCCTTTTGTAGACTTTGATATTCTGGGAACTACCAGAAGTCTGGAGTTTCAAGATCTTAAGGAGCGTGATGGATTGTAATGTGTTAGAAGACTGGCTAGATATGTGGGAGTTGAACCATTTAGAGTCTTGTACGTAAGTAGTGCTAGTTTATAATTAATTCTAAACTTAACAGGTAGCCAGTGCAGGGATGATAATATTGGGGTTATATGATCATACTTTCTTGACCTGGTAAGGACTCTGGCAGCTGCATTCTAGTAATGCATTACACAATAGTCCATTCTGGAGGTCACGAATGCGTGAACTAACTTTTCTGCATCAGATACAGATAAAATGTTCCTAAGCTTGGCAATATTTCTGAGGTGGAAGAAGGCTATTTTTGTAATATCGGAAATATGTTTTTCAAAGGACAAACTGCTGTCTAATATTACGCCCAGGTCTTTCACTGTAGAGCTGGTAGTAATAGAACATCCTTCTAAGTACAGGTTGAATTGTGAGAGCTTCTGTGTACTGGTTTTTGGACCGATCAGTAATATCTCTGTCTTATCAGGATTTAGTAATAGAAAGTTATCGGTCATCCAATCTTTTATATCTTTAACACACTCTGTTAATCTAGACAGTTTAGATATTTCATCTGGTTTTGATGAGATATATAACTGTGTATCATCAGCGTAACAATGGAAACTAATCCCATGCCTTCTAATGATGTTGCCTAAGGGAAGCATGTATATTGAGAAAAGCAGAGGTCCTAAAACTGATCCTTGTGGGACTCCATATTTCATTGGCATTACACTGGACAGTTCTCCATTTAAATCTACAAAATGGTATCAATCAGACAGGTAGGATCTAAACGATTTTAATGCCTGTCCCTGAATACCTATGTGATTTTGTAAGTGGTCTACGAGAATGTTATGATCTATAGTGTCGAATGCAGCACTAAGATCAAGTAAGACTAATATTGAGATGCAGCCTTGGTCCGAAGCTAAAAACAAGTCATTTGTGATCTTAACTAGTGCAGTTTCTGTACTATGATGGGGCCTGAAACCTGACTGAAATTCTTCAAGGATAAAGTTTTCCTGTAAGATGGAGCATAACTGAGTAGACACAACCTTTTCTAATATTTTAGATATAAATGGAAGGTTTGAAATTGGTCTGTAATTTGATAAGTCATTAGGATCTAGTTTAGGTTTCTTAAGAAGAGGCTAAATAACTGCTAGTTTGAAAGGTTTAGGGACGTGACCTAAATATAACGAGGAATTAATAATGTTGAGGAGAGGGTCTCCAGCTGTGTGTATCACTTCTTTCAGTAATCTAGTTGGAATTGCATCTAACAAACCTGTTGTTGAATTAGCTGTGGTGATAAGTTTATACAGCTCTTCCTTCCCTATACCTGTAAAGCATTGTAGCTTTAAATGTGGAGCTTTAGGTTGGACTAGACCACTGGATGCTGTCAAAGGTTGAACATCCATTATTTTTGTTCCTGATACTATCAATTTTGTCGGTGAAGAAGTTCATAAAGTCCTCACTACTAAACTGTAATGGAGTATTCTCTTCAGATATCTGATGTTTTGTTAGTCTAGCCACTGTACTAAATAAGAATCTGGGATTGTTTTGGTTTATTTCTATAAGTTTGCTCAAATGCTCAGCCCTAGCAGCTGGAGTGTGCTGGAGAAAATAGTGCCTATGCTGTTAGTTAATTCATCTAGGTCATCTGCATTTAGGGGTCTGGTGAGAAATTGTGAATTTGTCTTTAGTGGTCGGGATAATAGTTCTACCGAATCGATAACGAGGAGAGACATGTCTAATATGTTCTACAGGTAGAGTTTACACTAAGAGGTGATGGTCTGTGAGATCATCACTTTGAGGTAAAATATCTATATCAGTGACATCTGTTCCATGTGATATAATTAAATCTAGTGTATGGTTAAAACGATGACTTGGTCTAGTAATGTTTTGTTTAACCCCAAAAGAATTTAATAAATCCATAAATACGAGTCCTAAGGCATCATTGGAATCGTCTACATAAATGTTAAAGTCTCCTACAATCAACACCTTGTTCAATATTAATCAGTAGGTCTGAGAGTAAATGTGCAAACTCTTTAAGAAAATCAGCGTAGGGCCCAGGGAGTCTATATACGGTGGTCAGCGCAAGATATAGCAGGGATTTTTTATTTATGTCTGTGAGTGTAACATTAAGGACAAGCACTTCGAATGAGTTAAACCTGGTTCCTGTTTTCTGAGTAACGTTAAGAGAGTTGCTATAAATAGTTGCAACACCACCTCCACCACCAGTCAGACGGGGCTCATGCTTATAGCAAAATCCTGACGGAGTGGACTCATTCAGACCAGTGTATTCATTTGGTCTAAGCCAGGTTTCAGTAAGGCAGAGTGTATCAAAACTATAATCTGAGATCATTTCATTAACAATAAGTGCTTTCTGTGCAAGGGACCTAATGTTGAGAAGCCCAAACTTTAGGAATCATTTTTCTTTAATTATTTGGCGTTTTTCAGGTATAACTGCGATTAGATTATTTCGAGGGCTATTAATGAATTTATTCTTTGATCTTACTATTCGGGGAACAGACACAGTTTCTATAGGATGAACTACGTGTGCACTTGTATCAGTCTGGTGACCTGAACAGTATCTATTGTAAATGACCCCTTATTATGGTTTAATTTTATTAATAATCTGTCATTTATTTATTTAATATTGTTATGTTGGTGTTTGCTTTAATATGTTTATTTTCGAGTTGCTGCCTTTATTGTAAAGTTCATGCCTTTATTTTAAAAGGCTGCCCAGAGGATGTAGCGCTAAAACGGGGGGTGGGGCTTAGTGCCGTAAAAGTGGAGGAATAAAAAATACTAATGTCAGGCCTGTAACTTGAAGGATATTTTTCAAACTTTGTTTGTTTAGTACCTGACTGAAGGAGGCACAAGGTTGGTGTGAGTTTCATTTGTTTCCGGATTTCATTGTTGCGTTGTTTTTACAGTTAATTTTGATGCTATTAAATATACGGCGCGAGCTTGCTAATTGCCGCTCGTCTATACAGCGCGCTAGACATATGTTTTGTTTATATTATCGACAGAATGCACAAAGGTGATAATTTAAATATTCCATCTTGTTTAAAAGGAATTGTTGAGCACTCGTCAGAGATTGTCATTGAGTTAAATATATTATTTGATATTAGTTAGTGTTGCATGTGTGGAACTGGCTTATTTTTATCGAAGTCATGTAAGGTTGTGTAGGTAAGAGTATCATAAGAGAATTTGTAAATTTGTTTTTGTTTTCTCTGTTTTTGTTATTGTAGCTCTTATGGTGTGTTCATTGTATATCAAAAAGGGAACTTTCTTTACTGGAAGATAAAACATTAAAAGGAAACTGTGAACCATCAGTTTGAGAGTTGGGTCCATTATTCAGTCGGGATGCTACATCTATCATAATTATAATCTGAGTTATGGCTTATCAGTCAGATGGTGCATAGTGTCCTGGAGATGTTGTCTGAGAGGACTGCTGCTGCAACTCTGCTTGGGTGCAGGCCATCAGGACGGTAGAGCCTAGGACACTCCCAGAAAAGATTCCACTTATCAACAATGGGTAATTTCTGATCTTGACACCATGACTGTAACTATTCATTAAAAGCAAATAGTCTACTGAACCTCTCGATTTCTTGCTGGAAAATGGGAAGTGGTCCTGACACGATGATCCTCGTCGTGGGCGATGTGGTGCATACCTTCTCCACCAGGCTCCTGAAGTCCTTCTTCAGGATCTTTGTCTGCCTCAGCCTGATGTCGTTCGTGCCAGCATGGAGGACCACAGCTCTGATGTTGTTCTTCAGGATCGCGGGTACCTGTGCAGAGACATCAAGAACACGAGCACCAGGAAGACAGAGAGTGCGCACCTTACCTTTAGCCACAGTAGCATGGACATGCCGCACGATGGAGTCTCCGATGATCACCGCATCGCACTCCATCTCGCGAAGGGGGGCGAAGCGGTTCTGGGGTTAGATCTCGAAGACAGGTGGTGGTGGAGGGGGAGAGGTCCTCGCCTGAGGCTTGGCTCATGTCTTTCGCTGCTGCTGCATCCAGGCTGCATGGTACCCCGGCACCAGAGTGAACAAAACCTGGGCGGGCCGCGTCCTTGGTGCGCTGGGCCTGGGCAGAGAAGCACATAGATGCAATCTGACAGAGGTAAAAGAAAGAGACAAAACCTTTCTTTTAGATGCCCTGATGTCTACTAAGGGCCTGTTCATCCTTTGCTGTAGCACGGAGCTAGGGCTATCAATCAGTAGCCACCAGCCCCAAACTGGCCTACTGATGCAGGAAATGAAGGCTAGCATTGCAGCCTGACCACCCATGCTCCTGCTCCTTATGTGTTGCCACCTCCTGAGTTAGTCCCTGCCAGCTTGCTGTTTCAGGGCACTATGCGGTGAGAACAGTGAGAGGCTAACACCTCTCTCAGACCACTTGGCAGCATGAAAGTTTCTGCTGGGTGTGTCACAAAGGGTTCTGTGGGAAAAGGCTACAGAATAGTCCTGAAGGGTTCTTATCTTCACATAGGCATCTTGCCAGAGTACAAGAGACTACCCTAGTTTGCTTTTGGGGCAAAGCGTACCAGTGCCAGGCCTAGTCTTATTGCTCACCTTCACAAAGTGCATGGAGGGTGCTCTGCCATCATTACACCCCAGGGCATCCATGTACACAATTATCTAGATGACTGGCTTATCTTGGCTCATATGGGTTATGCTTCAAGAGCTTCATAACCTTCTTATGTGGACAGACCCAGGTTTCTCGCCTTGGGTCCTGGGACCCTCCTAGGACCACTCAGTGCTGTGCCCTCACTTACTGTACCCAGTTTGAGTTCTTAGCACTTACACCCATTGCTCGAGCGCATGGCATAAGTCCCCTCCCTTTTTGTCTCCTTTGGTGGCTGCAACAAAAGCAATCCAGTCTTCAAGTAGCACCTTGTGCTGGGTAGTGGTAGCTATCTCCTTGGCCCATGAGGTGTGCTGTGTGGCTTTGTCTCTAGAGATTACAGCTCAATCCACTAGGTGTATCTCCTTGTACAGCATTCTGGCTAGGGGCACTCCCCACCAGGATATTTGTGCTGCGGCAGGTTGGTCCTCTCCACACACCCTTATCAGGTTCTACAACCTGGACCTGGAACCTACACCTGGGTCATGGGTCTTACAGGGCTAATGATGTTCTGCTCCTGGCTTGTTTGTGCTCTTTCACAACCAACTTTCCTATAGTGTCAGGTTTCCTATAGTGTCAGCCATGGCTCAGCATCTCGTTCTTGTCTCATGGAACTGGGTTACATACATAACCTGGAGTAGTTGTGATGTTTTGTTCTTTGAGAGGCTCAATCTGGAGTTGTATCTCTTATATCTTTAAAGGAAAAAAGCGTACACAAATTTCCACTTCATTCTAAAGGTAATCCATTGGCTGAAACATTCAGTAGCTGCGTTTACATGTTCACATGTGGCGTAATATTTCGAGAATAATCAGACACATAATTAAAGAAAAACATTCATGCAAGCTCCTCAATCAAACCATAGTATAACAAATGAAATTTAAAACTGTCTGTAAAGTAGAAGTCTGTTTTTTTTAATCTGCAGGTGTGTTAGTCATATTGTGCTTCCATTTATGAAATTAAAAATAAATCATTTTATGTTAGACATTTTAAGAGATTTAATTGACAGAGGTTGTGTGTGTGATCCAGCTATAGGACAGAAAAGCCCAGTAAGTTTTAAATAATCAGCAGGAATTCAGTGAGTAAACTGTGGTTCCCTTTCGAGGGAAGTCGACGCTGCGTCGAGGAAGTGCGTCTGAAGCTCTGTGTGCACATGCTAATTCATTGGCTCGGATAGGACACGTGACAGGGGAATACGTGCCAACATGTCCATATAAGGGCACCTACGTCACATCCATTCAGCTTTTTTTTGTCTTCAGGAAGCACTCTGTTTTATGAGTGTCGAGTGTCTCTCCAAGGCAGGTATGGCAAAATTTTTTAGGAGGTGTGTGCATCTGTGTCCATGTTTTCTTTGTTTGGGTGAGGAGCATGCCCGGTTGGCTTTCGAGGGATCCAGCTGCGTGCATTGCGAGAGATTTCTCCCTTGCAAGCTCCGATCCCGTTTGGCTTTATTTTCCGGCCATGCATCTGTGCCTTGTGGTTCAGGTCCTGCTTCCGCCAAGGCGACACAGCAGCTTAGATCATGGGGTTCGCAGATGGAGTTAGCGGAAGTGGAACAGGAGACGGGGCCGACCCTTTCTCTTGTCCTCTCCCCTGACTCCGATGTCCACACTCTGGCTTCGGGAGCTCATGCTGCAATTTCTCCCAACGAAGTGGAAATCTCTTTGTCCATGTCGGGTTCTGAAGAATTTGATGCATGTGACGAAGGGAATTCCTCCGTCGATTTGCCACTGCACCAGTGGCATTCGAGGAGCTCCTTGACGTCAGGGAAGCTGAATTTAGATTGTGATATGAAGAATGACCTTTCTGCATTAGTTGTGTGATGCAGATACAGCATGTGTAGAATGTTATGTGTAAAATGTCCACATAGGGTTGGCAGTGCTGCTTTGAATACTCCAGTCCTCAGAAAGCAGAACCCAGCTGGAGCTGGTCCATCTCTGGATGCCACCGGAGCTGGCACAATCTCTGTGTGACTCGGGGATGGGTAGAAGAAGGGAAACAAATGGAAAGGAATTAGCATAGCTGCTATTCATAATATTAGCAGGCACTAGATGATAATGTGCATTTAATCAGATGTATTGGAGTACAAAGTTATGAGATTTATTGCCTGGCTAAAGAGATATGTCTTTAGTCTACGTTTGAACTGGGAGACTGTGTCTGAGCCCCGAACACTGTCAGGAAGACTGTTCCAAAGTTTAGGAGCTAAATACAAAAAAGCTCTACCCCATTTTGTAGACTTTGATATTCTGGGAACTACCAGAAGTCTGGAGTTTCGAGATCTTAAGGAGCGTGATGGGTTGTAATGTGTTAGGAGACTGGCTAGATATGTGGCACACTGTCCGCTGTGGTACTCCCTCTCTCATTCAGCGCCTTTGGGCCTGGATACTCTGGTGCAGACTTGGCCCGAGACTGAAGCTGTACGCCTTTCCCCCAGTAGCTCTGCTCCCACAAGTCCTAACTAGAGTGCACCATGACAGGGTCCACCTCCTTCTAGTGGCTCCCTGCTGGCCCACTAGTTTGGTTCACGGACCTTGTCACCCTTCTAGACGGCAAGCCTTAGGAGATTCCCATCGATTCCCAGAGATGTGGAAGCTCTGGGTCTGGCCCCTGAGCGGGACCAGTTCCTAGAGGCAGGCCTCTCATCGGAGGTTGTGGAGACTCTTCTGAATGCTAGGGCTCCCTCCCCTAGGAAGCTATATGCTCCTAAGTGGAGGCTTTTTAGTCTCTGGTGCACTCAGCGTGAGCAGGACGCAGTGCACTGACCGATTGGTACAGTGCTGGGTTTCCTACAGTCTTGCCTTTCTCGGGGCCTATCCCCCTCTTATGGTGTATGTGGCCACCATTGCTGCGAACCATGCTCTTGTCCTCGCGGCCTCCCTAGATAGGCATCCTCTGGTCTCTCACATTCTGCTTGGTGCCAGGCAGCTGAGGCCTTCCTGCAGACCGCACCTCCCCTCCTGGGTCCTTTCATTGGTCCTGGATGGGTTGCTGGAAGCCCCCTTTAAGCCCATGGAGTCAGTCTCAGAAAAGTTTCTGACCCTTAAGATGGCTCTGCTTTTAGCCTTGGCCTCCCTTAGACGGGTAGGGGATCTGCAGGCTTTATCAGTTGCCCCCACCTGCCTGGAGTTTGCCCCTGACATGTCCAAAGCTATCTTGCACCCCAGGGCTGGATATGTCCCAAAGGTGCCCAGGATGGCTGGTCGCCTTGTCATCCTGCAGGCCTTCTGCCTTCTGCCAAATGAGTCGACGGAACAGGAGAGACTGCACTTGCTCTGCCCAGTTGCTCTACCCTTAAGACTTATGTCCACGGCTCCGGCTCATGGCATAAGTCCCCCTCCTTGTTTGTTTGCTTTGGGAGCCAGAACAAGGGTAATTCGGTCTCCAAGCAGCACTTGGCACACTGAGTGGTAGAGGCCATTACCCAAGCATACGAGGTGCATGGTATCGCTTCGCCTCTAGGGTTGGGGCTCACTCCACAAGGGGTGTCGCCTCATCCAGTGCCCTGGCTAGGGGTGTTCCCCTCCAGGAGATTTTTGCTGCGGCAGGCTGCTCCTCCCTACACACCTCTATCAGGTTTATAACCTGGACATGGACCCCACTCAGGGTGAGGGTGAGGGTCCTCAGCTGAATTCTGTGCAAATATGAAAATATTTATCGAATTTTCTGCACTCATGAACTTTGAGAGACTGAAAGAATTTAAAATGCAGTAATAACAAGATTTAAACAGAAAAAGATGAGGCTGAATTTTATAGTAATGATGCCACTAAACCTCATGAATCATGTGGATTGGATTAAAAGTGTGTCCTTTTTAGGAGTTCATTAGAAATTGCAAATAATAATAATAATTTGAACTGTTGAAAATCTTTGCATGTAAAAAGTCAGTGTTTTGTCTTTTTTATTCTTAGATTTTTTATTTAATCTCTAATTTCATTCAAAATCTAATATCCACCTCAAACTGCTTTTGAATATACAAGCAGTTATGAAGGCAGCCATATTGTAAAACTACACCAGGTTATGCAATTTGTGTCTGAAGCTCTGTGTGAAATCATGCCGATTTCTTGGCTTGGGTAGGTCACGTTATGAAACAGAGCATGCTGGCAGGAAAATACAAGGGCATCTATGTCATATTACTCCAACTTCTCATCTAAAGGAAGCTTAAATGGACACCCAGCAATGGAGCATCTCCTTCTCACAGAACTGGGATAGATATGTAACCTTGTGTAGTTCCCTTTCGAGAGAACATAACACTGCATCATTGCTTACACTATCGGAACGCCAGTACCAAAGCAGCCCCAAGCTGCGAGATGTCTGTTCTGGGGGTCGTGAAAGTGCATGAATGACCCAGGAACAGAGCAGAATTAGGCCTGTAAGTCCCACGACCAAGGAGTGAGGTCCCGGTCCAGGTTATAGAATCTCATAAGGGTGTGTGGAGAGAACCACACTGCCGCAGCACAAGTATCCTGGTGGGGAATGACACTAGCCAGAGTGCTGGACAAGGTGATACAGCACAATAAGCCATAATCCTTAGAGGCGATAGAAATAGAAAGCCATAGGGGATGGTGGGACAACTCCTCAGAAGCAAACAGTCATTTCTTCTGGCCAAAAATGGCTAAATGCATTCCAACACCTACCAGTGGAGATACCATTCCCAGGGCCTCAGCCCCTGCCTCAGCAGGAAGCCTGCATCCTGATCATGAGTGTAAATCACTCTCAGCAAGAGAAATCGGGTCTATACTTATGGCCAGATCTGGTGCACCAACCTGAACAGAGGGTGCAAACACAGATTGCCCTAATGACTGGTGAAGGGGATCACCAAAAGTAGCCCCTGAGTTTTGGGAGGATGTGTTTCAGCACTAGAAACACAGCCCACATCTTAAGGCACTCTGTGCGCTGTGAGAGACAGAAGCCCCCAAATGCCATTGGCAGTGTGGTCATCTAGAACTGCTCCCCAACCCGAGAGGGGGGAATCCATCAAAAGAGACTTGAAATGAAGACATGCCCTAAGAGAGGTTGCCAAGGTGAGAAACCAGGTCCACATAAGAAGGGTATGAAGCTCATGATGTGTAACCCTTGAAGAAAGAATACATTTCTCTTGCTTAAGCCTAAGGCCTAGGAACCTCATGTGGGCAAGCATGGCATCTCAATGCCCGGCTGCACTTCCCTGACTGAGCCAGATGAGCCAGTTGTTTGTATAATTGAGTACATGGATGCCTTGGGCTGCAATGATGCCAGAACTGCCTTCGTGAGAGTAAGCAATAATACTAAGCCAAAAGGGAGAACCCAGCACCGGTATGCTTTGCCCATGAAAGCAAACCTAAAGAGTCTTTGTACACTGGTAAGATGCCTATGTGGAGATAGGCATCCTTCATGATTCATTCATTCACTACCACTTATCTGGACTATTCTCGGGTCACGGGGAGCCTGTGCCTATCTCAGGCGTCATTGGGCATCAAGGCAGGATACACCCTGGACGGAGTGCCAACCCATCGCAGGGCACACACACTACGGACAATTTAGAGATGCCAATCAACCTACCACACATGTTTTTGGACTGGGGGAGGAAACCGGAGTACCCGGAGGAAACCCCCAAAGCACGGGGAGAACACGCAAACTCCACACACACAAGGCGGAAGCAGGAATCGAACCCCCAACCCTCGAGGTGTGAGGCAAACGTGGTAACCTCTAAGCCACCGTGCCCCCATCCTTCATGATTAACATCGTAAACCAATCCTCAGACCTTCTAGCCATGGAATTGCCGATAGTGTGGGCCATCTGCTTTGTGGAACAGAATGCTATATCTGTGGCTTTGTCTAGCCATATAAATAGGGATCCTTAAGTACTTGTCCTCGTCGGTCATTGTTTGATGATGTCAAGACACACAAGATCTTGTGTAAACCGTGTGGAGCAGAAATCGCTGGTAAAAACACAGCAAATATAAAGCAACATCTGCAAGGGAATCATCCTGAAATTCACGCAAAGGTAAGCACGACATTTTTGCTAATGTTATTTTGTCAGCTTATCTGAGTCGGTGTGCTTTTGCATAACTGAAACAGTATAGCCTTTCATTGACCTGTACTAACTAGAGCAGTGAGTCCATTAGATTGTACATTAAAAGTGATTTACATGGTAAAGATAATAAATGGTATTTGCTGCTGTCCTCAAATTGAATCGGTTATGTAACAAAATGAAGAGTGCATGTTTGAAAGAAATGTTCATTTTTATTTAATGTAAGATAGTGATGTTACATTTGTGAACAAATCTGCCTTTTTAAGTTTTAGGTAGGCCTAAACGATCTTGTTCACTTAATGCATTGACTCATATTTGTCATTCACTAAGCTCCCTTTTTGGCACAGTGCTGTATGTGCGCAGGTGCAGCTCTGTCAGTTCATGGTAGGTTCATGAATTAAATGAAGCAATCAGTCATCAAAAAGTTAATCAATCTTGTTTAACAAGGCAATACAAAGATCATTGAACACAGCCCCACATTTAACATAATCCCAGATTTATGTGTGTTATTTCCAAATACAAAAGCTGTTCTAAGTGTTTTTAGGCATAATCTATTTGTGTCTTGTTTGAAGATTTAAGGATTTAACAAATCTAATGTTTGTTAAATAATGTTTTCATATGTTTGGTAATGTTTTCACCACAACAGGAGTGAAAGGAGTAGAAATATAGTACAGAGACTACTTGTGCATGTGAGCATCATAGAGTGGAGTGAGACAAAAAAAAATATTAAACCTGATTTGTTCCCTATCCTTCTACTTCACAGATACAAAAGACCTCAAATGAGAAGAATGGGCCACTGAGTGCAAATAAAACTAGTACAACCCAACAGAGTATTTCAGCAGCTCTTTTTAATGCATCAAAGCAAAAAAGTGACTCTAAAGAACAGCAGACTAAGGAGGAGGCCATAGCAAGATAATCCATACAGGCCACACAAGGATTACCTGTCACGACAATTGAAGATGAGGACTTTATCTTAATGATGGAGACAGTAGATAGGAGGCTGACTGTTCCAAAGAAAAGTAAAATAAACAATCTGATGGACAAACAATATGAAGATTAAAAACGAAAAAAAAATTGAAAAATTCAAAAAGAGACTGTCTGCTGTCAGGAAAATATCTACAGGCATTGACTTGTGGACAAAAAAAAGGACTGTCTGCTTCATTCCTTGCCATAAGTTCATGCTACTTTTGTACTGAACAAAATAAACCTGAACACATATTATTAAACCTTGAAGAAGTAGCCCGCCCACACACTGCACAGTTAATCAAGGCATGTGTGGACAAATGTTTGCAGGATTGGGAAATACCAAGGGAAAAGATCCATACAATTATAACATTGTAAGGTTAAATTTGATTGTATTTCTCTTGTAGGGATGTGTGGTGCATACCTTACAACTGGTGGTAAACATGATGCAGAAGGAGGAATGTGCCAATAATTAATAAAGCAAGGTCGATGGTAAAGCTGTTTTGTAAGTCATCCATTGAAATCACAGAATATGTTGAATATGTGTGGCCTTACTGTTGTAAATGACTGCCCCACACGCTGGTCGAGCACATTCAACATGGTTGCGTTTCCCTTCTCAAAGTGAAAGACTCAGTCTCCCAAATTGCAAACAGCATGGGACGGGACAGCTTGCTTCTAAGTGAGTGGCAAAAGCTTACATCTTTGCATGAGCTACTGCTGCCTTTTGCAGAACATACCAAAACCCTTCAGAGTGACACTGTGTCCATGTCCTTGGTGGTCCTAGCCCTCTATGATCTACTCAGCCACCTTACTGACTTTGAAAAGAGCACTACCTAAAGAGATCTTTCCACTCTTGCACAGAAAATGAAAACCAGTGTGAACCATCGTTTTGCTTGGCTCTTGGATCCAACTTATGAAAAGTTCTCATCACTTGCAGCAGCTGCCTGCTTTGTCAACCCTACTGTCTGTGAAACTCTAGCTGATGTGGCTGATGACAATATTGAGGAACTTCTTAAACATGCAGAGTGATCAAAAAATCCACACTGCTACACACACAAGATGAGAATCAGTCTGAAGATGATGCAGAAGATGAAAATCCTGAGGAACCAGAATATGCACCCTCCTCATCAAAGCTGCCAGTCTTTTGGATTCTTTCATAATGCCGCAGAAGGCCTAGACAGAAGACCTCAACAACCAGGATAAGGGAGCAGACCAGAAAGTATAAGGAAGAGCTTTCACAGCAACCCATCACAGAAGAAACAGAAATAGACTTTTGTTTGGCAAAAAGTGACACTTTTTATCACAGGTTGAAACATTTTGCTTTAGACCTCTTGGCTATGCCAGCTTCTCAAGCCTTTTCCAAACCAAATAGAACTGTGGTACTGACTGCCAGATAGCACTTTTTATAGCAACAATATGCACATTCTCATTGTATGCTTACAGGTATTATAAATATATTAAATAGCAACATGTGAAAAGGAAAAAAGTAAATCATGGTAAAGGTGTATTGGGTGTGAATTAAATGAGGTTAAATAATGAATTAATTAATGTGCACATAATGTATATATACACTGTCTCATATAATATTTTATAAATAACCAGAAAATGATTCAAGATATAAAATAATGATAAATAATGATATATGATATTTATATAATGATATAAAATAATAAGTCTCTTTTACACAGTAGGATGTGTTTCCACTAGCAGCAGCACAGAAAGATGCAGCAGTTTGAGTAACTTGCATTATTTCTGAGGAAAGAGTCTTTGCCAAAGCAAAAACAGATTTTTTTAAAACGTTGTAATGTTTCATATAATCTAGCCATGGGGGTCACAGTCCAGTGACTTCTCTGCTGGTCCCAAGCCTGGATAAATAGAGAGGGTTGTGTCAGGAAGGGCATCCCATGTAAAACACTGCCAAAATTAACCATGCGAATCGTCAGTACTCTGAATTTCATACCGGATCGATCGAGGCCCGGGTTAACAACAACCCCATCACCCTCTCTCTGTCTACACACTCTCCTCCCTCCTCTACTTCTTTGACCAACAGTAGCCCAATTTCAAAGAAGTAGAGGAGGGAGGAGAGTGTGTAGACAGAGAGAGAAGAGAAACAGTAAGAGTGTAGGACTGACAATAGGAACTCTGTATGTTGGTACTATGACAGGGAAAGGTAGAGAGCTGGCTAATATGATGGAAAGAAGGAAGGTGGATATACTGTGTACAGGAGACCAGGTGGAAGGGTAGCAAGGCTTGTAGTATAAGAGCAAGATTCAAGCTGTTTAATTATAAAGATAGTATAGATAGTGTAGATATTAAGAGAAATAGGGTAGGTGTGGTCTTGAAGGAGGAGTTTGGGAGGAATGTTCTGGAGGTGAAGAGAGTGTCAGACAGGGTGATGAGTCTGAAGTTAGAGATTGAAGGGGTAATGTTGAATGTTGTTAGTGGTTATGCCCCACAGGTAGGTTGTGAGTTAGAGGAGAATGAGAGATTCTGGAGTGAATTAGATGAGATGATAGAGAGTATTCCAATGGGTGAGAGAGTGGTGATAGGAACGGATTTTAATGGACATGTTGGTGAGGGGAACAGATGTGATGAGGAGTTGATGGGCAAGTTTGGAGTTAAGGAAAGGAACCTTGAAGGACACATGGTAGTGGACTTTGCTAAGTGGATGGACATGGCTGTGGTTAACACTTATTTTCAGAAGAGGGAGGAGCATAGAGTGACTTACAAGAGTGGGCGTAGGAGAACATAGGTAGACTACATCCTATGTAGAAGAGGCAATCTGAAAGAGATTAGTGACTGTAAAGTGGTAGTGGGAGAGAGTGTAGCCAGACAGCATAGGATGGTGGTGTGTAGGATGACATTTATGGATTTGTTTAGACAGACGTTGAGGCAGGCTCTGGGTGGTCAGGTAGTGCTGCCAGATGAATGGGAAGCTACAGCAGAAGTGATCAGGGTGACAGGAGGAAAGGTGCTGGGTGTGTCATCTGGAAGGAGGAAAGACGATAAGGAGACTTGGTGGTGGAATGAGGAAGTTCAGGATAGTATCCAGAGGAAGAGGTTAGCCAAGAAGAAGTGGGACATGGACAGGACTGAAGAGAATAGACAGGAATACAAGGAGTTACAGCGCAGGGTGAAGAGGGCGGTTTCTAAGGCCAAGCAGAAGGCTTATGCCGAGTTGTACACTAGGTTAGACACTAGAGAAGGAGAGAAGAACTTGTACAGGTTAGCTAAGCAGAGGGATCAAGATGGGAAGGATGTGCAGCAAGTTAGAGTTATTAAGGATAGAGATGGAAGGGTGCTCACAAGTGAAGAGAGTGTACAGAGGAGATGGAAGGAGTACTTTGAGGAGCTGATGAATGAGGAAAATGAGAGGGAAAAAAGAGTAGAAGGGGTGAACTCTGTGGAACAGAAAGTAGATAAGATTAGAAAGGATGAAGTCAGGAAGGCTTTGAAGAGGATGAAAAGTGGAAAGGCAGTTGGTCTTGACGACATCCCGGTGGAGGTCTGGAAGTGTCTGGGAGAGACAGCAGTGGAATTTTTAACTAGGTTGTTTAATATTGGTTAAAGAGTGTGAGAAGATGCCTGAGGAATGGAGAAGAAGTGTATTAGTGCCGATCTTTAAGAATAAGGGTGACGTGCAGAGTTGCAGTAACTATAGGGGGATAAAATTGATGAGCCATACAATGAAGCTATGGGAAAGAGTAGTGGAAGCTAGGTTAAGGAAGGTTGTGGAAATTTGTGAGCAGCAGTATGGCTTCATGCCCAGAAAGAGCACAACAGATGCAATTTTTGCTCTGAGAATTTTCATGGAGAAGTATAGGGATGGTCAGAGGGAGTTGCACTGTGTGTTTGTAGACTTGGAGAAAGCGTATGACAGGGTGCCAAGAGAAGAGCTGTGGTACTGTATGAGGAAGTCAGGAGTAGCAGAGAAGTATGTCAGAGTGGTGCAGGACATGTATGAAAGGAGCAGGACAGTAGTGAGGTGAGCCCTCTGAGCCCTTTGATATGGTGATGGACCAGTTGTCAGAGGAGGTCAGACAGGAGTCTCCTTGGACAATGATGTTTGCAGATGACATTGTGATCTGTAGTGAGAGCAGGGAGCAGGTGGAGGAAAACCTGGAGAGGTGGAGGTTTGCGCTGGAGAGAAGAGGAATGAAAGTCAGTGGTAGTAAGACTGAGTACATGTGTGTGAATGAAAGGGAGGGAAGTGGAACAGTAAGGTTACAGGGTAAAGAGGTGAAGAAGGTACAGGAGTTTAAGTACTTGGGGTCAACAGTCCAGAGTAATGGAGAGTGTGGGAAAGAGGTAAAGAAGCGAGTGCAGGCAGGTTGGAATGGGTGGACAAAGGTGTCGGGAGTTCTGTGTGATAGGAAAATATCAACGAGAATCAAGGGGAAGGTGTACAGGACAGTGGTGAGAGCGGCCATGCTGCATGGTTTACAGACAGTGTCACTGAGGAAGAGACAGGAGTCAGAGCTAGAGGTAGCAGAGCTGAAGGATGTTGAGGTTTTATTTGGGAGTGACAAGATTGGACAGGATTAGGAACGAGTACATCAGAGGGACAGCTCATGTTGGACATTTGGGGGACAAAGTTAGGGAGGCCAGATTAAGATGGTTTGGACATGTTCAGAGGAGGGAGAGTGAGTATATTGGTAGGAGAATATTGGACATGGAGCTGCCAGGCAGGAGGCAAAGAGGAAGGCCAAAGAGGAGGTATATGGATGGGATTAATGAGGATATAAAGCAAGTGTTGAGGATGCAGAAGATAGGGATGGGTGGAGAGAGATGATTTGCTGTGGCGACCCCTGAAGGGAAAAGCCGAAAGAAGAAGAAGATTTTAATGTTTCATATTAGGATATTGACCAGGAAAATGACCAATGTAGCTCAGGGAGAAATTAAATCTCACACCTCAGTTATAATTTTAATAAACACTTTTACTAACATTCATTTTGGATCACATAACCTCACAGATACGTTTGCATATATATAAAATCCAGCATATAGAGGCTGAGTGAATGTGGTGTGGACTCTGTGGAGGAGACTCATTGTGTCAGAGACGCTGTAGAAGGACAGAGTTCCTGCACTGTGATCCACATACACTCCTATTCTGGAGGATGCTGGACCTCGAAGCTCAGTCTTAATGTTGTTGTGCCAGAAAGAGACAGACGAAGAAAAACACTGCACACTCCAGGACTGACTGTTGTGTCCAAACACACACTCATTACAACATCCTTTCCTGCTGATCTCTTTATATGAGACTGATATGTACACATTACCGCTCCTCTCCACCTCCCAGTAACAGCGTCCACACACACTCTCCTTACACAACACCTGAGACCAGGAGTCAAATCTCTCTGGATGATCATAGTATCGCTGTTTTGTCCCACTCCGTGTCACCACTCTGTTCTTCTCAGACAGAATGAGTTCAGTATGTGCTGTGTTTGGATCCAGAGTCAGATAACAGAAATCTAAAGTAATAAAATGTCCACAGGTTAGATGTTAATCACAGGATTTATAATAAGTGTGTGTGAGACAACTGTCTGTGTTTCTATCAAACCAATGCTGTTCTATAAAAATGAACCAGATTTAGATAAACAATACAGACATTTTAACAGTGTGTGTGTGTGTGTGTGTGTGTGTGTGTGTGTGTGTGTGTGTGTTGTACACCTACTTTGCAGAACATCTTCTCTGCTCTTTGGTTCTGAGGGTAAAATCATCTGAACTGCTGCAGCTGTGGAGACACAGAGACAAAATGGAAACAGAAAAATTATGTGGAAACAGTTTAAAGTGTGAACGTGTAAAATTCGATTCCTCACTTGTTTCAGAAACGTCAACGAGGTCAACATCTCAATTTAGACATCAGCTACAATTTTCACCAAAAATGTAACATTTTGCTTTATTTGTCTGCTAAATTTATCTTGATGTAATTTAGAAGGCTGATGCTAATACTTTGTGATTTTATGCAGTCTTGTTCCTGCTTACTTCTTATTTCTGTTAGATGAATTTTTATAGCTCTCTTTACTGTGATGCAGAAATAATGTTTGCTTCTTTACCTTGTGGTTGGATTTTGTTGAATTCCTCCTCACAGATTTGCTCGACTCGTTTTTTCAGATCTGAGAGAGATTTCCTCACTCCATCAAATGAGACATGTTGATTGAGAGTGAAGCTGGGTGAGTCGTCACATCCAGGAGAAACACAGAGAGACGGGAAACTCTACAGAGAGGAAACACATCATAGAGAAGGAGAAAAATGTAGGAGAGGAACGAATGAATCTCAGACTGAATCAGACCAAAGACACACTTGTGATCTCAGACAGGAACATTTCTTCTTGTTGTAATGAGCTTTTAGGAGGAAACTTTGTGAGGAACAGCGCCCTCTGTAGATCAGACAGTGAGTGTTACCTGGAGGAAGTGCATGTCATCGTGTGTGTGTGACAGCTGCTCCAGCTCAGTGACTCTCCTCTTAAGATCAGCAATCTCCTGCTCCAGTTGATTCAGGAGTTGTTCAGCTCGACTCACTTCAGCTTTCTCCTGAGCTCTGATCATCTCTGTCACCTCCGAGCGCTTTTTCTCCATGGAGCTGATCAGCTCAGTAAAGATCCTCTCACTGCTATCTACTGCTGCCTGTGAGCCTATCTGTTAGGACACACACACACACACACACACATTAACATCAACAATTTATTCATATTGGCTCAGCAAGTGGTAATACAAGTAATAATACATCATCCTACAGTTACAACATGGAGTGTGTCAAGATTATGAAAAATATAAATAGCATCACCTTCACACACACACCATAAATAAACACAATAATTTTTTCTGTGTGTGTGTGTGTGTGTGTGTGTGTGTGTGTGTGTGTGTGTGTGTGTGTGTGCGTGTGTGTGTTCACTCCTCACCGTAATAATGTCCACAGTCTGTTTCAGCTCCTGCATCTTCTTCTGCTTCTCCTGGATCCTCTGCTGGAATTTCATCTGCTCCTCCTTTACCTCATTCTGAGACCAAATACAATACATTTAAAATACATTTCATTTATAGAAATAAAACTAAAATACAAAGAATTGTAACTGTAATTAAATAAAAACTAGAATTGTAACTACACTGCCTATAGAACTAAATAAAATAAAAAGAGACACACTATAAAGGGTCCGTGTACTTTTTGGTTTTTGAAGTTTCTTTTTATAAACAGAAACAAAAAAACACAAAATGAAAGCAATATTTGATTTTTATTTTAAAATACATAAACAATGAAGTAAGTAATAAATCGTTTTTTAATTATGTGATGAAAATGTCAGACAACTTTTTAAAATTAGCCTTGATTTTCTTTCCTCATTTATACTTTAATTAAAGAAAGTTCTATAGTGTAGAAACGAAAAAACAGCTGCATTTACAGTCAGTGTAATACCGGAAGTATCTCTTCCTCTGTCATTTGTGGCAACGTGCAGTCTTCAGCGCGGTGAAGTTAGCTTTAGGTTCGATATTCGCCTAAAGCTTTAACTCTTCATTTTGAATCTGTTCCCATCTGGTAAGGTAGGATTCTGACTTTTGTGTACTATTTGTTTAACTTGTTTGGTTCTAGAGTTGTTATTTGAACTGTTATTGTATAGCTTGTTGATCTTTGCTTCTTAGCCGTCTCAGGTGATTAATCAAGAATAGTTTCGGTCTCCCTTAAAGTGTGAATTGTGGGCAGGGCTAACTAATTTATATTGAAGGTTCTCCGCTAAAGACACTTGTGTCTGTAGGGGTTTGCAGATTGTCTCGTCAATACCTGATACTCACTTAAATAGTAAGTATATTGTCATCTTTTCTTGTTCTCTTGCATCCTTAATCTCACTTTTCATTCTTTGACAAGATCATAGACATGTGCCTCAAACCGATTTCTGTTGTTACCTCTTACAGACGCAGGCATTCTCATCCACGAAGCAGAGGTCATGTTTCCAGCAACCTCATCTACCCTCCCCTGTTGTCTCAGTCTCAAACAGTGGTGGTAGGTGGGCTCTGGAACTGCCAATCTGCTGTAAGGAAGGCTGACTTCATCTCAGCTTTACCCTCCCACCATTCCTTTGATTTTCTGGCACTAACTGAAACCTGGATATCACCACAGAACACTGCTACACCGGCTGCTCTGTCCTCTGCCTACACTTTCTCTCACTCACCATGAGAATCAGGCAGGGGTGGTGGTACAGGTCTGCTGTTGTCACAGAGATGGTGTTCCTCACCTCTCCCCTTGTCTCATCTAACCATCTCTTCGTTTGAATTCCATGCAGTTTCAGTTACCTCTCCAATCAACCTCTTCATCATTGTCATCTACCGCCTCCTTGGTCCTCTATGAAACTTCTTGGATGAAATGGACACACTCCTCAGTGCCTTCCCTTCTGACAGCACCCCTCTGACAGTTCTTGGAGATTTCAACCTCCCATCTGACAAGCTTCACTCTTCTGGCCTTCTGGCTCTTCTGAATTCATTCTCCTTGTCTTTCAACAGCTGCCCTCCCACACACAAGGAAGGAAACGTCCTGGATCTAGTCTTCACTCATCCTTCTCCAGCTGCAGATATGACTGTTACCCCACTTCATATCTCCGACCATCACCTGGTATCCTCCACTATCACTCTCCCTGTCCTGCCTAAACGTAACTCCCAGCACCTCTCTCTCACCCGCCAAAACCTCCACTCTGTCTCTCCTTCCTCTCTAGCTTCCTGTACTCTTTCATCTCTTCCTGACCATGAATCCTTTTCCTCCCTTCCCCTGGATTCAGCTACTGACACTTTGCTCTCCTCCCTTTTCTCAACCATGGACCTTCTCTGCCCTTTGTCCACTATACACAAGAAGAATTCTTCTACTGCTCCTTGGCTGTCAGACGTACTTCACAACAATCGGAGAGAACTACGATCAGCAGCGAGGAAGTGGAAGAAATCTAAACTCGAAACAGACCTCATCTCTTATCGTATGCTCCTGTCCAAATTCTCCTTAGACGTGACTTCTGCTAAGACCTCCTTCTACAAAGAAAAGCTTGAAACTTCTGCACAAGATCCCTGAAAGCTCCACAACATCTTCTCGTCACTACTCAACCCTCCGGCTCCACCTTCTCCATCCTCCCTGACCACCAAAGATTTCGCCACTTTTTACACAGAGAAGATTGAGAAGATCTGCCAGACCTTCACGTCTCCCCCAACTTTACCTACATCACACAGTCAGCACTCTGCTACTCCTTCACTGACGCAGCTCTCAACTGTAGCAGTAGAGGAGGTTTTGCAAATTACTCGGTCCTGCAATCCTACCACCTGCCCACTGGATCCAATCCCTTCAGCTATGCTCCAGACCATCTCACCTGACCTCCTACCCTTCATCAACACAGTCATCAATGAATCCTTAACATCTGGTCATTTTCCAACTGTCTTTAAGAAAGCCAGGGTCATTCCCATCCTGAAGAAACCTGCTCTGGATCCCTCAGACATCAGCAACTGCAGACTGGTATCACTTCTCTCATTCCTTTCAAAAATTCTCGAACGTGTTGTGTGTAATCAGCTGTCTGACTCTCATGCAGAATAACCTCCATGACCCCAACCAGTCTGGCTTCAAAGCAGCACATTCCACAGAGACTGCCCTTTTGGCAGTCACTGAGAAACTACATGCTGCTAGATCAGCCAAACTGTCATCGGTCCTCATCCTCCTCCACCTGTCTGCAGCATTTGACAGAGTAAACCACAAGACTCTCTTGTCCACCCTCAGGAGTCTTGGAATTTGTGGAACAGCATGGGAATGGTTTGCTTCCTACCTGGATGGTCGCTCATATCAGGTAACATGGAAGGGATTGACATCTGCTCCACGCAGACTCTCTACTGGTGTCCCGCAAGGCTCAGCACTTGGGCCTCTCCTTTTCTCCCTCTATACTCACTCTCTTGGCAAAGTTATATCCTCACCTGGATTTTCATACCACTGCTATGCCGATGACACCCAACTTATCTTCTCCTTCCCTCCCTCAGATACCACGGCTTCTGCTCAGATCTCAGCGTGTCTGGCGGACATTTCATCTTGGTTGACTGCTCATCATCTGAAACTCAATCCCAGCAAAACTGAGCTGCTGATCATCCCAGGTGATCCATCCCAGGTGATCTATCCCCACCCCAAGACCTTGCGATATCTCTGAGCAACTCCATGATTTCCCCTTCAGCCACTGCTTGCAACCTTGGGGTGACCATGGACAATCAACTATCCTTTTCCTCCCATGTCACTAATGTGACACGCTCATGTCGGTTTCTTCTGTACAACATCAGAAGGATTCGGCCATTTCTATCCACACAGGCTTGTTCAGTCTCTGGTCATTTCGAGATTGGACTACTGCAACTCTCTTCTGGCAGGTCTACCTCTAAACGCAATTCGTCCACTGCAAATGATCCAAAATGCAGCTGCATGACTTGTTTTCAACCTGCCCAAGTTCTCCCACACCACCCCACTGCTGCGTTCCCTCCACTGGCTTCTGGTAGCTGCACGCATCAGATTCAAAACACTAATGCTTGCCTACAAAGCCAAGAATGGACCAGCGCCATCTTACCTCAAAGCTCTCGTCACTCCTCGCACTGCACCTCGCTCACTCAGATCCACTAGCACTGCTCGACTGGTCCCACCATCTCTCAGGGAAAAAGGTAGGTATACATCTAGACTCTTCTCTGTTCTGGCACCGAGGCGGCGAAACGAACTTCCCCTAGGTATCCGTATGGCCGAGTCTCTGACCGTCTTCAAATGACAACTGAAGACTTAAAGTACTTAGACCTGAAGTACTTAAACTATCTCTTATTTTTCCCTGTTTCTGTATTTATAAAAAAAACAAAAAAAAAAAACAAACAAACAAAAAAAAAAACAACAACTCAGTGTTTAGGCTAATGGTATCCCAAGTTTGTGTCCTATTGAACCAGTGTTAATGTATTCAGTGACTGAGAACTAAAGCACTTTTGTACGTCGCTCTGGATAAGAGCGTCTGCCAAATGCCAGAAATGTAAATGTAAATGTAGACTGCTTTAGGGACCGTCTGCAAATTTACCTCTCATATAAAACGAAGTCCAATAATTAATACAAATTATGTTTACAAAGCCATAGTAAATGACTAGTAGGCAAACTGACTGAAAATATTTAGCAAATATGTCGCCTTAGACAATACCTCCCCTAATAGTATGTACAGTAAACAAATATTTTTAGAGAAAAAAAAACAGAAATTCATCAAAATGGGGTTAGTCATGTTCCAAAGGTTGTAGTATATTTGCAGTTACAACGCTGACTTACTACAGGTGAAATTGTGCCACTATCTCACTTACTGTACATACAGTACATAATCATTCGTAGAAAACAATTACTGAAATTAAACAAAAGGGCTTTTTTATGTTTCAAAGGTTGTAGTGTGTTTGTAATTACAAGACTGACTTACTACAGTAATACTTACTAAATATTTTCGGTCAGTTTGCTCACTAGTCATTTACTATGACTTTGTAAACATAATTTGTATTAATTATTGGACTTCGTTTTATATGAGAGGTAAATCTGCAGACGGTCCCTAAAGCAGTCTAGGCGAATACCGAACCTAAATCTACCTTCACCGCGCTGAAGACTGCACGTTGCCACAAATGACAGAGGAAGAGATACTTCCGGTATTACACTGACTGTAAATGCAGCTGTTTTTTCGTTTCTACACTATAGAACTTTCTTTAATTAAAGTATAAATGAGGAAAGAAAATCAATGCTAATTTTAAAAAGGTGTCTGACATTTTCATCACATAATTAAAAAACGATGTATTACGTACTTTATTGTTTATGTATTTTAAAATAAAAATTAAAATCAAATATTTTTTGAAATATTTTTATATTTAATTTTTTTTGTTTGTTTCTGTTTATAAAAAGAAACTTCAAATACCAAAAAGTACAAATCTACACTGAATGACAGTCATATAACCAATCAAATCACCTCAATAGAAATTAGATTAGAAACAGAATTTATATAAACTGACTTGAAAAATTATAATGATGTCCAGTTCTCACCTGTTTTTCAGTTCTTTCTGTTTTAATTGAAACAGTATCATGACCTTTGTGTTTTTCCATCGTACACAAGTAACAGATGAAGCTTTGGTCAGTACGACAGTAGATCTCCATCAGTTTGTCATGTTCAGAGCAGATCTTCTCTTGGAGCTCTGCACAGGCTTCAACTAACTTGTGCTTCTTAAAGGCAGGAGACTGATAGTGAGGTTTAAGATGATCTTCACAATAGGAGGCCTGACAAACCAGACAGGACTTGACGGCTTTGTGTTTTCTCCCGGTGCAGAAATCACACTCCACATCTCCAGGTCCAGCATAACAGTGAGCAGCTTGGAGTTCAGTCTTCTTCAGTTTCTCCAATACTTCAGCCAGCATGTTGTTCCTGCGTAGAACAGGCCTTGGAGTGAAAGTCTCTCTGCACTGGGGGCAGCTGTAGATGCCCTTCACATCCTCCTGATCCCAGTGACCATTAATACACACCTTACAGTAACTGTGGCCACAATGGAGAGTCACTGGATCCTTCAGAAGATCCAGACACACTGGACAGCTGAACTGATCCTGATTTCGTGAAATACTGGCCATTTTCCTGCACTCACACACTGAGAGAGAGAGAGAGCGAGAGAGAGAGAGAGAGAGTTTATAAGTTTCGTTTTCTCTGAAATGAACTTCCTGGTTCAGTGTGTTATAGTGTGACAGAGAGAGTAGGTGTGACTTTACAGAAAAAAAGAGTTCAGACTTTAAAGATAAAAGTGTATAAGTTCAGGTAAAGAAGCTTCTCTTTGATTTAAAAAGAGTTTTTATTAATTGAAATGTTTTTTTTCTTCATGTACTTGAATAAGGTAATTCATGACTGAATTTATAATATTCAGACCCTTTTCTCAGTACATTGTCATAGGTGTTTATTCTACAAGCTTAGTACACCTCCATCTGAGGATCTTCTCCATTTCCTCTCTGCAGAAGCTATCAAACTCTATCAGGTTGTATGGAGAGTGACACTGTGCCACTGTTTTCAGGTCTCACCAGAGATGTTTAATTGGATTTATGTCCAGGATCTGGCTGGACCTCTCAAGAACATTCACTTGTCCCAGCACAATGATGTGTTTTGGGGTGATCGTCATGTTCAAAGGTGAAAATGTATCCAATGTGAAGTCTTGGGGTTTCGATCTCATCATCTTACCCTTAAATCTTCTTCTTCCATGTGTTCATTCTTGGGACCTTCCCATTAAAAGTGTAGGAGATTTGAAAGCTCTCTCATTTGCCTCCTGCAGCTTAGATTTTGTTCCTGATCTGGACAAGGTCATATTACAACTAACGCTGGACTAAGTTCCAAAGGTGTCTTTTTCGATTGTTCATTCTGGACAGCCTCCAACCCTTATCCTATCTCTTATGCCCATTTACTGCCCTCAAGATCAACGTTGACCTCTCAGCCCCGTGGCATAGGTCTGATTAGTTGTCTGCTTTCAGGGACCCAGCAGGGGCTTCCCCACCATTAAGTAATGTTTAACGCATTTCGATATCCGATAAGCTTTATTATCCTCCCCAGCTTTCAGCAACATTAAAGTATTGGCACCCCCGGCTTCATTTGCGTCACTGGTCAGTTGCAGAAATGTTTACAAATGTTTATATAACTTTAAAATAAAAGTGTTTCTAATGAGTAATTATTTGTTAGAACACATCATTCATTTCTCCTACTGTTTTTGGAAATTTGTAAATGCTTGTAATGGTTAATTTATATACGATAATGAACTCTTCGACTATGTGAGATAATTATCCCTGACCATCATTCAATAAGATGTGGTGAAAACAAACCTAGAAAACTGGTCTTTATCTCAAGAGAAAAAAAGTTGCCTATATTTTAAAATGTCTACAATATTATGCACAATATAACTCAATATCATAAAACCAAATACTGCCCCATTTTCTGCAGCATATCGATATTTTCCCCACAGAACTCAGTAAAATAACATGTTGAGTAAATGTTCAGTGACCAGCCTTGTGTTCTGTGTGTCTTTACTTCCAGGAACTGCTTTCAGACATCCGAACTTTACATACTTATTATTTATAACATTTCTTTTGCACATGGTGCAAGGAGAAACACAAACACACACACACACACACACACAATCCACAGTCTTTTACAAACTGAAAAAGCAAATATATAAAACAGTGGGGTAAAAATTCCCCATCCAGCATGATAAAGTACAGAGGAGGAAAAAAAATATCAATGACTAATATCAGAGTCTGATATGGACAGAAAATGACCTGAAATGCTGATGACATTTTTTTAGGATTGTGTAAAGGTGTGATGGTTTTTTTTTTCTTTGAGAGACTCAACCTGGGGTTTTATCCCTTATATCTTAAAAGAAAAAAGAATACACAAAGTTCCACTTCATTCTAAATGCAATCAATCGGCCGAAACATTCAGAGGCTGTGTTTACATGTTTACATGCAATAATCTGAGAAACAAATAGAGCGGATTATCAAGTCCTACTTTATGCTTAAATGTGTAAATAGGAACTATTTCTACTGTTTGAAAGCAACACCTGTTTCGAATGTGAGTGAAGCATATCAACCTCACAACTATGTGAAAATCAGGATGTGAATTCATGAAGAAGAAAAAAAACATGAAAAGAGACATTTCCTCATTAAGAGTGAGAATCTCAGCATCAGGTCAGTATAAAATTCTGTCCGATATTCAGAGCTACAATATCAACATCATGGTGAAAATGATAAACGTTAGAACATGCTGTGACTAAATAAAATATTGAGAAGAATCCAGTATCTGGTGGTACAGAGTAAGTACAGAATTATACTGTTTAGCTTCCGTTTTTAAGAACAAGAAAACAGAGGAAAGGTCTAAATGGGGCGATTATCCAACTCAAAGGGTTCATTAAATAATGAAAATGTTACTCGATTCATATAGAAAAGTCCAACCGCGTCTTTTAGAGTGTTGTAGCATGTGGCTGACGAGGAGAACATGAATTCTGTGAATGTTTTAAAAATAGTTGCAATGGCAGCAAGCTATTTCAGCCAACCCTGAGTTCACCGCCGGAGGTGTGACGATGTTCCGTGATTTAAAAAAAAGATTCGGATCGGACGAATATCATGGCAATGTTCCTGTACGATGCCTTAACGGAGCAGTGTGTAAGGTTTAGAGTGATACGCGCCCTGTACCAATGACATCAATTCAAAGATCTAATGCTAATGCACTCATCCAGCCCTGAAATTAGCCCTGCCCCCTACTCGGAACAGACGAACAGAGAGAGCAGTCAGGTTACGCCACAGCGCTGCTGAGTCCTGAGTTCTGATTGGTGGAGCAGGTATTGATTAATTCTCTCTAACAGCAGCTGTGACTGTAGAGCAGGTTCATATTAATGCACTCACTCTATATTCGATAGGGTTTCCATAGCAACAGCTCTACAAGGATTTGTACAGTTGATGCAATTGTTGATGTGCTGAAGTTGTCCATAAAGAGATGTTTAAAGTGAATGGAATGAGTCTCCAGTGAGAGGTAAAGCTGTAACCTCAGGACAGAGAAGTTCACACTTCTTCTCTGGAGCAACATGCAGCAAGAGAGAGAATAAAGAGAGGCTCGTGAGGGAACGGGTGTTTACAGCAGCTACAACAAAAGTGATAAAAGGAAATAACATTAGATTTAATAAATGGATGAAAACGTTGTTCCATTCCATTGTCTGTACCGCTGATCTATCATTGGGTCACGGGGAGCCTGTGCCTACCTCAGGCATCTGAAAACGTGCTGGTTTTGGAAAACAATAAACTTTGCATAAAGTCATGGATTATTTTTCCTCCAACAGATCTGTAGCACACCCCCAAGTGTATTTTTCTTTACTAATATTGCTGTGCTTTGTAGCCAGCAGAGGGTGATAAACATTACAACCTACTCCTTTAAACAACTTTATCAAAATTCTAAAAATAAAAGAGAATAAAAGCTCTGGTAGATGAGTTAGCTTGATTTCTTCATTGTTTTCAATTTAATTTCTTTGTATTAACTTCGGTCTGTGCATTTTACGGAATCTGAAGCTCTAAATCCGACACGTTCTTCTCTGGTTATTGTTCAGGAGTCTGACATGCTTCCTGAAAGAGTTCTGCTGCCTGTGCAGAGCCTTGAGCTCATCTCTGTGCTTCACCTGTAAAAATATCAGCTGAATATACATAAAGACAAAAAAATATAAAATCCGAAAGCTGTTCAGCTGTAAAACGTCCAGCTGCAGGACACAGACTTTTCTGAAACGGACAGAACTCCAAGCCGGACCATCCTCCTCCAGTGATTATGACGACAGTAAATGCACTAGAGCTGTGCTTTCGCGCCTCTCAGGTGGTCTTGGGGTAGATTTTCTCGTAGAAGTAGTTCTGGGGCAGGAGGTACAGCTCTCCGTCCTTCTCCCGCACGCCGTGAGCTCGGACGAACTGGAACTGCTCGAGAGCAAACTCGTAAAACTCGTTCTCCAGCTTCCAGATGGCCGACTGCTGCAGCCGAGCGATGGACTCCTTAGTGGGCGGCTTCTTCTCACTGGTTTTCCTCAAGTGTGATTTTTTACCTTCGGAAGAAAAGGTCATGTGAGCAGCTACAATGTCAACAGCTCTACACTCTGAGAGGAAAGAACTTACTGTGTAGAGATGATTATATTTACACCACACTGAAACTTTTCATTCAGCAGCATGCATTTCGCCTCACTCATTCATTCACTCACTTGCACACACACTCTTCATTCATTCTTTCACTCACTTGTTCCTTCACTGACTTGTTCACTCCATTCACTCTCCCAATCACTCATTCACTCACTCGCATACACACTCATTCACTTGTTCACTCATTCACTCACTTTTTCACTCCCTCATTCACTCACTTCTTATAAAGTTTTTGAATTCATTCATCGATTTAAGAGATTCTGCATACAGTGATTCTGAGAGACACGCTGAGTTAAATGAAGATGAATGAAATTGTAATAATCAGTTTGTTTTCAAGAGTTTATCTGTACAGAGGTGGATTAGGTCTCGCTGCGAGGTGCCGCTAACCGGAGCGTACCTGTCCTGTAGAGGTCAGTAGCTCCTCTGAAGAATCGAGGCAATGCCGCCTCCAGCATCATCACAAAGTCCTCCAGCTCTTCAGTCACGCCCACCAGCAGATACTCATTAATCAGGTTATACTTGGCCTGCTCCAGAGCCCAGCGGCTGCCGATGTTCCTGCACACGACCACCAGACCACCACGTGAGAAATGAAACCTAAACAATGTCCCTTAACCTCCAACCACAGCTGTTAGAGTACGAGCTCTTTAACTTCATCGCTCCAGAGCAAGATTAAAGACACACAGACTCACGTATTGGTCAGTTACTTATTTCTGTGTAATTGTTTCTCTTACAAGTGATATACTTAATTTCAGTAGAGCACTGGGGCAAAAACACACACACACACACACACACACCCTACTCAGACTGACCAGCACTCAGAGTAATGACCGCAGAAAAAGGGGATCTGGAGCCACAGTTTTTCCGGAGCGCAGTCTGAACCTCCTGCAGCAACACACTCATCAAATGTCTAGAAAATAACACACACACACACACACCCACACACACACACACACACAGTCATATCATTTCAATAATAATATAATTTCAATTTCTCAAGTGATATCACAAATCCCAGAAAATAAACAGCTAATAAAATAAGTAAATAGTACGAGAGTAAATAAAGTCTTAAATATCACGCAAAATACATCTGTGTTAATCACATAATACACAATTTTAAATAAAAACAATTTACATTTTTTGGGAAACTCATACACAACAGCGACACCAAGTGTTCAAAACAGGAAATGGGGCTCAATTTAATTTTTTTTAAACAGCCATTTCAAACCTGGTGGAGCTTTAAATAATTATTCAACAATAAAAATAAATAAATAAATAAATAGATATAATAAATAAAATAAATAAATAAATAAATAAATAACACCAGGTGGAAAATAATTAGGACTAAACTCCAGCTTCAGTCTGACCTTCTTGTCCCCCTGTTTCCTGCGTTTCAGGCCGGGTCTGTAATCGTCACCGAAGCGCAGGAAGTAGTAATAAGACACCAGGCGCTCGATGGGGTCACGCACAATGTTAATGTAGATGGGTTTTTTCATCACACCAAATCTGAGAGGAGAGGAGAGGAGAGGAGAGGAGAGGAGAGGAGAAAAGAAAACAAAAGAAAAGGAGAGAGGAGAGGAGAGGAGAGGAGAGGAGAGGAGAGGAGAAGAAAATGATGGAGCGAAGAGGAGATGCGCGTTTTTAATTATAAACAAATAAGTCAGCACCCTTGTACGACAGACTCTCCACTTAAAGACACTGAAAACTTCTGTATTTGTTGAGATCGCTGAAAAGGATGTTCATATTACTATTGTTATTATCCAACCTTTTTAATTCGCATAATAATGCAGCTTTTCACTTTTTTCCTCATGAAAATATTTCCAGATGTTCAGTTTTCTTGCTCATTTTAAAGATTATGTCTTTCAGTGGAAATGTCTTAAAAATGACGTGATAATGTTTGTTAGTGCAAAGAATTTCACCACATCCATCATTAGTTTCTTCTCAATTTCCATATTTTTATTTCAGAAAATAAATGTAAAAAATGAGAGGAATGAATCCTGACTTTAATTTTTCATTCTAACTTCAAATCCAGCGCGTTTCTTTTTTTCTTTATTTAACTGTGTCTTTTCCCCCACAGAAAGATGGTATGTTCCTGCTTAAAATAACCAGACAAGCTAAGCTAAAATAAAATAATAAAATAAAATAAAGCTGCAGGTAAACACACGCAGCGCTCACTTGGAGAAGTCGAGGAATGAAACGTGGCCGTGGTACAGCGCTGGCTTCATCTCCTTCCACATCGTCACGTTCTTCACAAAGCGCACCTGAAGATACAAAACAAACACTGTGTGTTCATGGAGTGTGTGTGTGTGTGTACTGATTTTATAACATAAATGTGTTAATAATGTAAAGAAAAGAAGACAAGAAAGTAATACGATTAAACAAACAAGACAAAGGAAAAACAGACAGAGAGGAAGACAAAAGATATAGACAAAAATTAACAGATATACATAGAAACAGACAGACATGGAGGCAGACAAACAGAAACATATAGACAGATATAGAGGCAAACAGAGACAGACAGATAGATAAAGCGAGACAGACAGACAGACAGATATACAGGCAGACATACAGAGAGGGACAGACAGGCAAAGAGCGAGTCATATATAGAGGCGAGCAGAGACAGACAGGTACAGGTGCAGGCAGAGACAGACAGGTACAGAAATAGGTAGACAGAGAGGGACAGACAAAGAAAGAGACATATAGAGGCAGGCAGATAGACAGATATAGAGGCAGACAAACAGGCAGATGTAAAGGCAGGTTGACAAACAGAGAGACTGATGGACAGACAGATAGAGGCAGACAGACAGATATGTCTATTCTTGATCCTTGATATAGACAAAGACATATCAGTGGATGGACAGATGAGAAGACACGTGTGTGTGTGTGTCTGTGTGTGTGTGTGTGTCCTGTCACACCTGGTCCTGCAGGGACATGACAGGGTTGTTCTTGCTGGTGTTGATGTGCAGGACGTGGTAGTGGTTCCTGCTGCACAGGTCGTAGGCGAGGTTTGTGAAGGAGGTGCTGGCTGTTTTGGGAACTCGGTTGTAGATGACCACCATGTCGTTCTCCGAGTGCTCGCGAGATTCCCTCATTCCCTCCTGAGTGCGGCGTTCCTCGATGTCGCGCACTTCCAGCCTGGCGATTGCGCGTTCTGCAGAGAGACGAGTGATCAATTACCTCACATGGAGAGGTTCTACAGATAGACGACTTAATCACATCTACTGAGTGATGGAGTCTGATCAATTAACACTGGATCTGGATAAAACAGAGATGGGCGTGTCTCCATGACGTATATCTGGGTCTCTGAGTGTACTGCATCACCACACCTCATTCTACTTTTTATTATAAACACTTGGTGTAAGGGGGTGTGGCTGAAGATGAGAATAAAATTCCACAGATACTTTGGTAGTAATTATACTACACACCTGCATGTGTAAACTAATCCCGTCTGAATAGGGCTTTAGTTTGGTCCTGTCGCTATGAAGCTAATGTAGCAAAGACAAAATGGCAGCCTGTCTCACCAAAAACGCTACGTTAAGCAAAGATTAGACTGAAAATAACTCCCTAACCTGTTACCACGGTTTCCACGGATCACACATCACCCAGCACCACGATAAACACTGAATTTGAACCCGAGCTGACCCTCTGGTTTAAGGCACCTGATACTCGTGGGATCTGGGAGCGAGGATTCAGGTAATAAGGCATTAGAGACGAGCAGAAACAGACGAGCAGCTGCTACTGCTAAGTAATGAAGAGGTCACAGCTAATCATAGTGCCTTGCTTTCTGCTGTGTGTGAGCACCAAGTGAAAGAAACCAAATGGTGCACTGGTACCCGTCAATCAATTCAGACCGGGATCACATGGCTCAGGAGATTCTGGACCTGAGACTCAAAGAGGGACTGAGATTCAATCAGCAAGAGAGTGGCAGGCTTTAGACTCCTTTAGATTCTGTGAGCCTCTAAATGACTCCTTTAGATTCTGTGAGCCCTTTTTTAAAATTGACTCCTTTAGATTCTGTGAGACCCTAAATGACTCCTTTAGATTCTGTGAGCCCTAATGTGACTTGTTTAGACTTGAGAAGCCCTAAAGCGATTATTTGTAAGCACGGTGAGCCACAGGGTGACTCCTCTTGATTCCCTACACAATTCTTTTTAGACTCTGGGAACCCTGAGGTGACTCTTTTAGATTCTGGGACCTATGAGATGACTCTTGTTAGACTTGGTGAGCCCCAAGGCAACTCTTTCAGACTCTAGGAATCCCCTAGGTGACACTTTTTAGACTCAGGGAGCCCAGAGGCAGCTGCCCTGGTTAATGTCTGCAGTTAAACATAGTGGAACAGGCCTCCTGACTGTTTGGAAACTTGAACCCATAAGTGCTCAAGGACACAACTGCCAAAGTGACACGTGCTTTTGGTGTTAACGATGCTGGAGAAGCTAAAAACAGCTCTGCTTTTCTTTGGAGTGCAGTCAGAACTCTGGCGCTCATTAACAATAACGACGGCACAGAAAACATCCGAATTACAGACGGTGTGAGGAAATAAGAAAACATCAAGGCACTTTGGCTGAAATCTCTTTCCAGTGACGTCTACTCTTATCACAGCTTAACAGATTTTCATCAAGACAATGTAAATATTGTCTGTATTTAAAAAACTGTAATAAGGATTTAAATGCAAAAGTAATTTAAAAACAAATAATTATTCCTCCAATTAACAGTCTGTTCAATTACCGAACTAATTCTTCACTTTCCTCTTTCCCATCAAAGAATTCTACTCATATTGACCTTAAATAGTTTTTTTCCTGAAACTGACACAACACATTAATATGCAAATCAGTACAATACTTACACTGCTTTTTAAGTTCTGTAATAAATAAGATTTGTAGCAGCATCAAAAAAATGTGATTTCTTTTGTGCTCACTAATGTTTAGTTGTTTTTTTTGTTGTTGTTGCATTAACTGGCCATGTGCATCAGGGTGTTTCAAAAGAAGTTTTTCTTTTAATCTCCTTGTATAGGGTGCCATTACTTTTGCTCTGACTGAATGCTAAGGGTTTTTTGGAGTTCAAATTCACACATTCGTTTTGGAATCACTTTCTTTCAAGTCATTAATATAAAACATCAGACAAAAATGATCATTAAATTGGCGTGTAACGCGTGGATTGAAGCCGAGGTTCAGAGGAAGTTCTGGTTACGTGAGGAACTTTACAGAAACCCAGGAGCGAAACATAAGAAACGAACGGTTTGGTTCACACAGCACGACGTCATGGGTTAACTTGTATCCGGGTTTGATGAACGTTCTGGGAAGATGTAACAGTGTCATAAAACGAGATGAGATTTTGTGTCTAAGTCGATTAACACGTGTTTAATAAGCGAGATAACAGATTGTGGTCTATTTCTGAAAGCCTGAGAGAGACTCGGCTCTACAGTTACAGGCAGAACTGAGCTCTCAGTCGGTCGTGGACTACCACAGACGAGGATTAATGACTTTCAAAAGGCGAAGAGATAGAAATATCAATTTGCTAAAAAGATTTTTAAAAGTGTGTGTGTGTATTAAAGTACTGAGTGATGGTGTGGTCTCAAAGTTTTTTATATATAGTTGCACAATGTCTGCGAAACCAAGTCAGTTCCTGATCTCACTGATGTTACAGCAGCTATAAACCATCGTTCCCTCACCAGTCTCTCTTACTTTCTCTATCTCGAGGAAAAATCCTAGTCTGACATGTTCCTGAGAAACCACAAACAAGCGTAAATACAGCGTTACCGCTGAGCTGATGTTACAAAAAATTCATCAAACACCTTCTGACCAATCAGAATCTACAATCCAAGAACAGTGTACATTTTATTGCCTTTGTTGCTCACCATTACAGATTAAACTCGTTTTTTCCCCCACCATGCAGTGTTCTGATCTCTTTCAGGGTCAGCTTCTGACCACAGCACCACTCCTGGATCGAGGTTGTGGTTCCTGGCTGTTTCTCAACTCCTGGATTACTAACATACCTTACACATAAACATTCTGAAAGATTTTTGCATGCAAATATAATCTTATATACGCTGATGGATGTGGAAAGCGTCTTCACGATCAGTGCACCGAGAAGAAAGAGGTGTTTGTTTCTCACCCAGTTTGCCTCTGGACTCCTCCAGTTGGTGGATCTGGTTCTCCAGGAACAGCATGGCTACTGCGAAGGCCAGCAGCGCCAGGAGCTGAAACTTCGGTGCCATCATGATCCTTAAACTCCCCATGAAATCAAACCAGCAGATGGAGAGATGAAGACATGATGAACTTCACTGCGCGACCTGGAAGCTTGTGAGAGCAAAACTCGCAACTCTCCGTTATTACTCTCACTATTAATCTGTACGTTTCTCTGAAAGTTTGAAACTCAATACATCCAGCTATGATCTCTATTTCAATCTCATCCTCGGTGTATAGCTGGATTCTACAAGAAAGAAAAATTACAGCTGCAGAAGGAAGACCAGCTTTTATTTACCTTGCTATTGTAACCTCAGCTGCTCTGATGGTTAGTAAACCTAGGCTCAATCCTAAAATACACTGCTGTTGGACACATAGTGCACTACGTAGTACGCAGAAACCGCTACGTCATCCCCTATGTAGTGCGATTGTACAGGAAGTGAGGAGCCGTTTGAGATTCAGCCTTTGCGAGCAGGGAAATTATCCTGCTACGCTTACTAGTTAAATTAATACTCTACTAAATATATCCATTCGGTGTAAAAATAAAACACGACGAACATATAACAACTGTTTGTATTCATTTTAAAATTAAAAACAAATCTTTACCTTTATACTTTGCTTTCACGTCCAGGTCAACGCCTAATCTTTTCCGGTTGAAAAGTTATCACTTCCGCTCAGCTGAGAGGCGGAAGATTGACCGCAATGGCGGCTGAGGTGTACTTACTTTGGCTATTGCCATTGCTTCAGTCGGTAAGAAACTTAAAATTTAGACAAAGGAAAATGTATATGTTCGTAGTTTTTCCATCTGAAACTAGTTTGACACTGTATAGTTGGATGCAAAGATCTTATGTTTAAATATGCTAATATGCTAACTACAGCTAGCTACAGTGCTCGTGACGTGGCTTATTGGAACGAGATGGAATGGAAAATCTTTCATTAAAATGCGAAAATGATTTTAATATTTTAAAATCTTGTTATTTATGATAATAAAAATCAGAATGCTGTGGCTTTGCAGTTAAGAGTTTATTAATAATAATATAATGTAGAAATGGTCACAGTTTAAAAAAAAGCAGCAAAATGCACGAGTTTTTACCAAAAAAAAGAGGTGAAAGTAAAAGTGAAAAAATAGACACACACATAGAATAAAAGTGTATATGTGGGATATTTTACATCATTCAATGCATTTAAGTAATATTATATTAAAATACAATGAAGAAGAGAAGCGGGGGGGGGGGGGGGAATCTGTTCCGATCTCTGTGTCTGGTTTCCTGACTTGTTGATGTTGTTGATCTCTGCTCATTTCTTATTCATTATACAGTGGATCAATTCACCTGACATTATAAACTTAAAGCTCAAGTCACATGTGGTTTTATGGTCATTCGTCTGTAGAGCTTGTGTAACAGTGTGGGACGAGTACAGGAGAGTGAACACACCAGACCGAACTGTACACTGTTGTATAGTGTAGCAGAATTAATGTCAAATCAGTGTAATAGATGTTTCTGTACGGTGTTGCAGCTGGCAGCGTTCGGAGCAGAGTTGTCATCGGAGGCTTGCAGGGAGCTTGGCTTCTCCAGTAACCTGCTTTGCAGCTCATGCGATTTGTTGGGTCAATTCAGCCTGACGCAGCTCGAGCCGTTCTGCAGGCAGTGCTGCCAGCAGGAGGCTCAGCTCGAGTCCAGGAAGGTAGACACTTCCACGTCTCTAATGCATCACCTCCATATACACAATATGAACCTTATGTCATGATGATATTGTTATTATTATTATTATTATTATTATACTGAATGCTGTTGTGTCTCCAGCTCTACCCCGGAGCCATCCTCGAGGTCTGTGGATGAAAACTGGGGAGGTTCCCTCAAGTCCAAGGTAAACACGACTGAACTGAACTGAAACAATTCAATTCCGATCAAAAGAATTTTCAAATAATTTGGATTAAAGTGTCACAGACCTATGTTTTGAGTTAGATCGTGTGGATGTAAAATCTTGTTGTTTGAATACACTTGTTAAGAAAGAAGCAAAAATTGATCAAGAAGATGAAAATGGTCCAAACTTCGACTTTGGACTGAAATAAACATTAAAATGTTGAATCTAAACATTCAGGGAACCTGCTGTTCCTTGAAAAGTATTCAATTATGTTCTTTGTGTATGCATATTCTCTTTGTCTTACAAGATATTTACCAAAAAAAATTCTGAAATGTACATGATGGTAAAATAAACATGAGGTGTCTAAACTTGTCTTTATTAAATTTATATTTTCAGTTTTATAAACCAGCTGATTGATTATTTAATGTTTTTTAAATTTGCAGATTTTGGTCTTAATTTAAATAAATTATTAAAAAAAAAGCCTGAAATATGACATCAGACCATCACAAAGCCTGTAATTGGAAAGCCATTAAAATTTGCTGAAAGTAAACGTTTGACACGTGGAAACATTTCACACGTCCTACGAGAGATCTGCTGTAACGTTGTCCAGTTTATGTCTGACTTCATTTCTGTACGTGACTCTGAACTGTAAATTTCCTTTCAGCTTTCGTCAGGAGCGACAAGCCAAAGATGTTCAGGGGCCTTCAGATTAAGGTAAACATCTAAGATTTGTAAGATTAATCTCCTCATTCTCTAGTCATGTGCTCTTGTCATATTTTTAATATCCTTAAATGGCAGAAGGCTGCTCATCACATGACACCAGAATAAAATATAACAGTCTGATGATGTGGTTGATTTTGCTTATTCAGCTATCAACATTACACTGTACATAAAGTGAGGAGACGTTTGTTTATCATGTTTGGAAGATGTTTTCAGTCTCAGGTAAAGCTGTAACTATAATCAATGCCATGTAAATGCGGATAATTTAAGCTGCGTCCCGAATCTCACACTTTGTCATTAGTCTAATATGTAAATATGCCTAGTGTGTTGGACGTCATTTGGGATGCGGCTTCTATCGGCTTCATTAAGGATCGTGATGACAGAACGATACATCCCTTAAGTGTTAGCTACATTTCATTCATTCATTCATCCATAAATTTCTGTAATTTTCTTAAACGTGGATTGTTTGTGTGATGCAGTATGTGCGAGGCTCGGATCCTGTGCTGAAGCTGCTGGATGATAACGGGAACATCGCTGAAGAACTCAGCATCCTCAAGTGGAACACAGACAGCGTGGAGGAATTCCTGAGTGAAAAACTCGAGCGCATTTAACACCTCACTTCTAATTCTACTGCATTCCTTTAGAACGTCCTCCATCCCTGATGTTCTTCTGATCGTCAGATGTTTCATCTAAATTTGTAGTTTTTCATTCATTTTGTTTATGTACTGTATGTTTGTGTACAGAGGATCGTGACAATGCTGGGTCGGCAGTTTTTGTCGTTTTTCTCCGTACGCTGGCGCTTGTGTGGAGCTGCATGTTAGTGAAGGCCTCGCAGGAAACCAGTGTACGGTGTGTGAGGCCTGAAGTGTGTGCAGTTCTCGCAGCATGTAGCGACGGGGAGAGACGCGAGCACTCCATCTGGTGTTTAAACCGATCTCTCTGATCTTTGTTTAATAAAGTTTTGTTTCCAAACAATCTAAACATTTGGATCTTGAGTTTATTTTTCAAAACGAGTTTGATGTCATCAGTCATTATTTATCTTTTAATGGACATGAAGAGAAAAGTAGTAAAGAAAGAAATGTTTCAGTCATAATCAATTCAAAATAGTATTGAATAATATTTAAAAATGTTTTAACATAAAAGTACTACAAATGGGGGGCACGGTGGCTTGGTGTTTAGCACGTTTGCCTCACACCTCCAGGGTTGGGGGTTCGTTTCTCGCCTCTGCCATGTGCGTATTCTCCTCGTGCCTCGGGGGTTCCCTCCGGGTGCTCTGGTTTCCTCCCCGGTCCAAAAAAACATGCATTGTAGGTTGATTGGCATCTCTAAATTGTCCATAGAGTTTGTGTGTGTGCCCTGCGATGGGTTGGCACTCCGTCCAGGGTGTATCCTGCCTTGATGCCCAATGACGCCTGAGATAGGCACAGGCTCCCCGTGACCCGAGAATAGATCGGATAAGCAGTAGACAATGAGTACTACAAATACGTTTGACATCATTAAACTGTTTATTTTTGTCCATTTTTTGTTATATATAGAAATATATCTTATTACTCAAGTTTTTTTTTTCTTTTTCTTTTTTTTGACTTGAATTCTCTGTGTAGCTTTACATCGCTTAAAACATTAGAACAGGTTGAAACCAGCACTTATGCTTTTTCCTTCCTTATACTGGTTTCATATCAAAATAAATTCATACTAAGGAATAATTAAAGTTAATTTCTTTTCTATAATAGAATAAGTACATCTTTTAACACATTTTTCAATGGCCTCACTCAAGGGCCCAACAGTGCTGGGTCTTGAACACCGATCTTCCGGGCTATAGCCCAGAGCCTTAGTCACTTGAGCTACCACTGCCCAAGCTTCACTCTTTTATATAAAAAGATTACTCTGTCAGATTTAAGCAGCTTTTCTAATGTTAAATCTATGCACATTCTATTAATATTTAGGTTCAATATTAAATATAATAAAATATAGCAAGCCACACAAATCCATTAACAAAGCTTAATAATTCTCTTCGTAGATTTAAGACAAAAGAAATACCTCAATATAAAAGGAGGACAAGTGATGGGGTGCACATCTCCCAGCTGATGGGAGATGTTTCTCTATATATTTCTATATATAGAAATATATAGACTGGGAAATTTTTTTGTTTTAGAAACCAAATCCATTAGGCCAAGGCATCTTCTTCCAATTCTTTCAACAGTTTGTGCCATTTCAGTGCACAATTATTTCACCACTTGGAGTTCCTTCTACTGCCACTTTTCTAAAAGAGATACAAACTACATATCCAAAAGTATGTGCCCCCTAACCATCACATCCATATGAGTTTCTCCAAACTCTTACCACAAAGTTTTAATCACACAGTTGTACAGAATGTCTGTATGTGTAGTGTTACAGTTTCACTTCACTGGAGCTAAGAGTCCAAACCCTGCTCCAGCATGACAATGTCCCTGTGCACAAAGCAGGTCCATAAAGACATGGTGTGGAGGTGAAGGTTAAAGACGAAGAACAGGAATGTCCTGCACAAAGCCCTGACTCCTTTTGTAAGGCTCTAACATTCCTAAATAGTAACTAAATTAAACAGTAATTTTCTACTGGTTTGAATGGATTGTTACCATGGAAAATACACAGATCAGGTATAACATTGTGGGCAGTGAGAGGTGAAGTGAATAAGACTGATGATCTCCTCATCATGGCACCTGTTAGTGGGTGGGATATATTAGGAACATTTTGTCCTCAAAGTTGATGTGTTAGAAGCAGGAAAAATGGACAAGCGTAAGGATTTGAGCGAGTTTGATGAAGGGCCAAATTGTGATGGCTAGACCACTGGATCAGAACATCTCCAAAACTGCAGCTCTTGTGGGGTGTTCCCGGTCTGCAGTGGTCAGTATCTATCAAAAGTGGTCCAAGGAAGGAACAGTGGTGAACCGGAGACAGGGTCATGGGCTCATTGATGAACATGGGGAGCAAAGGCAGATCCAACAGATGAGCTACTGTTCAAATTGCTGAAGAAGTTAATGCTGCTTCTGATAGAAAGGTGTCCAAATACACAGTGCATCAGAGTTTGTTGCGTATGGGACTGCATAGCTGTAGACCAGTCAGCGTGCCCATGTTGACCCCTGTGCATCGCCTAAAGTGTCAACAATGCAATGGACGAAGGTGGAACGGTGAATCACGTTTTCTTTTACATCACGTGGATGTCTGGGTGTGTGTGCGTCTCTTACCTGGTGAACACGTGGCACCAAGATGCACTATGGGAAGAAGGCGAGCCGGCAGAGGTCGTGCTTTGGGCAATGTTCTGCTGGGAAGCCTTGGGTCCTGCCGTCCATGTGGATGTTACTTTGACATGTAGCACCTACCTAAACATTGTTATAGACCATCTACACCCTTTCATGGAAACGCTATTCCCTGATGTGTGTGTCCGCTTTCAGCAGGATAATGCTCCGTGCCACAAAGCAGAAATGGTTCAGGAATGGTTTGATGACCACAACACCCAGTTTGAGGTGTTGACTCCGCCTCCAAATTCCCCAGATCTCAATCCAATCCAGCATCTGTGGGATGTGCTGGACAAACAAGTCCCATCCATGGAGTCCATAACCTCACAACTTACAGGATTTAAAGGATCTGCTGCTAACATCTTGGTGTCAGATCCCACAGCACACCTTCAGGGATCTAGTGGAGTCCAGGCAAAAGGGGGACTAACTCAATATTAGGCAGGTGGTCATAATGTTATAGCTGATTGGTGTACATACTAATTTATACAACAGCAAAACAAAACGTAAACACAAACCTTGTGTTGGTAAATGAGTAAAATCTTAAAGAATAAAATGGCTAAAGACACAATTGTAAACAATTAACTAACCTCTAACCTGTCCCCACCTCAAATAAATACAAATAAATAAATAATCTGCACTTACACTAGCTCACACACCTCTACTCTGTGTTTAATTAAAAACTTGTCCTCTGCTTGATATATCACTTTGCTTGTATTTCCTCATTTGTAAGTGTCTTTGGATAAAACACTCCTTCATGAATAAATGTAAAGGAAGGGTTGGTTGAATAGATGCCTCATAAGGAAATTTTTGAACAAGAAATAAAAACACCACCAACTGTGAGGTATTTATTCATCCATTTATTTTATTTTTAATGTAGTGTTAAGTTCAAACAGAAAATAACCCACACTTTGGATTGTGAGGCTAATTAATGGAAGTTTGCAGACATGCTAACATGACAGGTTTCTCCTAGCTCCGAAAGCTAACTAGTGAAGTCAGACTTCATCCACTCTGCTTTTTACATGACGGAATTAAGGAGATAAAACATGTCTTTTTCTGTTAAAAGGTTGATTTTCTGTACATCTTTCTGGAAAATGAGACAGATATGAATTCTCTTTATCCGTTACTGTGTCTCTAAATCACCGGTAAAGCTGAGAGAGCGCGAGAAAGCAGAAGAAACAACCGGTAACTACTTCCGGTTACAGATTTTAAAATAAAAGTAACGGTTACTCTGGGATTTAAAAAATGACAGCTACTGAGTAAACAGTGTACTGAGTAAAGGATCTGAATATTATAGCTTTAATGTCGGTGATGATTTACCTTATTTAAACACACAAAATTCAAAGGAAAATAAATCGCATTTAAATTAATCTGACTCTTTAAATCACAATCAGGATTAAAATATTTAAAGTCTTTTTCTCTGTAAAGCCACGCCTACTCTCTCTGTCACACTATAACACACTGAACTAGAAAGTTCATTTCAGAGAAAACGAAACTTATAAATTTTTTTCTCTCTCTCTCTCTCTCTCTCTCTCTCTCTCTCTCTCTCTCTCTCTCTCTCTCTCTCACCCCCACACTCCCTCACACACTCCCTCACACACTCCCTCACTCTCAGGAAAATGGCAGAGGCCAGTGTTTCAGTAGAGTTTTCTGTGGATCAGTTCATCTGTCCAGTGTGTCTGGATCCTCTGAAGCATCCTGTAACTACTCCCTGTGGCCACAGTTTCTGTAAGGTGTGTATTAATGGTCACTGGGACCAGAAGGATGTGAGGGGTGTCTACAGCTGCCCCCAGTGTAGAGAGACTTTCACTCCAAGGCCTGTTCTACGCAGGAACAACATGCTGGCTGAAGTGGTGGAGAAACTGAAGAAGACTAAACTCCAAGCTGCTTCTCCTGCTCACTGTTACACTGGACCTGGAGATGTGGAGTGTGATTCCTGCACCGGGAGAAAACACAAAGCCGTCAAGTCCTGTCTGGTTTGTCAGGCCTCCTATTGTGAAGATCATCTTAAACCTCACTATCAGTCTCCTGCCTTTAAGAAGCACAAGTTAGTTGAAGCCTGTGCAGAGCTCCAAGAGAAGATCTGCTCTGAACATGACAAACTGATGGAGATCTACTGTCGTACTGACCAAAGCTTCATCTGTTACTTGTGTACGATGGAAAAACACAAAGGTCATGATACTGTTTCAATTAAAACAGAAAGAACTGAAAAACAGGTGAGAACTGGACATCATTATAATTTTTCAAGTCAGTTTATATAAATTCTGTTTCTAATCTAATTTCTATTGAGGTGATTTGATTGGTTATATGACTGTCCTTCAGTGTGAAGTGGATTTTTATTAAAAGTCAAAGGATGTTTTGTAATAGGTGTGTATGTGTGTTATGGGGAATGTAGTCCATGTTTGTAGACAGTGGTGTATGCTGTGAATTTAAGTGTGGAGATGGAGGTGACGTGACAAACACAATAACATTGTTTTTTCTGCCAGCTGCCATTTCACACAAAACCAGAACTCATCATTTAATAAGTGCTGAAAAATATGAACATAGAAGTTACTTTATAGTGGGTCTCATTTTATTTTATTTAGTTCTAGGGGCATTGATTCTAGTTTTTTTATTTAATTACAGTTACAATTCTTTGTGTTTTAGTTTTATTTCTTTAAATGAAATGTATTTTAAATGTATTGTATTTGGTCTCAGAATGATGTAAAGGAGGAGCAGATGAAATTCCAGCAGAGGATCCAGGAGAAGCAGAAGAAGGTGCAGGAGCTGAAACAGACTGTGGACATTATTAAGGTGAGGAGTGACAACACACACACACACACACACACACACACAGAGCTTCTTTATGTTCTAGACCTCCAATGTGTGTGTGTGTGTGTGTGTGTGTGTGTGTGTGTGTGTGTGTGTGTGTGTGTGTGTGTTCTAACAGAGGTATTCACAGGCAGCAGTAGATGACAATGAGAGGATCTTTACTAAGCTGATCAGCTCCATGGAGAAAAAGCGCTCGGAGGTGACGGAGCTGATCAGAGTTCAGGAGAAAGCTGAAGTGAGTCGAGCTGAACGACTCCTGAATCAACTGGAGCAGGAGATTGCTGATCTTAAGAGGAGAGTCACTGAGCTGGAGCAGCTTTCACACACACACGATGACATCCACTTCCTCCAGGTAACACTCACTGTCTGATCTACAGAGGGCGCTGTTCCTCACAAAGTTTCCTCCTAAAAGCTCATTACAGCAATAAGAAATGTTCCTGTTTGAGATCACAAGTGTGTCTTTGGTCTGATTCAGTCTGAGATTCATTCGTTCCTCTCCTACACTTTTCTCCTTCTCTATGATGTGTTTCCTCTCTGTAGAGTTTCCCGTCTCTCTGTGTTTCTCCTGGATGTGACGACTCACCCAGCTTCACTGTCAATCAACATGTCTCATTTGATGGAGTGAGGAAATCTCTCTCAGATCTGAAAAAACGAGTCAAGCAAATCTGTGAGGAGGAATTCAACAAAATCCAACCACAAGGTAAAGAAGCAAACATTCATTCTGCATCAGAGTAAAGAGAGGCATGAAATTCATCTAACAGAAATAAGAAGTAAACTGAAACAAGACTGCATAAAATCACAAAGTATTAGCATCAGCCTTGTAAATGACATCAAGATAAATTTAGCAGACAAACAAAAAAAAGCTTACATTTTTGGAAAAAACTGATGCCTAAAGTGAGATGGTGACTTTTCATTTAGAAAACAAAAATTCACCTTCATGTCATTTTTCCATCTCCATTTCTTCTGTGTCTCCACAGCTGCAGCAGTTCAGATGATTTTACCCTCAGAACCAAAGAGCAGAGAAGATTTTCTGCAGTGTAAGTGTACAACACACACACACACACACACATATTTTAAAATGTCTGTATTGTTTATCTAAATCTGGTTCATTTTTATAGAGCAGCATTAGTTTGATAGAAACACAGACAGGTGTCTCACACACACTTATTATAAATCCTGTGATTAACATCTAACCTGTGGACATTTTATTACTTTAGATTTCTGTTATCTGACTCTGGATCCAAACACAGTACATCCTCATCTCATTCTGTCTGAGAAGAACAGAGTCGTGACATGCAGCATGACAAAAAAGCGATACTCTGATCATCCAGAGAGATTTGACTACTGGATTCAGGTGTTGTGTAAGGAGAGTGTGTGTGGACGCTGTTACTGGGAGGTGGAGAGGAGCGGTAAAGTGTTCATATCAGTCTCATATAAAGAGATCAGCAGGAAAGGGCGGGGTAATGAGTGTGCGTTTGGCTCCAACAGGCAGTCCTGGAGTTTGTGGTGTTCTTCTTCCTCTGTCTCTTTCTGGCACAACAACGTTGAGACTGAGCTCCGAGGTCCAGCATCCTCCAGAATAGGAGTGTATGTGGATCACAGTGCAGGAACTCTGTCCTTCTACAGCATCTCTGACACGATGAGTCTCCTCCACAGAGTCCACACCACATTCACTCAGCCTCTATATGCTTGTTTTTATATATATGCAAACGTATCTGTGAGGTTATGTGATCCAAAATGAATGTTAGTAAAAGTGTTTATTAAAATTATAACTGAGGTGTGAGATTTAATTTCTCCCTGAGCTACACTGATCATTTTCCTGCTCAGTATCCTGATATGAAACATTAAAATGTCTTAAAAAATGTATACTTGTCGAAAAATATTTTTGCTTTGTCAAAAATTGTTTCCTCAGAAATAATAAAACTTACTCAAACTGCTGCATCTTTCTGTGCTGCTGCTGGTAGAAACACATCTTACTGTGTAAAAGATGTTTATTATTTTAGATCTTATTCTCTGTCTTTTATTCTAAACACATAAATACTGCTCTGTTGTTGAGTTAATGTTGTTTTGTACATCTATACATACAGGGTTGGGGAGTAATTAGTTACATGTAACGGCGTTACGTAATTTAATTACAAAATAAATGTAACAGTAATTCGTTCATTACTGAAAAAAAATATGTAATTAAATTACAGTTACTTATGAAAATGTTAAAGATTACAAATAGGGTTACATCTGAATATGTTCTTTAAAAAACTAGGGCATGTTGAATAATGTTAATGTGTTGCTAGAATTAGTTAAAGCGGTGCGATTCTGATGCTTTTGATTGGTTCTCTGGTTTGAATTTGCGACACCAAGTCTGCCAATTACATTAACCCACATTACCACTGAAAGCTTTAGGCTACTACAACCTGTCTGAGAGTTGGCACCATGGCGAGGGATTAAAAATGTATTTCAGTGCTGGAAATGTAAACATAATTTCATCCTGAAATCCGATAAGGCGCAAATCTAACAGTTCAGTTATAATTAGTTATCCAGCTGTTAAAATGCTCTCCACATCAAAGGCTTCAATGTGGAACCTGAGGAAGCATCTGCAGGTATGTAACCTAGCCTTTCTTTATTTTATAAAAGCATATGGTTTTTGTCATTATTGTGAGTGTACAGAAATAAAAACAGAGCCTTTAGTTTGGAATGATATATTACTGGTTTCTGTATAATAAAAAGTGACGGAGTGGTCAGTGGAGTTACTGTAGCTGCTATGTGGAAAAAATCCACCATCGACCCCATAGTGTATTCAAGACCTGTATTCCAAACATTCATAATAAATGAGCTAGTCTGCTAGCTACCTTTACCAGGCACACTGCTATTTATCAACCCTTTGACAGAAAATATATAGCTCACATTTTTCCTCCTTGAAAATGTGTTGGTATATATAATATACCAACTAATATAACTTATTTATTTTAGCATTGTAGCATATGTTATGACTCACAAAATCATCGAGTTGTGAAATTCACACACACACACACACACACAGATTTAATTCATTTCTTTCCCTAATTGCATTGACGGCTATGAGACACCAGTGGTTTTCTTTTATTAACTGGTTTAATAACTGTTTTGGTTTTTGTTGCCTATTTGGGTTTATATATATGTTTTCAGATTGTTTTTTTTCAAGGCAGTGTTACTTGCCAGTGTGTCCTGTCATAGCTAAGCAAAGATTTGATTCCTAAAACAGTATTAAACAGTGTTTGTTATGAAGTCTGGTGTTGTGGTGGCTGTGCTTAAAATGAAATGAATATAATCTTAATGCAAGTGATGAAAGATGTTGAAATTCTAACAGTAAACAGAGTTGAGTATTACTGTAAGGTTAACCCTGCCTGCTATAAATGTCTGAAAATGATTTAGTTGAAAATATCCATTAGAAACTTAAAAGTAATCAAAAAGTAATCAAATGTAATCAGTTACCTTAATTTTATAAAGTCATTGAAAAGTTACACTACTTATTACATTTTAAATAATGGTCATATGTATTGTTTTCCTTCTCACAGCTGTATGCTGAACATGCTGCACTCTGACCACTAGATGGCAGCAGATATGTTTCCTGCACCTCATAGTGAAGAGGAAAATCTGTTTAAATCTGGTTTTATGAGCACTCTGTATAATTAATGAGTAGACTAGGCTGTGTGAGGAATGAAATTCTGTGGAACATTCTGTTATTGGAAAATAATTTTAATCCAAATATATAATAAATAAATAATCCACATCATGGCGTGGTGATGAAGCAGGGTTGACTGTTACCACCCCAAAGATGAGGATTTTCTTGTAACAGCACTTATGGAAAGTAAATTTGTGCTCCACTGAGAGGGTTTATTGACATCTATGAGGAATCTCAGCAGCTTTATTACATGTAATCTAAACTGAGAATGAAGCTTAATTGAATCTGAGCATGTAACAAGTAAGCAATCAAACAACCAATTTTCACACTTATTAGTGCTGTATTTTTTAAATTTGTGTTGAAGTAGTTAGATGTCATATATTGTATAGACCATTTCAGCTCGCATCATCATCTTTAGATCTTCAGTTCTCCAGTTTTGTCCAGCATGAATGCCATTCCTAAGGGAATGGTAGGACTGAGACCTTTCTTTCATACTCTGAGGGCAGGAGGTGCAGCGGTGTCTGGATTGGCCACAGTAGAAGTCTTCCTTGTATGCCATCTCCACGTGTAGCAGGGCTCAGTCCCTCTCTGAAGACTGTGTGAAGAGCTAGATCATTCCAACCACTTTCACCGGGCAGCTAGCATCCAGAACTTAACTGCGTAGTTGGCTGGCGAGTCCGATCCCTGGCGAAGTTGAAGCAGCTTCACAGATACAGCGGGGTATTTAAAAACTTCTTGGATGAGCTGGGAGAAGTGAGTAAATTGCACTATGCAAATGTATAACGACATGGCATGACCAACAATACAGCTGAAAGAGGGCAGTTATCTTGTTATTAAGTTTTTGTCAGTGCCAGCGGGTTTTGGGATAAAACTCTAAGTAGTAGCTCAGTGGTTAAGGTGTTGGACTACTGACTGGAAGGTTGTGAGGACCACCAAGCTGCCATGGTTTGGAATTTGAGCAAAGCCCTTAATGCTCAGTTGTATAAATAAGATAACTGTATGTTGCTCTGGATCAGGGTCTGCCAAATGCAATAAATGTAAGCTTTATAACGCCACACTGAAGAAATGAAATACTAAATCAACTTTAAAAAATGTATCAAACTGTGGGTGGTGTGTGTGTGTGTGTGTGTGTGTGTGTGTGTGTGTGTGAGTGTGTGTGTGGTGTGTGCATGTACAGTAGCGTATATGTGTGCATCAGCCAAACAGTGGAATTGCTTCCTTCAGAAAATTAAATAATAAATAAAAATCTAGTTTAATCCCAGAAATTATGCACTTCTATTGTAATAACTGCACAACACAATTACAGCTTTAGGCATGACAAAAAAACTTAAGATGGTAAGTTATTAATTTACAATGTTTACAGAATTTAAGACAATAAAAAAAAATCCACTTTTGCTGTCAGAGAGAACATCTAGTTAAGACTGACTTGTACTGTACTGCTCATCTCATCTAAAGTGGTGACCAGTATATACATTTTCAGTTGGTCTAAACTAGTCAAACCTGAAGAAGTCCTTATTCAACTTCAGCTGGTTTTTGAAGTTGTGTGAATTAATTCTTCTTCTTCTTGGGGTAAAGGTCAATCCAGCTGCACTAAAAAGCCTTTCACAGGCAGCTGAAGCAGGCAGGACTGTGTTTGGTTTGAGTGACAGGTGAGATACAGCTGGGTAAGGTCAACATGTCCATACCTTCAGCTGGACATGTGAGGTACACATCCAGCTGGTTTGTTTGCCTCCTGTGAGTGTACATGCTTCATATTAGAAAAGAAATCGTCTTCATCAGAAGCACTTGGGGAGTTATCAGCAGGCTGCAGCCAAGACTCATCGTGGTCTGGAAGATGTTCCTTGATGTAATTCATTCCCTTATCATAAATAATAAATAATGTTTTCATTTTCAGTATAACCTTCATGATTATTATAATTTTCATAATAGCCTTTATGATTAAGTAGGAAAATATGCAAGTTTTAAAAAGCAAAAGTGAAAAAAACTGACCATGTATTTTATTTCTTACCAAGTCTGAGCATGTTTTCATCACTGATCCAGAATGAATTTTGGATAAAGTATGGCTGCCGCAATCAACTCTGGATCAGATCATTTCCCCAAATTGTTTCTTCAGACCATCTAACAGGGCAACAGTAGCGGCTTGCAGAATCTCAATGACACTCGGGTTTCCTCAAGCTTGCTGATGAGGGTGGTGCAGGGAGCAGCCATCCCATGTGAATGTTAGATTCTCCATGTAGAATGTTTATTGCCTTAACAATTGGACTCATAGTGTTGGTATATTCACCCAAAAAATGCAATGTCAGCTGGACTGAACATGACTATATAGGAAATATTGTACTGTACCTGGCAATATATCATTTTGTAAAAATACATATACACAGAAGCAACACCTAGACAAACACTTACAACTTACATGGTAAGATTTAGGGCAGCACAGATAGCTCTTATAGCCCACTCTTCTTGATCTTTGAAGATTCTTACAATATGCTCCACAGCCAAATAAAAGGTGTTTCATCTTGTTGAGTTAGGAGATATCAACAGAAGCTTGCAGTGTTCTTCAACTACCTCTGCATCAGAAGTGGACCTTGCCATCTTATTCCAGAGAGCCTGAAACTTGGAGAATGCTTATCTTCTTGAAATCTTCTGTCCTATTTGCGTGCTTAGCATCAACTGTAGAGATAAAATTCAACAAATGACAAGCACACTTATGATGCTTCACTAGTTGGTACTGTAGGCCATCATTTTCAGCCATAATGGCTTCAGCATGAATGTATTTGGCCTCTAGCTCCATCATCATTCATCACCTCATCATTTACTTCCTCAGCAGCAATATTGTTATTTTCATTCTCTCCAAATAAAAAAATGCTTAAAGAAAGTTTGAGCCGTTATCAGTTGTAGTTCTTACTATTTTTTATCATATCTCAGAATGTATCTCATTTATTGCACACTCCAAACCATCAAATGGATGGACGCCCTTGTGGTGGCTATGTATTCAGATTTTCTCATTGTCTCCTTCACCTGCTCCTTCATAATTGCTGTAGCTTGATCAATCTTGCACTGCACAGTACTTCGGGATATGACCATACAGTGCAAAGATGGCTGCTCAACAAGAGAAAAGGTTTGGAGAGTTTTGGAGAACACTATAAAGTTGAGGACCGCTTGTCAACACTCTTCTGAGAGACGTGCTTTGTATCTTCAAGCCTCATTTGGTTGTAATTTGAAGCTGTCCCAGCTTCAGATTTTCTTTTAAAGGCAGCTGAAGTTTCCTTAAAATGTCCAGCATGCTTCACAACATGCTAAAGTAAACATTTCATGATGATTTAGGCTAGATTAATTTTATTTTTATTACACACTATTAGCTGAAATAATCTAGCCATGGGGGTCACAGTCCAGTGACTTCTGTGCCGGTCCCAAGCCCGGATAAATAGAGAGGGTTGCGTCAGGAAGGGCATCCGGCGTAAAACATTGCCAAATTTAACCATGCGAATCGTCAGTACGAATTTCATACCAGTTCGGTCGAGGCCCGGGTTAACAACGACCGCCATCGGCGCCGTTGACCTACAGGGCGCCGGTGGAAATTGGGCTACTGTTGGTGGAAGAAGTAGAGGAGGGAGGAGAGTGCGCAGACAGAGAGAGAAGAGGAAAGGTAAGAGTGTAGGACTGAGAATAGGAACTCTGAATGTTGGTACTATGACAGTGAAAGGTAGAGAGCTGGCTGATATGATGGAGAGAAGGAAGGTGGATATACTGTGTGTACAGGAGACCAGGTGGAAGGGTAGCAAGGCTCGTAGTATAGGAGCAGGATTCAAGCTGTTTTATTATGGTGTAGATAGTAAGAGAAATGGGGTAGGTGTGGTCCTGAAGGAGGAGTTTGTGAGGAATGTTCTGGAGGTGAAGAGAGTGTCAGACAGGGTGATGAGTCTGAAGTTAGAGATTGAAGGGGTGATGTTGAATGTTGTTAGTGGTTATGCCCCACAGGTAGGTTGTGAGTTAGAGGAGAAAGAGAGATTCTGGAGTGAATTAGATGAGGTGATGGAGAGTATTCCCACGGGTGAGAGAGTGGTGATAGGAGCGGATTTTAATGGACATGTTGGTGAGGGGAACACAGGTGATGAGGAGGTGATGGGCAAGTTTGGAGTTAAGGAAAGGAACCTTGAAGGACAGATGGTAGTGGACTTTGCTAAGAGGATGGACATGGGTGTGGTTAACACTTATTTTCAGAAGAGGGAGGAGCATAGAGTGACTTACAAGAGTGGAGGTAGGAGAACACAGGTAGACTACATCCTATGTAGAAGAGGCAATCTGAAAGAGATTAGTGACTGTAAAGTGGTTGTGGGAGAGAGTGTAGCCAGACAGCATAGGATGGTGGTGTGTAGGATGACTTTGATGGTCTGTAAGACGAAGAGGTCAAAGAGAGAGGTAGAGAAGAAAACCAAGTGGTGGAAGCTGAAAAAGGAGGAATGTTGTGAGGAATTAGGACAGAAGTTGAGGCAGGCTCTGGGTGGTCAGGTAGTGCTGCCAGATGACTGGGAAACTACAGCAGAAGTGATCATGGAGACAGGGAGAAAGGTGCTGGGTGTGTCATCTGGAAGGAGAAAAGAAGATAAGGAGACTTGGTGGTGGAATGAGGAAGTTCAGGAGAGTATCCAGAGGAAGAAGTTAGCCAAGAAGAAGTGGGACATGGACAGGACTGAAGAGAATAGACAGGAATACAAGGAGTTACAGCGCAGAGTGAAGAGGGAGGTGTCTAAGGCCAAGCAGAAGGCATATTACGAGTTGTACACTAGGTTAGACACTAGAGAAGGAGAGAAGGATTTGTACAGGTTAGCTAGGCAGAGGGATCGAGATGGGAAGGATGTGCAGCAAGTTAGAGTTATTAAGGATAGAGATGGAAGGGTGCTCACAAGTGAGGAGAGTGTACAGAGGAGATGGAAGGAGTACTTTGAGGAGCTGATGAATGAGGAAAATGAGAGGGGAAAAAGAGTAGAAGGGGTGAACTCTGTGGAACAGACAGTAGATAAGATTAGAAAGGATGAAGTCAGGAAGGCTTTGAAGAGGATGAAAAGTGGGAAGGCAGTTGGTCCTGATGACATCCCAGTAGAGGTCTGGAAGTGTCTGGGAGAGGCAGCAGTGGAATTTTTAGCTAGTTTGTTCAACAGGGTTTTAGAGAGTGAGAGGATGCCTGAGGAATGGAGAAGAAGTGTGTTAGTGCCGAACTTTAAGAATAAGGGTGACGTGCAGAGTTTCAGCAACTATAGGGGGATAAAGTTGATGAGCCATACAATGAAGCTATGGGAAAGAGTAGTGGAAGCTAGGTTAAGGAAGGTAGTGGAAATTTGTGAGCAGCAGTATGGCTTCATGCCCAGAAAGAGCACAACAGATGCAATTTTTGCTCTGAGAATTTTGATGGAGAAGTATAGGGATGGTCAGAGGGAGTTGCACTGTGTGTTTGTAGACTTGGAGAAAGCGTATGACAGGGTGCCAAGAGAAGAGCTGTGGTACTGTATGAGGAAGTCAGGAGTAGCAGAGAAGTATGTCAGAGGGTTCCAGGACATGTATGAGAGGAGCAGGACAGTGGTGAGGTGTGCTGTAGGTCAGACAGAGGAGTTCAAAGTGGAGGTGGGACTGCATCAGGGATTGGCTCTGAGCCCCTTCCTGTTTGCTATAGTGATGGACCAGTTGTCAGAGGAGGTCAGACAGGAGTCTCCTTGGACAATGATGTTTGCAGATGACATTTTGATCTGTAGTGAGAGCAGGGAGCAGGTGGAGGAAAACCTGGAGAGGTGGAGGTTTGCGTTGGAGAGAAGAGAATGAAAGTCAGTCATAGTAAGACTGAATACATGTGTGTGAATGAAAGGGAGGGAAGTGGAACAGTAAGGATACAGGGTGAAGAGGTGAAGAAGGTACAGGAGTTTAAGTACTTGGGGTCAATAATCCAGAGTAATGGAGAGTGTGGGAAAGAGGTAAAGAAGCGAGTGCAGGCAGGTTGGAATGGGTGGAGAAAGGTGTCGGGAGTTCTGTGTGATAGGAAAATATCAGCGAGAATCAAGGGGAAGGTGTACAGGACAAGGGTGAGACCAGCCATTCTGTGTGATTTAGAGACAGTGTCACTGAGGAAGAGACAAGAGTCAGAGCTAGAGGTAGCAAAGCTGAAGATGTTGAGGTTCTCTTTGGGAGTGACAAGATTGGACAGGATTAGGAACGAGTACATCAGAGGGACAGCTCATGTTGAACATATGGGGGACAAAGTTAGGGAGACAAGATTAAGATGGTTTGGACATGTTCAGAGGAGGGAGAGTGAGTATATTGGTAGGAGAATGTTGGACATGGAGCTGCCAGGCAGGAGGCAAAGAGGAAGGCCAAAGAGGAGGTATATGGATGGAAAAATGAGAATATAAAGCTAGTGGGTGCAAGTGTTGAGGATGCGGAAGATAGGGATAGGTGGAGAGAGATGATTCGCTGTGGAGACCCCTGAAGGGAAATGCCGAAAGAAGAAGAAGAAGATACTAAATCTATCTACAGTGGTGTGAAAAAGTGTTGGCCCCCTTCCTGATTTCTTATTTTTTTGCATGTTTGTCACACTTTAATGTTTCAGATAATCAAACACATTTAAATATTAGTCAAAGATAACACAAGTAAACACATCAGTTTTTAAATGAAGGTTTTTATTATTAAGGGAAAACAAAATCCAAAACCACATTGCCCTGTGTGAAAAAGTGTTTGCCCCTAAGCCTAATAACTGGTTGGTCCACCCTTAGCAGCAACAACTGCTATCAAGCGTTTTCTATAACTTGCAATGAGTCTGTTACAGCGCTGTGGAGGAATTTTGGCCCACTCATCTTTGCAGAATTGTTGTAATTCAGCCACACTGGAGGGTTTTCGAGCATGAACCACCTTTTTAAGGTCATGCGACAGCATCTCAATGGGATTGATGTCAGGACTTTGACTAGGCCACTCCAAAGTCTTCATTTTGTTTTTCTTCAGCCATTCAGAGGTGGACTTGCTGGTGTGTTTTGGATCATTGTCCTGCTGCAGAACCCAAGTTCGCTTCAGCTCAAGGTCACAAACAGATGGCCAGCCATTCTCCTTCAGGATTTTTTGGTAGACAGCAGAATTCATGGTTCCATTTATCACAGCAAGTCTTCCAGGTCCTGAAGCAGCAAAACAGCCCCAGACCATCACACTACCACCACCATATTTTACTGTTGGTATGATGTTCTTTTTCTGAAATGTGGTGTTACTTTTACGCCAGATGTAATGGGACACAGAGCTTCCAAAAAGTTCAGTTTTTGTCTCGTCAGTCCACAGAGTATTTTCCCAAAAGTCTTGGGGATCATCAAGATGTTTTCTGGCAAAACTGAAATGAGCCTTTATGTTCTTTTTGCTCAGCAGTGGTTTTCGTCTTGGAACTCTGCCATGCAAGCCATTTTTGCCCAGTCTCTTTCTTATGGTGGAGTCATGAACACTCACCTTAACTGAGGCAAGTGAGGCCTGCAGTTCTTTGGATATTGTTGTGGGGTCTTTTGTGAACTCCTGGATGAGTTGTCGCTGCGCTCATGGGGTAATTTTGGTCGGCCGGCCACTCCTGGGAAGGTTCTCCACTGTTCCATATTTTCGCCATTTGTAGATAATGGCTCTCACTGTGGTTCGCGGCAGTCCCAAAGCTTTAGAAATGGCTTCATAACCTTTTCCAGACTGATAGATCTCAATTACTTTCTTTATCATTTGTTTTTTAATTTATTTGGATCTCGGCATGATGACTAGCTTTTGAGGATCTTTTGGTCTACTTCACTTTATCAGGCAATTCTTATTTAAGTGAGTTCTTGATTGCGAACAGGTGTGGCAGTAATCAAGCCTGGGTGTGGCTAGAGAAATTGAACTCAGGTGTGATAAACCACAGTTATGTTTTAACAGGGGGGGCAAACACTTTTTCACATAGGGCCATGTAGTTTTGGATTTTGTTTTCCCTTAATAATAAAAACCTCTATTTAAAAACTGCATGATGTGTTTACTTGTGTTATCTTTGACTAATATTTAAATGTGTTTGATTATCTGAAACATTAAAGTGTGACAAATATGCAAAAAAATAAGAAATCAGGAAGGGGGCCAACACTTTTTCACACCACTGTATCTATCTGTTTGTCTGTCTTTCTATCTATAATAAATGAGGCAGAGATCATCACACAGTCGTTCTCCAGCATCAGAAGTTCACCTGGATCATTGGGATAAGGAAGAAGAATTAAGGGTAAGATGAACAGGTAAAAACTCAAGACCTCAGATACTTTTTCAACATGACAATCACCCCAAAACACATTATTGTGCTGGGACAAGTGTGTGAATGTTCTTGAGAGGCCCAGCCAGATCCTGGACATGAAATCCTGGACTCTCCATGCAACCTGATAGAGTTTGAGAGCTTCTGCAGAGAGGAAATGGACACGATCCTCAGATGGAGGTGTGCCAAGCTTGTAGAATAAATACCTATTAAGATGTAATGTACTGAATAAAGGGTCTGAATATTATACATTTAATATGTCAAGGATGATTTACCTTTTTTAAACACACACAAAAAGAAAAGAGAAAAAAATCACACATCAATTAATGTGACTCTTTGAATCACAGAGAAACATTAAACATTTTCTCTCCTGTTGTGTAGCTACTAATTATCTTTAAAATCTGAACTCCTTGTATCTATAACGTCACACCTACTCTCTCTGTCACACTATAACAATCGGAATTAGGAAGTTCATTTCAGAGAAAACGAAACTTATAAAATTCTCTCTCTCTCTCTCTCTCTCTCTCTCTCTCTCTCACTCTCTCTCTCTCTCTCTCAGTATGTGTGCAGGAAAATGGCAGAGGCCTGTGATTAGTTCATCTGTCCAGTGTGTCTGGATCTCCTGAGTGTTCCAGTGGCTATTCCCTGTGGCCACACTTTCTGTAAGGTGTGTATTAATGGTCACTGGGATCAGGAGGATGTGAAGAGTGTCTACAGCTGCCCCCAGTGTAGAGAGACTTTCACTCCAAGGCCTATTCTACGTAGAAACAACATGCTGGCTGAAGTGGTGGAGAAACTGAAGAAGACTGAACCCCAAGCTGCTTCTGCTCGCTGTTACACTGGACCTGGAGATGTGGAGTGTGATTCCTGCACCAGGAGAAAACGCAAAGCCGTCAAGTCCTGTCTGGTTTGTCAGGCCTCCTACTGTAAAGATCATCTTAAACCTCACTATCAGTCTCCTGCCTTTAAGAAGCACAAGTTAGTTGAAGCCTGTGCAGAGCTCCAAGAGAAGATCTGCTCTGAACATGACAAACTGATGGAGATCTACTGTCGTACTGACCAAAGCCTCATCTGTTACTTGTGTACGATGGAAAAACACAAAGGTCATGAAACTGTTTCAGCTAAAGTGGAAAGAACTGAAAAACAGGTGAGAACTGGACATCATTATAATTTTCAAGTCAGTTTATATAAATTGTTTCTAATCTAATTTCTATTGAGGTGATTTGATTGGTTATATGACTGTCATCCAGTGTGAAGTGGATTTTTATTAAAAGTCAAAGGGTGTTTTGTAAATACGCATAAAACAGGTCAGACCAGTCAGTGTACTTTAAACAGCCAACAGTGCTTATTTAACATGATATTTAACATGGTCATGTGTTACACTTTATTCTGATTTTAAAGACTGTTTTGTTTTAGTTCTGAAAGTGTTGAAGCTTCTTTATTTTAGACAGTTTTATATTAACTTCTATTTATATATGCACACACTACATATGGTGTAATACCACTGGAAGATGTTTAAGGTCTCATTTGCAAGTACCAACAACGCCTACAACTAAACGACTGAGTGAAAGTGATTGTGGAAATGTAAAAAGAACCCTGAGCTGGAGGTCTGGGAAGCTTCTGCTCATAGCTTGGTCTAGATATATTTGTCCTGATCCAGGTTGAGGAGCCTCTCGTGGTAATCCGGAGAGTTCACCCAGGTGGGACACCACATCATCACAGGACACCATCTTGAGAGCAGTCTGATAAAAAGAGATCAGTGGGACAAGAGAGGTTGATGAGTGTGGCTTTAGATTCAACAGTCAGACCTGGAGTCTGGAGTCTTCTTCTTCATCTGTCACTTTCTGACACAACAACATTCACCTGGGTGACTGAAGAGTGTGTGTGTGTGTGTGTGTGTGTGTGTGTGTGTGTGTGTGTGTGTGTGTGTGTGTGTGTTTGTAGACAGTGGTGTATGCTGGGAATTTGAGTGTGGAAATGGAGGTGACGTGACAAACACAAATAACATTGTTCTTTCTGCCAGCTGCCATTTCACACAAAACCAGAACTCATTTAATAAGTGCTGAAAAATATGAACATAGAAGTTACTTTATAGTGGGTCTCATTTTATTTTATTTAGTTCTAGAGGCAATGATTCTAGTTTTTATTTAATTACAGTTACAAGTATTTGTATTTTAGTGTTCTTCTTTTTCTTCTTCTTTCGGCTTTTCCCTTCAGGGGTCGCCACAGCGAATCATCTCTCTCCACCTATCCCTATCTTCTGCATCCTCAACACTTGCACCCACTAGCTTCATATCCTCATTAATTCCATCCATATACCTCCTCTTTGGCCTTCCTCTTTGCCTCCTGCCTGGAAGCTCCATGTCCAACATTCTCCTACCAATATACTCACTCTCTCTCCTCTGAACATGTCCAAACCATCTTAATCTGGCCTCCCTAACTTTGTCCCCCAAACGTCCAACATGAGCTGTCCCTCTGATGTACGTGTTCCTGATCCTGTCCAGTCTTGTCACTCCCGAAGAGAACCTCAACATCTTCAGCTCTGATACCTCTAGCTCTGACTCCTGTCTCTTCCTCAGTGACACTGTCTCTAAACCATACAGCATGGCCGGTCTCACCACTGTCCTGTACACCTTCCCCTTGATTCTCGCTGATATTTTCTGATCACACAGAACTCCCGACACCTTTCCCCACCCATTCCAACCTGCCTGCACTCGCTTCTTTACCTCTTTCCCACACACAATGTCATCTGCAAACATCATTGTCCATGGAGACTCCTGTCTGACCTCCTCTGACAACTGGTCCATCACTATAGCAAACAGGAAGGGGCTCAGAGCCGATCCCTGATGCAGTCCCACCTCCACTTTGAACTCCTCTGTCTGACCTACAGCACACCTCACCACTGTCCTGCTCCTCTCATACATGTCCTGCACCACTCTGACATACTTCTCTGCTACTCCTGACTTCCTCATACAGTACCACAGCTCTTCTCTTGGCACCCTGTCATACGCTTTCTCCAAGTCTACAAACACACAGTGCGACTCTCTCTGACCATCCCTATACTTCTCCATCAGAATTCTCAGAGCAAAAATTGCATCTGTTGTGCTCTTTCTGGGCATGAAGCCATACTGCTGCTCACAAATTTCCACTACCTTCCTTAACCTAGCTTCCACTACTCTTTCCCATAGCTTCCCCCTACAGTTACTGCAACTCTGCACGTCACCCTTATTCTTAAAGATCGGCACTAACACACTTCTTCTCCATTCCTCAGGCATCCTCTCACTCTCTAAAACCCTGTTGAACAAACTAGCTAAAAATTCCACTGCTGCCTCTCCTAGACGCTTTCAGACCTCCACCGGGATGTCGTCAGGACCAACTGCCTTTCCACTTTTCATCCTCTTCAAAGCCTTCCTGACTTCATCCTTTCTAATCTTATCTACTTTCTGTTCCACAGAGTTCACCACTTCTACTCTTTTTTCCCTCTCATTTTCCTCATTCATCAGCTCCTCAAAGTATTCCTTCCATCTACTCTGTACACTCTCCTCACTTGTGAGCACCCTTCCCTCTCTATCCTTAATAACTCTAACTTTCTGCACATCCTTCCCATCTCGATCCCTCTGCCTAGCTAACCTGTACAAGTCCTTCTCTCCTTCTCTAGTGTCTAACCTAGTGTACAACTCGTAATATGCCTTCTGCTTGGCCTTAGACACCTCCCTCTTCACTCTGCGCTGTAACTCCTTGTATTCCTGTCTATTCTCTTCAGTCCTGTCCATGTCCCACTTCTTCTTGGCTAACCTCTTCCTCTGGATACTCTCCTGAACTTCCTCATTCCACCACCAAGTCTCCTTATCTTCTTTCCTCCTTCCAGATGACACACCCAGCACCTTTCTCCCTGTCTCCCTGATCACTTCTGCTGTAGTTTCCCAGTCATCTGGCAGCACTACCTGACCACCCAGAGCCTGCCTCAACTTTTGTCTAAATTCCTCACAACATTCCTCCTTTTTCAGCTTCCACCACTTGGTTTTCTTCTCTATCTCTATCTTTGACCTCTTCGTCTTACAGACCATCAAAGTCATCCTACACACCACCATCCTATGCTGTCTGGCTACACTCTCTCCCACAACCACTTTACAGTCACTAATCTCTTTCAGATTGCCTCTTCTACATAGGATGTAGTCTACCTGTGTTCTCCTACCTCCACTCTTGTAAGTCACTCTATGCTCCTCCCTCTTCTGAAAATAAGTGTTAACCACACCCATGTCCATCCTCTTAGCAAAGTCCACTACCATCTGTCCTTCTAGGTTCCTTTCCTTAACTCCAAACTTTCCCATCACCTCCTCATCACCTGCGTTCCCCTCACCAACATGTCCATTAAAATCCGCTCCTATCACCACTCTCTCACCCGTGGGAATACTCTCCATCACCTCATCTAATTCACTCCAGAATCTCTCTTTCTCCTCTAACTCACAACCTACCTGTGGGGCATAACCACTAACAACATTCAACATCACCCTTTTAATCTCTAACTTCAGACTCATCACCCTGTCTGACACTCTCTTCACCTCCAGGACATTCCTCACAAACTCCTCCTTCAGGACCACACCTACCCCATTTCTCTTACTATCCACACCATAATAAAATAGCTTGAATCCTGCTCCTATACTACGAGCCTTGCTACCCTTCCACCTGGTCTCCTGTACACACAGTATATCCACCTTCCTTCTCTCCATCACATCAGCCAGCTCTCTACCTTTCCCTGTCATAGTACCAACATTCAGAGTTCCTATTCTCAGTCCTACACTCTTACCTTTCCTCTTCTCTCTCTGTCTGTGCACTCTCCTCCCTCCTCTACTTCTTCGACCAACAGTAGCCCAATTTCCACCGGCGCCCTGTAGGTCAACGGCGCCGATGGCGGTCGTTGTTAACCCGGGCCTCGACTGATCCGGTATGAAATTCGTACTGACGATTCGCATGGTTAAATTTGGCAATGTTTTACACCGGATGCCCTTCCTGACGCAACCCTCTCTATTTATTCCGGGCTTGGGACCGGCACAGAAGTCACTGGACTGTGACCCCCATGGCTAGATTATTTGTATTTTAGTTTTATTTCTATAAATTAAATGTATTTTAAATGTATTGTATTTGGTCTCAGAATGAGGTAAAGGAGGAGCAGATGAAATTCCAGCAGAGGATCCAGGAAAAGCAGAAGAAGGTGCAGGAGCTGAAACAGACTGTGAGCATTATTAAGGTGAGGAGTGACAACACACACACAGAAAAAATGTATTGTGTTTATTTAAGGTGTGTGTTTGTGTGTCAAAAAGCCAGAATTTATGTTTATCATAATCCTGATACAGTCCATGTTGTAACTCCAGGATGTCAAAGTCATAGTCAAAGAAGCTTTATTGTCACTTCAACCATATATAGCTGATACAGTACACGGTGAAATGAAACAACGTTCCTCCTGGACCAGAGGTGCTACACATAACAAATTACAAGGTGCCGCGGACAACATAGAGCTAAAACTTTCAAGGTGCCAAATTTACAACATACAAAGTGTAGAGAATGACGAGACAGTGCAGAGAAACAAGACACATAATGCAGACTGTGTGCAAAAGAACAGTGTTATACAGTGAGTGCAAAAGAAGAAACAGGGTTAGGGACAGTGAGTAATAGCAGCAGAATAATTATTGCATTTATAACAGTTAAAGTGTATTTCAAATATTTAAAGTGACGTGCACGTAAACAAGATCGTGTGTGTGTGTGTGTGTGTGTGTGTCCGTATTCAACTTGGTTTCAGTTTTCTGTTGAGACACCTGATTGCCTGAGGGAAGAAGCTGATCAACAGTCTGGTTGTGTGTGCCCGAATGCTTTGGTACCTCTTTCCAGATGGCAGGAGGGTGAAGAGTGTGTGTGAGGGCTGTGTGGGGTGTGTGTGTGTGTGTGTGTGTGTGTGTGTGTGTTTGAGGGGTGTGTGGGGTCATCTACAATGCTGTTTGCTTTGCGGATGCAGTGTGTGGTGTAAATGTCCATAATAGAGGGAAGAGAGACTCTGATGATCTCAGCTGTCCTCACTATCCACTGCAGGGTCTTGCGATCTCAGATGGTGCAAGTGATGCAGCTGCTCAGGATGCTCTCGATGGTCCCTCTGTAGAAGCTGGTCAGGATGGGAGGTGGAAGATCAGCCTTCCTCAGCCTACGCAGGACGTAAAGACACTGCTGGGCTTTCTTGGTGATGGAGCTGGTGTTGGGTGACCAGGTGAGGTCCTCAGTCAGGTGAACACCGAGGAATTTGGTGCTCTTGATGATCTCCATGTTGGACTTGTCGATGTTCAGTGGAGAATGGTCACTCTGTGCTCTCCTGAAGTCAACAACCATCTCTTTCATTTTCTCTACATTCAGAGACAGGTTGTTGGCTTTACACCAGGCTGTTAGCTGCTGCACCTCCTCTCTGTACACTGACTCATTGTTCTTGCTGATGAGACCCACCACGGTCATGTCATCGGCAAACTTAATGATGTGGTTGGAGCTGTGCATTGCTGCACAGTTGTGAGTCAGCAGAGTGAACAGCAGTGGACTGAGCACACAGCTCTGAGGAGCTCCAGTGTTCAGTGTGGTGGTGCTGGAGGTGCTGTTCCCGATCCGGACTGACTGAGGTTTCCCAGTCAGGAAGTCCAGGATCCAGTTGCAGAGGGAGGTGTTGATGCCCAGCAGACTCAGCTTCTCGGTCAGGTGCTGAGGAATGATTGTGTTGAATGCTGAACTGAAGTCGATGAACAGCATTTGTACATAAGTGTCTTTATTGTCCAGGTGTGTGAGGGCCAGAGGGTTGTGCTGATGGCATCATCTATGGAGCGATTTGGATGATACGCAAACTGCATGGGGTCTAATGATGGTGGCAGCAGGTTCTTAATATGCCTCATGACAAGACTCTCGAAGCACTTCATGATGATGAATGTGAGTGCAACGGGACGATAGTCATTGAGACAGGGCACTAGAGACTTCTTCAGCACGGGGATGATGGTGGTGGTCTTTAGGCACGTTGGGACGATGGCACTGCTCAGGGAGATGAAGATGTCAGTGAAGACATCCATTAGCTGTTCTTCACATTCCCTGAGCACTCTGCCAGGAATGTTGTCTGGTCCGTGGGTTAACTCTGCATAGAGTTTTCCTCACGTCGGCCGTGGTGAGACAGAGCACCTGGTACTCTGGAGGAGGGATGGTCTGATGTATTATTTATTACCTGTATTGCTACTTGCTTTGCCAATTCAAACAAATTATGTTAATGTGTGTGTGTGTGTGTGTGTGTGTGTGTGTGTGTGTGTGTGTGTGCATATATATGTGTCTCCAAATAGATGCATTCACAGGTAACAGTAGATCACAGTGAAACAATATTTACCGATCCTCAGGAGAAAGCTGAACTGAGTCGAGCTGAACGACTCCTGAATCAACTGGAGCAGGAGATTGCTGATCTTAAGAGGAGAGTCACTGAGCTGGAGCAGCTTTCACACACACACGATCACATCCACTTCCTCCAGGTAACACTCACTGACCATTACAGCAAGAAAAAATGTTCCTGTCTGAGAAGTGTGTCTTTGGTCTGATTCAGTCTGAGATTCATTTGTTCCTCTCCTACACTTTTCTCCTTCTCTATGATGTGTTTCCTCTCTGTAGAGTTTCCCGTCTCTCTGTGTTTCTCCTGGATGTGACGACTCACCCAGCTTCACTGTCAATCAACATGTCTCTTTTGATGGAGTGAGGAAATCTTTATTATATCTGAAAAAAAGACGAGTCAAGCAAACCTGTGAGGAGAAAATGAACAACATCCATCCACAAGGTAAACAAGCAAACATTGTTTCTGCATCACAGTAAAGAGAGGATTCAAAGAAGATAATTTGCAGTGTCAGTGTACAACACACACACACACACACACACACACACACACACAGAGTGTTGAAAACTCTGTATTGTTTATTTAAATTTGATCCATTTTTATAGAGCAGCATTAGGAGGATAGAAACACAGACAGGTGTCTCACACACACTTATTACAAATCCTGTGATTAACATCTAACCTGTGGACATTTTATTACTTTAGACTTCTGTTATCTGACTCTGGATCCAAACACAGTACATCCTCAACTCATTCTGTCTGAGAAGAACAGAGTGGTGACATGCAGTGAGACAGAACAGCAATACTCTGACCATCCAGAGAGATTTGACTCCTGGATTCAGGTGTTGTGTAAGGAGAGTGTGAGTGGACGCTGTTACTGGGAGGTGGAGTGGAGCGGTAATGTGTCCATATCAGTCTCATATAAAGAAATCAGCAGGAAAGGACCAGGTGATGAGTGTTTGTTTGGAATGAACAGTCAGTCTTGGAGTCTGCAGTGTTCTTCTTCCTCTGTCTGTTTCTGGCACACCGAAATTAAAACTGAGCTCCGAGGTCCAGCATCCTCCAGAATAGGAGTGTATGTGGATAAAAGTGCAGGCATTCTGTCTTTCTACAGCGTCTCTGACACGATGAGGCTCCTCTACAGTCTCCACACAAAATTCACTCAGCCTCTATATGCTGGGTTTGGTATATGGATTGATGACTCATCTGTTAGGTTATGTGATCCACAATGAAATGTCAGTCAAAGTGTTTAGTAAAATGATTATTATAACTGAGGTGTGAGATTTAATGTCTCCCTGAGCTACACTGGTCATTTTGTGTACAGAAACTGGAACAGTAATGAATGCAGAATGTAGGATGTTTCTAAAAAGAAGAAATGTTCTCTAACAGACTATTTAACTGTATGCACTATTAGGAGGATTTATTATCCTGATATGAAACATTATAATGTCTTAAAATTCTATTTTTACTTTGTCAAAGACTGTTTCATCAGAAATAATAAAACTTATTCAAACTGCTGCATCTTTCTGTGCTGCTGCTGGTGGAAACACATCCTACTGTGTAAAAGACGTTTATTATTTTAGATCTTATTCTCTGTCTTTTATACTACACACATAAATACTGCTCTGTTTTTGAGTTAATGTTGTTTTGTACATTAATATATATAATTTTGCTTATTATTTTGAAGTTGTGTGTCAGTTGTATGTATTGTCTTCCTTCTCACAGCTGTATGCTGAAGCAGGGTTGACTGTTACCACCCCAAAGATGAGGATTTTCTTATAACAGCACTTATGGAAAGTAAATTTGTGCTCCAGTGAGAGGGTTTATTGATATCTATGAGGAATCTCAGCAGCTTTATTACATCTAAACTGAGAATGAAGCTTAAATGAAGCTGAGCATGTAACAAGTAAACAATCAAACAACCAATTTTCACACTTTCACACATTAGTGCTCTATTTTTAAAATTTGTGTTGAAGTAGTTAGATGTTATATACTGTATTCCTAAGGGAATGGTAGGACTGAGACCTTTCCTTCATACTCATTACAGGGTACAGGATATTTTTTTTTTCTTAAATGTACTGTACTCCAAAAGAAAAAGAAGTTGTTGCCTATAAAAAAAAATGTTACCTATTGCCAAGCGCAGTCACTGTCAGGGACTAAGGATTTGTTGTGTGCTGTTATGCTTATCATTTAATTTTTTCAATTTTATTTGAATTTTTTTTACCTTGTTTCAAAATATATGCTCCTGGTCAGCAGAGAATTTTGTGTGTGGTGATGCATTATTTTACTTCTCTCTCTTAATGTTCTCAAGCTCCATTTGATGTGTATTTAGCCTACAGGAAAAACAAGATCTCCCATGCTCTTAAATGACATGTAGGATTAGATCCTACAGCCCTGTGATCAAGTTTGATAGCAAGGACTACACCTAGTCTTGGAATAGATTAAAATGTCATCATTATAAACAATGACGCATTGGTAAAACCAATTTGTTTAAAAAACAAAAACCTGTGCCTCTCAAAGCTGCTTCAAGGCTGCTTCAGACCATTTTCCTTTTTTCGACCAGCCACAGGAAGAGTTGAGCCTAGCTTTCAGGGATCGAGAGGAGGTAAATCCAGCCCATGGAAGGTGAGGGGTTCGGGAGAAGATTGATGCCACAGTCCCATTGCTATTGCAGGGGTTGTGTGCATTCTTTGCTGAACACCTGCTGCAGGTTCCAGTATTCCATGGGGATATGAGTAGTAGCTATGGGTTCCAGATTCTCAATGGAGGTGGTGCAGCATAGGTGGCTGGGGGTCGCCATAAAACAGTGGTTGAGACAATGGAGGGACCATTAGGTGAGTTCATTGTGTCTCCAGGAGACACAAGGGACATGAATACTGAGCTATGGAACCCCAAAATGATGGGGTTGGACTGTGAAGATATCACAAAGAGTACCAGCTCATCCACATAATAATGCGATTTCATGATGGGGGATGGTCTGATGGGTGATATCAGTGTCTCAAATGGGTACACTTCTCTGCACTTGGGACAGTAGGTCATCAACCAGCTGGTGGTAGATCAGGTTGATGGCCAACCCACCGTCAACTGAGACTGAAATATGAAGCACCTCATTAGCATAGCACAATTGCCTGGGTAACAACAAGCTATATGGGCAGGAGCTCTGGCCCACCCTAGCAGATGCATTGTCTGGGTTTGTCAGGGCAGAAGGTGCAGCGGATTGGCCACAGTAGAAGTCTTCCTTGCATGTCATCTCTGCTTGTGGAGCAGGGCTCAGTCCCTCTCTGAAGAGCCAGATCGTTCCAATCACTCTCACCGTGCAGCTAGCATCCAGAACTTTTAGTTGGCCAGTAAGTCAAGTCGCTGGCATAGTTGGAGAAGCTTTGTGGATACAGCGGGGTATTTAAAATCTTCTTGGATGAGCTGGGAGAAGTGAGTAAATTGCACTATGCAAATGTATAACCACATGGCATGACCAACAAAATAGCTTATCTTTTTCTTATCTTTTCTTGGTTTTTCTGAGGACCACCAAGTTGCCATGGTTTGGCCCTTGAACAAAGCTCAGTTGTATAAATAAGATAAATGTACATTGCTCTGGATCAGGGTGCTTGGAGGTGCTGACCCTCATCCCAGCCGCTTCACATTCAGCTGCAAAATGCCCCAGTGCATGCTGTAAGTCCAGGCTTGAAGGAGCCAACAGGACAACATCATCTGCAAAAAGCAGTGATGAAATCCTGTGGTCCCCAAACCTGACTCCCTCCAGCCCCTGGCTGTGCCTAGAAATTCTGTCCATAAAAACAATGAACAGAACCAGTGACAAAGGACAGCTCTGTCAGAGTCCAACATGCACTGGGAACAGATCTGACTTACAGCTGGCAATGCGACCCAAGCTCCTGCTCTGGTGATATAGAGACCGAACAGCCCTTAACAGAGGGCCACGGGCCTCGTATTCCCAGAGCACCTCCCACAGAATGCCATGAGGGACGCGGTTGAATGCCTTCTCCAAGTCCACAAAACACATGTGGACTGGTTGAGAAAACTCCCACAAACCCTCGAGCACCCTGTGGAGAGTATAGAGCTGGTCCAGTGTTCCAGGACTAGGACGGAAACGGCATTGCTCCTCCTGTATCCAAGGTTCAACTAATGGTCAGACTCTCCTCTCCAGTACTCTGGAAGAGACTTTCCCTGGGAGGCTGAGGAGTGTGATCCCCCTATAGTTGGAACACACCCTCCAGTCCCCCTTCTCAAAAAGAGGGACCACCACCTCGGTCGCCCAGTCCAGAGGCACTGTCCCTGACCGCCACGCTATGTTGCAGAGACATGTCAGCCAAGATAGCCCCACAACATCCAGACTTAAGGTACTCAGGGAGAATCTCATCCACCCCCGGTGCCTTGCCACCAAGGAGCTGCTGAACTACCTCAGTGACCTCAGCTTGGGTAATGAATGAATCTACCTCTGAGTCCTCAGCCTCTGGTTCCTCTACAGAAGGCGTGTCAGTGGGATTGAGGAGATCCTCGAAGTATTCCTTCCACCATCCGACAATATCCCCAGTCGAGGCCAGCAACTCTCCAACTCCACTGTAAACAGTGTTGGCAGAGAGCTGCTTACCCCTTCTGAGGTGCTGAACAGTCTGCCAGAATTTCCCAGAGGCTTTCCGATAGTCCTTCTCCATGGTCTCACCGAACTCCTCCCAGACCCGAGTTTTTGCTTCCAAGACCACCCGGGCTGCAGCTCATTTGTACGCCTGCTGGTATGCCTCAGCTGCTTCCAGAGTCCCCCGAGCCAACCAGGCTCGATAGGACTCCTTCTTCAGCTTGACGGCATCCCTTATTTCCAGTGTCCACCACTGTGTTCAGGGATTGCCGCCACGACCGGCACCAGAGACATTATGGCCACAGCTCCGGATTTCTGCGTCAACAATGGAGGAGGAGAACATGGTCTACTCAGACTCAATGTCCCCAACCTCCCTCGGGATCTGGTTGAAACTCTCCTAGAGGTGGGAGTTGAAGACCCCCCTAACAGAGGGATCAGCAAGACGTTCCCAACAGACCCTCACAATACGTTTGGACCAAACTGTCCAGCATCCTTCTCCATAAGCGGATCCAACTCACCACCAGGTGGTGATCGGTTGACAGCTCCGCCCCTCTCTTCACCTAAGTGTCCAAGACATGCGGCTGAAGGTCAAATGACACGACCACAAGGTCGATCATTGATCTCCGGCCTAGGGTGTCCTGGTACCACGTGTACTGATGGGCACCCTTATGCTTGAACATGGTGTTCGTTATGGACAAACTGTGACTAGCAGAGAATTCCAGCAACAGGACACTCGAGTTCAGATCAGGGGGGCCATTCCTCCCAATCACGCCCCTCCAGGTATCACTGTCATTGCTCACATGGGCGTTGAAGTCCCCCAGTAAAACTATGGAATCCCTAGTTGTAGCACCTCCCAGCACCCCTCGCAGGGTCTCCAAGAAAGTTGGGTACCCCACACTGCCGTTTGGCCCATAAGCCGAAACAACAGTGAGACACCTATCCCCGTCCCGAAGGCGCAGGGAAACAACACTCTCGTTTACCGGGGAAAACTCCAACATATGGTGGCTGAGCTGGGGGGCTATAATCAAGCTCACCCCAGCCCGAAGCCTCTCACCATGGGGCACACCAGAGTAGAAAAGGGTCCAACCTCTCTCAAGGAGTTGGGTTCCAGAGCCCAGGCTTTGCATGGAGGCAAGCCCAACTATCTCTAGCCGGTACCACTCAACCTCCCTCACCAGCACAGACTCCTTCCCCCGCCAGTGAGGTGACATTCCATGTCCCAAAAGCCAGATTCTTTGTCCAGGGTTTGTGTCGTCGGGGCTCCCGCCCATGACTGCTACCCAAAACACACTACATTAGCCAAACAGTGGAATTTAAACAGCAGAAATTAAATATTAAATAAAACTATAAATAATAAATAAAAACCTAGCTTAATCTCAGCAAAATTATACACTTCTATTTTAATAACTGCACAACAGCATTTCAGCTTTAGGGATGAAAATAAAAACTTAAGATGGTAAGCTATTAATTTACAATGTTTATAGAATTTAAGACAAAAAATAAAATTCCTCAGTCCATAACAAATACACTTCTGCTGTCAGAGACAACATCTAGTTAAGACTGACTTGTACTGTACTGCTCATCTCGTCTAAAGTGGTGACCAGTATATACATTTTCAGTTGTTCTAAACTAGTCAAACATGAAAAAGTCCTTATTCAACTTAAGCTGGTTTTTGAAGTTGTGTGAATTAATTCTTCATCTTCTTGGGGTAAAGGTCAATCCAGCTGCTCTAAAAAGCCTTTCACAGGCAGCTGAAGCAGGCAGGACTGTGTTTGGTTTGAGTGACAGGTGAGATACAGCTGGGTAAGGTCAACATGTCCATACCTTCAGCTGTACATGTGAGGTACACATCCAGCTGTTCGTTTGCCTCCTGTGAGTGTACATGCTTCATATTAGAAAAAAAATTGTCTTCATCAGAAGCACTTGGGGAGTTATCAGCAGGCTGCAGCCAAGACTCATCATGGTCTGGAAGAGCTTCCTTAATATAACTCAGTCCCTTATCATAAATAATTATAGATTTTTGTTTTCATTTTCAGTATAACCTTCATGATTATTATAATTTTCATAATAGCCTTCATGATTAAATAGGAAAATATGCAAGTTTTAAAAAGCAAAAGTGAAAAAAACTGACCATGTATTTTATTTCTTACCAAGTCTGAGCATGTTTTCATCACTGACCCAGAATGAATTTTGGATAAAGTATGGCTGCCACAATCAACTCTGGATCAGATCATTTCCCCAAACTGTTTCTTCAGACCATCTAGCAGGGTAACAGTAGCGGCTTGCAGAATCTCAATGACACTCGGGTTTCCTCAAGGTTGCCGATGAGGATGGTGTAGGGAGCAGCCATCCCATGTGAATGTTAGATTTTCCATGTAGAATGTTTATTGCTTTAACAACTGCACTCACAGTGTTGGTATTTTCAGCCCACTCTTCTTGATCTTTGAAGATTCTTACAATATGCTCCACAGCCAAATAAAAGGTGTTTCATCTTGTTGAGTTAGGAGATATCAACAGAAGCTTGCAGTGTTCTTCAACTACCTCTGCATCAGAAGTGGACCTTGCCATCTTATTCCAGAGAGTCTGAGACTAGGAGAATCTTCTTGAAAGCCTCTGTACTATTTGTGTGATTAGCATCAATTGTGAGATAAAAGTCAACAAATGACAAGCACATTTATGGTGTTTCAGCAGTTGTTACTGTAGGCCAACATCTTCTTCTTTTGGCTTTTCCCTTCAGGGGTCGCCACAGCAAATCATCTCTCTCCACCTATCCCTATCTTCTGCATCCTCAACACTTGCACCCACTAGCTTCATATCCTCATTAATTCCATCCATATACCTCCTCTTTGGCCTTCCTCTTTGCCTCCTGTCTGGCAGCTCCATGTCCAACATTCTCCTACCAATATACTCACTCTCCCTCCTCTGAACATGTCCAAACCATCTTAATCTGGTCTTCCTAACTTTGTCCCCCAAACATCCAACATGAGCTGTCCCTCTGATGTACTCGTTCCTAATTCTGTCCAATCTTGTCACTCCCAAAGAGAACCTCAACATCTTCAGCTCTGCTACCTCTAGCTCTGACTCCTGTCTCTTCCTCAGTGACACTGTCTCTAAACCATACAGCATGGCCGGTCTCACCACTGTCCTGTACACCTTCCCCTTGATTCTCGCTGATATTTTCCTATCACCACTGTAGGCCATCATCTTCAGCCATAATGGCTTCAGCATCAATGTATTTGGCCTCCAGCTCCTTGTCATCAGACCCATCATAATTTGTCACCTCATCATTTACTTCCTCAGCAGCAATATTGTTATTTTCATTCTATCTAAATAAAAAAATGCTTAAGGAAAGTTTGAGCCGTTATCAGTTGTAGTTCTGTTTTTTATCATATTTCAGAATGTATCTCATTGCACACGCCAAACCATCAAACGTATGGACAACCTTTAACTGTTTACAAGCAAAACCAACCGAATGCCTCTTAAAACCTTTTGGGATGACAATGTGCTGTAATCTCAATAAACTTCTTCTCCCAGCAGTCAGTTGTGGTGGCTATGTATTCAGCTTTTCTCATTGCCTCCTTCACCTACCCCTTCATAATTGCTGTAACTTGATCAATGTTGCTCTGCACAGCAGTTCAGGATATGACCACACAGTACAAAGATGGCTGCTCAACAAGAGGACCAGCCAGATCCTGGACATGAATCCAATTAAACATCTCTGGTGAGACCTGAAAACAGTGATACAGTGTCACTCTCCACACAACCTGATAGAGTTTGAGAGCTTCTGAAGAGAGGAAATGGAGAAGATACTCAGATGGAGGTGTGCCAAGCTTCTAGAATAAACACCAAGTAAGATGTACTGAGTAAAGGGTCTGAATATTATACATTTAATGTCAGTGATGATTTACCTTTTTCAAATGCATGAAAAACTAAAAAGAAAAACATTTAAATAATCTGACTCTTTAAATATCAGAAGAACTAAGATTAACTAAATCTCTCTCCTGTTGTGCAGCTATACTACTTTTCTCTGTAAAGCCACGCCTATTCTCTCTGTTAAACTAACATACTGAACCAAAAGGTTCATTTCAGAGAAAACAAAAATTTCTATCTATATATCTATCTTTCTGTCTATAATAAATGAAGCCGAGATCATCACCTGATGCAGAAGTTCTCCAGCATCAAAAACTGGGAAGTTCACCTGGATGGTGGGGAAGAAGAAGAATTCATTAAGTTGAAGTTCATTTCAGAGAAAACAAAACTTGTCAAATTCATTTCTCTCTCTCTCTCTCTCTCTCTCTCTCTCTCTCTCTCTCTCTCTCTCTCTCTCTCAGTGTGTGTGTAGGAAAATGGCAGAGGCCTGTGTTCAGGATCAGTTCAGCTGTCCAGTGTGTCTGGATCTCCTGAGTGTTCCAGTGACTCTCCATTGTGGCCACAGTTACTGTAAGTTGTGTATTAATGGTCACTGGGATCAGGAGGATGTGAAGAGAGTACAGAGACTTTCACTCCAAGGCCTGTTCTACGCTGGAACAACATGCTGGCTGAAGTGGTGGAGAAACTGAAGAAGACTGAACTCCAAGCTGCTTCTGAGATGTGTTGTATCTTCATGCCTCATCTGGTTGTAATTTTAAGATGTTGAAGCTTCAGCTTTTCTTTGAAGGCATCTGAAGTTAATGTGTATTTCCTTAAAATGGCCAGCATGCTTCATCTATAAAATACAGGACTTTACTTGAGTTAAATAATCGTGTTAAGACAAATGTTAAAATAAACATTTCATGATGATTTAGGCTAAGTTAATTTTATTTTTATTACACACAATTAGCTGAAATGTTAAATACATCCCTGTCTTATTGGGACCGGCCCAACATGAATCCACTGCCTTAGCAACAGGTTACTGTACCAGAAGCTTGTAACCGCTAACCGGAACTTGTTAACTCCTAATTAAGTTAATCTCGTTGTACCGAAATTGAATCCAATTCCCCTACAACTAATAAGATAGTTCCTGTGCAATAAATATAAATTTAGCTAAGGGGATTAACTTAGCTAGCTACGCCTCTAAAGCTAGCTTCTGTTAATGCTATGTTAATTATGGACAAATAAAAAAAAAATCTCCAGGATATAAAAATCATTGATCTTTAAAACGGAAACAACTGCACAAATGTAAAATACACGGACAGCTTTGCTTTAGATGTTCATCTAAGAATAACAAGTGTACTTAAATACAATACTTAAGTAAAATTACTTCATTACTGTCCACCCATGCTCCCACTAGAGGTCGTACACAGTCCTTTAATACAGTCTGTCTTTCCCACACTTTATTATATTTTTCCTGTCTTTCCCCCCACTTCATTTCTGACATAGGGAATTCAAATTCACAGTAAAAAAAAAACAAAAAAAAACTAGCTAGCTAAATTAAACAGTAAAAACATGTTTCAGGGCTCTGTGTTGTATGGAGGAAGGGGAGGGGCGGAGGGAAGAAGATTGGGGGTGGAGTAAACAGAGATCAGATAAATCTGAGACAAGCCAAATAAGCAACTTCAGTTAAAAAAAAAAAAAAAACCCAAAAAAACCGCAACCTGTGACTGCCAACATTTACAAGGGACTTTACAACAACAAAAAAAAAAAAACAAGCCCAAAGTTCTTATAATAAGCGGACTTGGCAACAGTTGTGACAGAGCACGTGAATGCCGTAGCGAGAACCGGCACCTACTTCCAGTTTCAGATTTTAATATAAAGTGATGGTTACTCTGGGATTAAAAAAAAGACAGTTCGTGACCTCTTGCTGTGCAAAAGTTTGTGCACTCTTACATGAGGAGGACATAAAAATGTAATCTATACAAGTGAGATATTAAATTTATTTGGTTATTAAATGTATTATGAGAAGATAACAGTGTAACACAAACTAAATCACATTAGACATGAACATCTATCTATCTATCTATCTATCTATCTATCTATCTATCTATCTATCTATCTATCTTTCTGTCTATAATAAATGAGGCAGAGATCATCACCTGATGCAGAAGTTCTCCAGCATCAAAAACTGGAACGTTCACCTGGATGGTGGGGAAGAAGAAGAAGAATTAAGGGAAGTTGAAGTTCATTTCAGAGAAAACAAAACTCATAAAATTCTCTCTCTCTCTCTCTCTCTCTCTCTCTCTCTCTCTCTCTCTCTCTCTCTCTCTCACACTCTCTGTGTGTGTGTAGGAAAATGGCAGAGGCCTGTGTTCAGGATCAGTTCAGCTGTCCAGTGTGTCTGGATCTTCTGAAGGATCCAGTGGCTACTCCCTGTGGCCACAGTTTCTGTAAGGTGTGTATTAATGGTCACTGGGATCAGGAGGATGTGAAGAGTGTCTACAGCTGCCCCCAGTGCAGAGAGACTTTCACTCCAAGGCCTGTTCTATGCAGGAACAACATGCTGGCTGAAGTGGTGGAGAAACTGAAGAAGACTGAACTCCAAGCTGCTTGAAACAATGATTTACTCTGCGTAAACCAAGTAAACAATACATTTTTAAAAATCCACATCTTTCAGTTATGAGGCAGGCCATCAAAAATGATTTGGCCAAAGCGGTGAATTGGAAAGATGTAAATGGGAAAACACCGTTCCAAACATAGGAGCTTAAAATACATTGTGATTGGTAAGTGCATTTTTATTGTAAGTCTAGAACTTTTTTTTCTACTTCACTCACCCCACATGTCATGGATGAATGTTGAAAGTATTAGTTCTTACTTAGCTGGTATGTGCTTTGTCTTTATTTATTGTTCTTTTTTTAAAATGCATTTTTGTATGCTCCTATTCTAGAGGCTGTAAGAAAAAAATCCAGTGTGTGCACAGACTACCGAGTTTGAGGTTGAAAAATTTATTAAAAGGTGGTTTCATCTGGCTGGTGACCATGAGGGTGGCAGAAAAAGAAGAACACATTTAATATTTTAATTCATTGCTTGGTTTCTGTAGTCTTTGTTATTTTTGTATATTAACTATCATCATCATCATCATCATCATCATCATCATTATCTTCCGCTTATCTGGAGCCAGGTCGCGGGGGCAGCAGTCTAAGCAGGGATGCCCAGACTTCCCTCTCTCTAGACAATTCCTCCAGCTCTTCTGTAGGGATCCTGAGGTGTTCCCAGGTCAGCCAAGAGACATAGTGTGTCCTGGGTCTTCCCCGGGGTCTCTTCCTGGTGGGGCATTCCCGGAAAACTTCCCCAGGGACACGTCCAGGAGGCATCCGAAACAGATGCCTGAGTCACCTCAACTGGCCCCTTTCGATGTGGAGGAGCAGCAGCTCTACTCCGAGCTCCTCCAGGTGACAGAGCTCCTTACCCTATCTCTAAGGGAGTGCCCTGCCAGCCTACAGAGGAAAGTCATTTCGGGCGCTTGTATCCGGGATCTTGTCCTTTCAGTCATGACCCAAAGCTAACCCTAATCCTAACCCTAACCCTTCGCCTTCCAGCTCAGCTCCTTCTTCACCACAACAGACTGGTACATAAATCGCATTACTGCTGCCGCTGCACCGATCCATCTGTCAGTCTCATGAGCCATCCTCACTCATAAACAAGACCCCTAGATACTTAAACTCCTCCACTTGAGGAAGGAACTCCCTCCAACCTGGAGGGTGCAAGCCACCTTTTTCTGGTGGAGAATCATGACCTCAGATTTGGAGGTGCTGACCCTAATCCCAGCCGCTTCACACTCAGCTGCAAAATAATGTCCCAGTGCATGCTGTAAGTCCAGGCTTAAAGGAGCCAACAGGACAACTTCATCTGCAAAAAGCAGCAATGAAATCCTGTGGTCCCCAAATCGAACTCCCTCCAACCCCTGGCTGTGCCAAGAAATTCTGTCCATAAAAGTTATGAACAGAACTGTTGACAATGGACATCCCTGCCAGAGCCCAACATGCACTGGGAACAGGTCTGACTTATAGCTGGCAATGTGAAGCAAGCTCCTGCTCCAGTCATACAGAGACCGAACAGCCCTTAACAGAGGGCCACGGACCCCATACTCACAAAGCACCTCCCACAGAATGCCACAAGGGACATGGTCAAATGCCTTCTTCAAGTCCACAAAACACATGTGGACTGATTGGACAATCACACTGTGGAGGGTATAGAGCTGGTCCAGTGTTCCATAACTAAGACGAAAACCGCATTGTTCCTCCTGTATCTGAGGTTCGACTAACGGTCGGACTCTCCTCTCCAGTACTCTGGAATAAACTTTCCCTGGGAGGCTGAGTAGTGTGATCCCCTTATAATTGGAACACACCCTCTGGTCCCCCTTCTTAAAAAGAGGGACCACCACCCCGGTCGCCCAGTCCAGAGGCACTGTCCCTGACCGCCACGCTATGTTGCAGAGACATGTCAGCCAAGAGAGCCCAGGCTGTGCGTGGAGGCAAGCCCGACTATCTCTATCCGGTACTGCTCAACCTCCCTCACCAGCTCAGGCTCCTTCCCCCCCAGTGAGGTTACATTCCATGTCCAGATTCTTTGACCAGGGTTTGGGTCGTCGAGGCCCCTGGCTATGAATGCTACGCAAAACACATTGCACCGAACCCTTATGCTCCTTCTTGTGGGTGGTGGGCCTACGTCAGGGTGGGGCTGCGGTGACACCAATCCAGGCAACGTAACAGTCCTTTATGTACTTTTAGTCATAAGGGGATTTGAACCGCTCTTAGTCAGGCTGACACGTGTGGATTCTGGCACTGTTGTGGGCCAGTTATGGCTGATTTCTGGTGGCATTGTGAAGTTGTGGCTGAGTTTAGTTCTGTATTTGTCTCCTTGACTTTTGGAAAACTGCATTTGAGCCAGCTTTGGGCCGTAATTCCATGTGGTATCTGGGCCAAACTTAAAGATGAAACTCAGCCAGATCCGGCCCCGAGCCAATTTGTTATCTGGGAACAGACACAACACACCGTTACTCTTCGTCTACTTTAAAGACAGTTTTAAATTTTATTTGTTGTACTATACTTTGATTGAGGAGCTTACGTGAACGTTTTTTCTTTTATTCCATGTTATTTGTTGTGTTCCAAGAAATAAATGCTCATTAGAACTTCTTCTTCTTTTTTTTCGGCTTTTCCCTTCAGGGGTCGCCACAGCGAATCATCTCTCTCCACCTATCCCTATCTTCTGCAAACTCAACACTTGCACCCACTAGCTTCATATCCTCATTTATTGCATCCATATACCTCCCCTTTGGCCGTCCTCTTTGCCTCCTACCTGGCAGCTCCATGTCCAACATTCTCCTACCAATATACTCACTCTCCCTCCTCTGAACATGTCCAAACCATCTTAATCTGGTCTCCCTAACTTTGTCCCCCAAACGTCCAACATGAGCTGTCCCTCTGATGTACTCGTTCTTAATCCTGTCCAATCTTGTCACTCCCAAAGAGAACATCAACATCTTCAGCTCTGCCACCTCTAGCTCTGACTCCTGTCTCTTCCTCAATGACACTGTCTCTAAACCATACAGCATGGCCGGTCTCACCACTGTCCTGTACACCTTCCCCTTGATTCTCGCTGATATTTTCTGATCACACAGAACTCCCGACACCTTTCTCCACCCATTCCAACCTGCCTGCACTTGCTTCTTTACCTCTTTCCCACACTCTCCATTACTCTGGACTGTTGACCCCAAGTACTTAAACTCCTGTACCTTCTTCACCTCTTCACCCTGTAACCTTACTGTTCCACTTCCCTCCCTTTCGTTCACACACATGTACTCAGTCTTACTACGACTGACTTTCATTCCTCTTCTCTCCAGCGCAAACCTCCACCTCTCCAGGTTTTCCTCCACCTGCTCCCTGCTCTCACTACAGATCACAATGTCATCTGCAAACATCATTGTCCAAGGAGACTCCTGTCTGACCTCCTCTGACAACTGGTCCATCACTATAGCAAACAGGAAGGGGCTCAGAGCCGATCCCTGATGCAGTCCCACCTCCACTTTGAACTCCTCTGTCTGACCTACAGCACACCTCACCACTGTCCTGCTCCTCTCATACATGTCCTGCACCACTCTGACATACTTCTCTGCTACTCCTGACTTCCTCATACAGTACCACAGCTCTTCTCTTGGCACCCTGTCATACGCTTTCTCCAAGTCTACAAACACACAGTGCAACTCTCTCTGACCATCCCTATACTTCTCCATCAAAATCCTCAGAGCAAAAATTGCATCTGTTGTGCTCTTTCTGGGCATGAAGCCATACTGCTGCTCACAAATTTCCACTACCTTCCTTAACCTAGCTTCCACTACTCTTTCCCATAGCTTCATTGTATGGCTCATCAACTTTATCCCCCTATAGTTGCTGCAACTCTGCACGTCACCCTTATTTTTAAAGATCGGCACTAACACACTTCTTCTCCATTCCTCAGGCATCCTCTCACTCTCTAAAACCCTGTTGAACAAACTAGCTAAAAATTCCACTGCTGCCTCTCCCAGACACTTCCAGACCTCCACCGGGATGTCATCAGGACCAACTGCCTTCCCACTTTTCATCCTCTTCAAAGCCTTCCTGACTTCATCCTTTCTAATCTTATCTACTTTCTGTTCCACAGAGTTCACCCCTTCTACTCTTTTTTCCCTCTCATTTTCCTCATTCATCAGCTCCTCAAAGTATTCCTTCCATCTCCTCTGTACACTCTCTTCACTTGTGAGTACCCTTCCATCTCTATCCTTAATAACTCTAACTTGCTGCACATCCTTCCCATCTCGATCCTTTTGCCTAGCTAACCTGTACAAGTCCTTCTCTCCTTCTCTAGTGTCTAACCTAGTGTACAACTCGTCATATGCCTTCTGCTTGGCCTTAGACACCTCCCTCTTCACTCTGCGCTGTAACTCCTTGTATTCCTGTCTATTCTCTTCAGTCCTGTCCATGTCCCACTTCTTCTTGGCTAACCTCTTCCTCTGGATACTATCCTGAACTTCCTCATTCCACCACCAAGTCTCCTTATCTTCTTTCCTCCTTCCAGATGACACACCCAGCACCTTTCTCCCTGTCTCCCTGATCACTTCTGCTGTAGTTTCCCAGTCATCTGGCAGCACTACCTGACCATCCAGAGCCTGCCTCAACTTCTGTCCTAATTCCTCACAACATTCCTCCTTTTTCAGCTTCCACCACTTGGTTTTCTTCTCTATCTTTGACCTCTTCGTCTTACAGACCTTCTACATAGGATGTAGTCTACCTGTGTTCTCCTACCTCCACTCTTGTAAGTCACTCTATGTTCCTCCCTCTTCTGAAAATAAGTGTTAACCACACCCATGTCCATCCTCTTAGCAACGTCCACTACCATCTGTCCTTCAAGGTTCCTTTCCTTAACTCCAAACTTGCCCATCACCTCCTCATCACCTCTGTTCCCCTCACCAACATGTCCATTAAAATCCACTCCTATCACCACTCTCTCACCCGTGGGAATACTCTCCATCACCTTATCTAATTCACTCCAGAATCTCTCCTTCTCCTCTAACTCACAACCTACCTGTGGGGCATAACCACTAACAACATTCAACATCACCCCTTCAATCTCTAACTTCAGACTCATCACCCTGTCTGACACTCTCTTCACCTCCAGGACATTCCTCACAAACTCCTCCTTCAGGACCACACCTACCCCATTTCTCTTTCTATCCACACCATAATAAAACAGCTTGAATCCTGCTCCTATACTACGAGCCTTGCTACCCTTCCACCTGGTCTCCTGTACACACAGTATATCCACCTTCCTTCTCTCCATCATATCAGCCAGCTCTCTACCTTTCCCTGTCATAGTACCAACATTCAGAGTTCCTATTCTCAGTCCTACACTCTTACCTTTCCTCTTCTCTCTCTGTCTGTGCACTCTCCTCCCTCCTCTACTTCTTCGACCAACAGTAGCCCAATTTCCACCGGTGCCCTGTAGGTCAACGGCACCGATGGCGGTCGTTGTTAACCCGGGCCTCGACCGATCCGGTATGAAATTCGTACTGACGATTCGCATGGTTAAATTTGGCAATGTTTTATGCCGGATGCCCTTCCTGACGCAACCCTCTCTATTTATCCGGGCTTGGGACCGGCACATGGCTAGATTAAATGCTCATTAGAACTACTTTTTAAAAAAAATTAAATATAAATTTTTAAACGTTGTAATGAGAAGTAGAAGCATTGGTGGCTCAGTGGTAGGTTTCTCGCCTATCATGCGGAAGGCCTGGGTTCGATTCCCAGCCAATGCCTCAACTCCAGCCACTAGATGCAGTACCGGTCCCAAGCCCGGAAAAATGGGAGGGTTGCGTCAGGAAGGGCATCCGGTGTAAAACCTGTGCCAAGTTGTTGTGCGGACCAGTTGGTCTGCTGTGGCGACCCCGAACAGGGAGCAGCCGAAAGCAACTAAAAACGTTGTAATGAGAAGTAATGGATATGAGACCCAAATGAAACACAATATATGTGGCATTGTTTTGGGCATGTAGTGTAGATTAAATCTGTAAAACTGATCAAAAAATCATGAACACATTACTGTGGGATTACTTTGTTATTTGAATATTAAATTCATTTTAATATTAAATGTACTGAAACAGTTGCCTAGCTTTTGCCCAGAAAGTAGAATGTTATGCTTCTGATATTAAACTGGAGTTCTTGTGTAAAACTAAATTATTTTATTTACACAGCAGACTGAATCTGAATCTCCATCTTGGATTCAGATAAGAAGAGGAAAAGATCTGAGCAGCACCATTCATCCAGTAGCTTCCACCTGTATTCAAGGTGTTGTTGTGATCAAGAGTGTTTCCTGGACCACTAGGTTGCAGTTCTGAGGTACAAGTGACTTGAGGATACCTGTTTGTGGAACTCTGTACAAATGTCACAATGTTAGTATATAATTAGCATATGGTGCAATATAAAGCCATGACTCAGTGTCTCCTAGTCTATCAGGGAAAACCACAACTGGCACAATGATGACTTGGCCAAAGAGATTAAAGAGCTCCAGCTGTGCCATGCTGAACCATTCCCAGATCTGAGACAGAACTCGGCATGCAAGCTGATCTCTTAGTACGCAGATAACTGTCAATACTTCACAGCAAAGCTTATCGTGAACGTGGTTTTAATGTCCAATACCTTGGAAGACAACTTTGACCGAACACTGTTAAACATTCAGAACAGGGCTCCCTCTGGTGGGGTAGAGGGTAAATAGCAGGTGTGGCAGTTACAATAATAAGATTGGTGCTGTTGTTTTTGGCCTCGGAATTAAATAGATCTTTGGTTAAATAATCACACAGATACAACCCAAATGATGGTGAAATCAGCAGAGCAACATAATTTGAATGCAACCCACATAATTGCTCAGTATAGTGTGTGTAGAGCCCATGGATATGCTGAAGTAGGGGTGCTGCAGGTATTAAATAATTGAGGCCAAGCACCAGTTTGTGAATTGAGAAAATAAAAACTCTCTGTTTGGAGTTAACCTCGTCTGTCTCCTACTATCTCATTCATTCCTACAACCAGGTAGTTACTGTTACACTGGCATTATTAATTACAGTAATAGTACAGAGATGTTCTCAGGCCAGGTTTCTCAGGATTATGTTCAGGGTTACTTGAATAAAAAAAAAATAATAATAATAAAATTAAAAATCTTCAAAAAATAGAAAAGGAGTAGTGTTAAATTCAGTGAGTTAAACCAAATTTGTGCCAAATTTTATTGATGAACTTGTAAATGTATTATATTTATATATGTAAATATATTGAGTCTGTGTATGTATACAGTATGTGCACATAAATTAATTCATTATTTAACCTCATTTAATTTACATCCAATACAGCTTTATTGTCATTTGATTTTGGCCTTTTCACATGTTGCCGTTTAATATATTTGTAATAGAGGTGAGACAAAATAACTGAGAAATTTATTTTCTCCTGTCTTTTAGTCATCTTTTCGTACTTTTAGCTCTGTGAACTTTACCTTTTTATTCTGTTTTGGTGTTTGATGTATAAGAGTTCAGCTTACTAAGTATAAAAATTGTTCAAAGGTCTTATAATGTTACATGTATACAGAATAAACAATGATAATCTAAACATGACTCTCAAGTGTTACTTATACACGTCTCACTACCTCTGTAGCTCAAACAACTTTGCAACTGGCTAACGATGCAAACTCCACAAAGACAATGTATCTGGTTATAGTCCATCATGTACAAGCTTCACACTGTTTTATAAAAGAATTACTCTGTCAGGTTTAAGCAGTTTTCAATTCCACACACATTATATTAACATTTTGTTTATATATATTATGTGTATAATAAATAAAAAATATTGCAAACCACACAAATCCATAAATAAAGCTTAATAATTCTATTCATTTGACAAAAGAAATACCACAGTAAAAAAGGAGGACAGGTGATGGGATGCACATCTCCCAGCTGATGGAAATATATCGATATATAGAAATATATAGAGACTGGGATTATATTTCAGTCTGATGATTTTTCATCAGATCAACAGATCGATATGGTTTGAACATATGTGCCATGGAAAATACATACTAGCATACCAACTTGTAGACATAGCAGCAAAACTGAGGCATTTGGATGAAAACAAAATGTAAACACAAGACTTGTTTCGGTAAAATCTTTTGGGTAGTAAAATCTTAGAGAATAAAACGTCTAAAGTCCCACCTCAAATAAACAAATAAATAAATAAATAATCTGCAGTTACACTGGCTCTCACACCTCTACTCTGTGTTTAATTAAAAACTTGTAGAAGTAACACCAGGGTGCAATTTGTTGAAAAAAACAGGGGGGGCGGGGGGGGGGGGGGGGGGTTGAAAATAACCCGCCAACCAAGTCTCGAACCCTTGTTTCCGGTGTGGGAGGCGGCAGTAACAAGGAAGTTAAAGACTGCAGCCACTAGTGTCAGTCACCAGTGTGCCTCTTGAAAACCAGAGGTTTACCTGCACAGCACCTAAGTAACACTACATTGTAACAAATGACTGTAAAAATACAGCAATTTTCAACAGTAATCTACTGTTCTTCAAATATACGGTTGAATACCGTAAATATTGATGCCTAGGATGCCCAAAGTGTGGACAGCAAGTTACTGTATAATTTTACTGTATAATGCAGTATTTTTTTTCCCCTTTTGAGTCTGGCTTGTCTCTGGTGGTTGAGGAACCGAAATCATCTGAGCATTATCACATGGAATCAGGCCCTTCTACATTGGTGTGCAGATAATGTTTGAAAATTAAAATATAGGCATCAAGTATTTGTATAATTTGGATATTGAAGCAAGATGAGGATGAAAAGGATTTTCAGCCTGAAGAGTGGACAAGGCATGTAACTTTCATACTTACATGCTTTCACCTTCATCCTGTTTCTTAATCAATAAGGTAATTGTTATCTTTTACTCTTTGTGCTTAATTTACAGTGTTTGAACTTTGTTTTCTTTTTTGGTCAATATAAGTACTTAAGTATTTAATGTTACTCAGTTCTTACTAGCATGTGGTCAGCAGGTATCATTTCAGTTAGCTTGTGAAGTCCTTTAGCTGCTAAATCAGCAAAATTAGCTTTGCATTTTAACCCAAATTACTAGCGTGCTTTTCTGGCAGATTAGGCCTGATGTCATGTGAAATATAACCAGGGCTCTGTCATTTTTTCCCCATTTTTATTACTTTTGTTGTAGCATTTGACAGTTTTGTGGTTGTGCGTTGGTTAAAATGTGCAGTAGAATTACATAGCTACTGGTTAGTTGCTGGCTGTTTCAGTTTTAATGTAATTTTATTATCCTGTGAGAGTAGTTTTAATGGAGTGAACAACAAATAGAGAACATCTATAGGCAATAAGGCATTAAAGCTAGGGAGAGGGTAGAAGTGATTCGTCTGATGAAGTTACTTTTTGTCTTCAGTGAAATCACATCAATCAGATTCCAGCACCATCTATGGAAGATTTAAGGATTTAAAATTTAAAATTTGGTCTCGGCGTTTTAATCTTAGTTTATACCGTTTAATTTCCTTTTTTTGCCTGAATATTTTACGCTGTCAAGTTCCTTTTTCAAATTTTTATTGCAGTTAATTGTTCTTTTTTTCGGGATAAGCTTTTTTGTTTTTTCGGTCTTCAAACAGCAATCAGAGGAAACCCACTTCAGAGCTCTTCAATATCCAGGTTAAATTCACGTAAATGGTACGTAAACATAAACTATGGCTAACTTTCAGCTTGTACAGTATGTGAGCTGCAGGATGTTTAGTAATTCTTCCTCCGTCGTTAGCGTTCATTTTACTTGTGATAAGTGTACACTGCTTAGCTCTCTGACGGAGAAGATATTAGCTTTAGAGGTGCGCATCCAGACACTAGAGAGGGTAAGTGATAGTGAGAGCAGTGTATTGTCTGTAGGGGGAAGTATGGATGTCTTAGGTGGAGTTACTAATCCCCCAACTCCGGCATTAGAGCCTCACAGCGGGGCGAATGGGTGACGATTCGATGGCATAGTCACAAAGCCAAGGCTAAAGCTAAGGCTTGCCCACGGGAGCACCACTCCTCTCTGCTTCACATGTCCAACAGGTTTGCTCTCCTCAGTGAAGAACCTGCTGAGAAACCTGAAAGAACTCTGGTTATAGGAGACTCTATCTTGAGGCATGTGAAATTAGCTAGGCCTTTAGGGGCTCCAGCAGCATAGGTCAGATGTATCCCGGGAGCCAGGGCGCCACACATAGCAGGTAGTCTTAGGGTTCTAGGCAAGCATAGGTTCTCAAAGATAGTTTTCCATGTAGGAGCAAATGATATACGCCTTCAGCAGTCTGAGATTACTAAGAGTAATATTGTAGAGGTGTGTAAATTAGCAAAGGCGATGTCTGATGCTGTAGTATGCTCTGGCCCCATCCCAATGCGACGTGGCGATGTAGCTTACAGCAGGTTATGGTCGCTGAACTGCTGGATGTCCAGGTGGTGCTCTGAAAACATGTGTCCATCCCACTCGGGAAGGTGCGGCTCTCATTTCTTGCAGCATAAAACATAGTCTTAGAGCAGATCTAGTTAATCGGTGACAATCCAGAGCCAAGGCCAGGGAGCAGACAAGCAGGCTAATCTGACCATCTGCTAGCTGCAATGAGTCATCACCCAGGGTTCATAACATTGAGACTGTGTCTGTTCCTCGAGCTAAACAAAAATGCTTTAACAATCAGAAAATTTGTTTTAGTAATCTGATTAACATAAAACTAGATCATAGTGAATGCGCAGCCAGCACGTTTGATCTGAAGCTAGGACTGTTAAATATAAGATCTCTTTTTTTAAAGCACTTATTATTAATGAACTGATTACTGATCAGGAGTTTAGTGTTCTGTGTTTAAAAGAAACATGGATTAAACCAAACGAGTATGTAGCATTAAATGAAGCATGTCCGCCTGGTTATAGTTATATACATCAACCACGTCTAACAGGCAGGGGAGGAGGTGTCACAGTTATTCATGATGATAAGCTAGGTGCAACACAAAAACCCAGACATCAATTTAACACATTTGAAGTTCTTTATACTAACTTAACTTATGTAGCTAAGTTCACAGAGTTGATTCCACTAATTGTTATTTACAGACCTCCAGGGCCATATTCTGAGTTACTCAGTGAATTTGCAGATTTCATTTCAAACCTTGTTGTTTCTTTAGACAAAGCATTAATTGTAGGAGACTTCAACATTCATTTTGATAAGTCAGAAGACCCTCTGAGAATAGCAGTTGTATCCATCTTAGACTCAGTAGGTATTAGTCAAAATGTAATAGGACCCACTCATAATGGAGGTCACACTCAATCTTATTCTAACATTCGGCTTAAATATAGAAAACGTAGTCACTCTTCCACTGTCAGAAGCTATCTCGGATTACTATCTTCTTTCATTTAAAATGCGTCTTAGACACGAGCTGCGCAATTTGCCACGTCACCGTATTAAGTGTACATTTACGTCTGCTACCGCAGAGAGGTTTACCTGTAATCTCCCAGAATTATCACGCATGATTGGTTCACCGTCTGACCCCACGGAACTTGACCAGGCGACTGATTACTGGGAGTCAGTGTTTCGCACCACACTAGATAATGTAGTTCCACTCAAAAGGAAAATAATTAAAGAGAAGAAACTAGCACCCTGGTACAATGACCACACACGAGCTTTAAAACAATCAGCTAGGAAACTAGAGCGCAAATGGCGTTAAACTAAATTGGCAGTGTTTCAGTTAGCGTGGAAGGAAAGCCTTCTGAGCTACAAAAATTCTCTTAGTACTGCTAGATCAGCATACGTCTCTGCCCTCATCGAAGATAACAAAAACAATCCTAAATTTTTATTTAGTACAATAGCAAAACTAACTAGGAGTAAAACCACTGTAGTAAAGCACACACCTTCTTTATGCAGCAGCAATGACTTCATGAATTTTCAATGGAAAGATTGATAATATCAGGCAAAAATTTCAGACAATTATGTAACCGGGTCAAATCAAAACAACCAAAGAAACTATACAACCCTTTTTAATCCCCTGTGTATATTTATGTATCATGTGAGCCCTATACATTCGCGCAGAGGGAAAAAAAAAGTGATCAGTAACACGCACTATAGTAATGTGTTGCAGGCCCTTTAAGAGGTTACGGGTTTGTGCGTGTGCGCGGAGAGAGTGAGCGCCGATGCTAAGCGTGTGATTCTGGGTAGTGCATGGGCCTCGATATGGGCTTAGTCGACGGATGGTTACATACCTCGCAAATCTGTGGAGTTTGTAATCCGTTCGTGTGAGGTGTCTTCACATTAAGTGTGCTCTTCAGTTGAGTGTGAAGATGAGTGCAGGGGAGACGTGAAGCCTGTGAGCTGCAGGTCACATGGGCATTTGGTTTTAGTATACTGCTGCAAAAGGGCCACTACTGTTATTTTATTAGGTGGTAAAAAGGGCAGTTGAGATTAAGCCCTGGAGTATCTGTATAGACCCAGAGACGAGTATAGAGGGTTTTTTTTTTTTGTTTAATACCTGTTCACATACCAGCTGGAATTGCTGGATTTATTGAAGCTTGTTTGTCCATACACGAGCATTGTTTCTGTTAACCCAACTAATCTTTAATGCTACATCCTTTATTGGGTGCAGCCGGGAATAAAAGAACCCCAGTTAATGTGAAGTCGTTGTTTTGTTCTTATTAAGACATCTTAAACGTGGCTACAATTAATTTAAATCCAAATTATTTGATAAATAATCCTTTAGATAATATAACTATTTCTGATCAGAGCTTATCATGCTTTACTCCCCTTCAAGAACCCATCTAGTTTCACTAATTTCATCTTCAAAACTTTCAACCTGCATTCTAGATCCTCTACCCACGTCTTTCCTTAAACAGATATTACCAGTAGCTACCGAACCCCTTCTAAAAATTAGAAATTCTTCCCTTAGCACTGTCTATGTGCCTAAGTCATTTAAGCTAGCAGTTATCAAACACCTGATTAAAAAAAGGGACCTTGACCCCTGTCTGCTGTCCAACTATAGGCCAATATCAAGTCTTCCCTTTATCTCCAAGATCCTAGAAAAGGCTGTAGCACAGCAGTTATGTTCAGACCTACATAGGAATAACATTCATGAAATGTATCAGTCAGGATTTAGGGCTCATCATAGCACAGAGACAGCACTGGTTAAACTGGTAAATGACCTGTTACTGGCTTCTGATCAGGGTTGTGTCACCTTATTGGTGTTACTCAATCTCAGTGCAGCTTTTGACACTATTGACCATGCTATTCTACTTGATAGGTTAGAACACGTTGTTGGTGTTAAAGGAACAGCTCTCTCCTGGCTCAGGTCTTATTTGACAGATCGTTATCAGTGTGTAGATCTAAATGGTGACTTCTCTATGCATACTAAGGTTATGTTTGGTGTTCCACAAGGTTCTGTCTTAGGCCCACTGCTTTTCTCCTTATATATGCTACTTGCACCCTTGGTGCAATTATTTGTAAACATGGTATTAGCTTCCACTGTTATGCGGATGACACATAGCTATATGTTTCAGCTAAGTCAGAGGAGATACACCAGCTTATCAAGATTGAAGAATGTGTAAAGGACATTAGACAGTGAATGCTTAGTAACTTCCTCCTGCTTAACTCTGACAAGACAGAGGTGCTTGTACTAGGACCACATGCAGCTAGAAGTAAGCTTTCTGATTACAGAGGAACTGTGGATGGTCTTTCTGTTTCATCTCGTCCAGCAGTAAAAGATCTCGGTGTGATTATTGACTCTTCTCTTTCGTTTGAAGCTCATGTAGATAAAATCACTAGAGTAGCTTTCTTTCATCTTAGAAATATTGCTAAGATAAGAAATATGATGTCACTTCATGATGCAGAAAAACTAGTTCATGCTTTTGTTAGCTCTAGGTTGGATTATTGTAATGCCTTACTGTCTGGATGTTCCAGTAGGAGCATGAACAAGCTCCAGTTACTGCAGAACACAGCAGCTAGAGTCCTAACTAGAACCAGAGGATATGAACACATCTCTCCTATCTTAGCCACACTACACTGACCCCCAGTCAAATGTCGCATTGATTATAAAATACTGTTTCTGTTCTATAAAGCACTAACTGGTACTAAAAATGACACAGATATGAATTCTCTTTATCCGTTACTGTGTCTCTAAATCACCGGTAAAGCTGACAGACCGCGAGAAAGCAGAAGAAACAACCGGTAACTACTTCCGGTTACAGATTTTAAAATAAAAGTAACGGTTACTCTGGGATTTAAAAAATGACAGCTACTGAGTAAACAGTGTACTGAGTAAAGGATCTGAATATTATAGCTTTAATGTCGGTGATGATTTACCTTATTTAAACACACAAAATTCAAAGGAAAATAAATCGCATTTAAATTAATCTGACTCTTTAAATCACAATCAGGATTAAAATATTTAAAGTCTTTTTCTCTGTAAAGCCACGCCTACTCTCTCTGTCACACTATAACACACTGAACTAGGAAGTTCATTTCAGAGAAAACGAAACTTATGAACTCTCTCTCTCACACACACACACACACTCAGGAAAATGGCAGAGGCCAGTATTTCAGTAGATTTTTCTGTGGATCAGTTCATCTGTCCAGTGTGTCTGGATCTTCTGAAGGATCCAGTGGCTACTCCCTGTGGCCACAGTTTCTGTAAGGTGTGTATTAATGGTCACTGGGATCAGGAGGATGTGAAGGACATCTACAGCTGCCCCCAGTGCAGAGAGACTTTCACTCCAAGGCCTGTTCTTCGCAGGAACAACATGCTGGCTGAAGTGGTGGAGAAACTGAAGAAGACTGAAGTCCAAGCTGCTTCTCCTGCTCGCTGTTACACTGGACCTGGAGATGTGGAGTGTGATTCCTGCACCGGGAGAAAACACAAAGCCGTCAAGTCCTGTCTGGTTTGTCAGGCCTCCTATTGTAAAGATCATCTTAAACCTCACTATCAGTCTCCTGCCTTTAAGAAGCACAAGTTAGTTGAAGCCTGTGCAGAGCTCCAAGAGAAGATCTGCTCTGAACATGACAAACTGATGGAGATCTACTGTCGTACTGACCAAAGCTTCATCTGTTACTTGTGTACGATGGAAAAACACAAAGGTCATGATACTGTTTCAATTAAAACAGAAAGAACTGAAAAACAGGTGAGAACTGGACATCATTATAATTTTTCAAGTCAGTTTATAAAAATTCTGTTTCTAATCTAATTTCTATTGAGGTGATTTGATTGGTTATATGACTGTCATTCAGTGTGAAGTGGATTTTTATTAAAAGTCAAAGGGTGTTTTGTAACTTCATAGAGGGTCTCTTTTTATTTTATTTAGTTCTAGAGGTAGTGTAGTTGCAATTGTATTTTAGTTTTATTTCTATAAATGAAATGTATTTTAAATGTATTGTATTTGGTCTCAGAATGAGGTAAAGGAGGAGCAGATGAAATTCCAGCAGAGGATCCAGGAGAAGCAGAAGAAGGTGCAGGAGCTGAAACAGACTGTGAGCATTATTAAGGTGAGGAGTGAACACACACACACACACACACACACACACACACACACACACACACAGAGCTTCTTTATGATCTAGACCTCCAATTTTGTGTGTGTGTGTGTGTGTGTGTGTGTGTGTGTGTGTGTGTTCTAACAGATGCGTTCACAGGCAGCAGTAGATGACAGTGAGAGGATCTTTACTGAGTTGATCAGCTCCATGGAGAAAAAGCGCTCGGAGGTGACGGAGCTGATCAGAGTTCAGGAGAAAGCTGAAGTGAGTCGAGCTGAACGACTCCTGAATCAACTGGAGCAGGAGATTGATCTTAAGAGGAGAGTCACTGAGCTGGAGCAGCTTTCACACACACACGATGACATGCACTTCCTCCAGGTAACACTCACTGTCTGATCCACAGAGGGCGCTGTTCCTCACAAAGTTTCCTCCTAAAAGCTCATTACAGCAAGAAGAAATGTTCCTGTCTGAGATCACGAGTGTGTCTTTGGCCTGATTCAGTCTGAGATTCATTCGTTCCTCTCCTACACTTTTCTCCTTCTCTATGATGTGTTTCCCTTCTCTGTAGAGTTTCCCGTCTCTCTGTGTTTCTCCTGGATGTGACGACTCACCCAGCTTCACTCTCAATCAACATGTCTCATTTGATGGAGTGAGGGAATCTCTCTCAGATCTGAAAAAACGAGTCGAGCAAATCTGTGAGGAGAAATACAACAAAATCCAACCACAAGGTAAAGAAGCAAACATTTTTCTGCATCACAGTAAAGAGAGCTATAAAAATTCATCTAACAGAAATAAGAAGTAAGCAGGAACAAGACTGCATAAAATCACAAAATTAACAGAAAAAAAAATTTAACATTCACTGCAAAATTTAGATGGTGACTTTAACTTTCAGTAAAAAAAAATTCACCTTCATGTCATTTTTCTGTCTCCATTTTGTCTCTTTTCTCCACAGCTGCAGCAGTTCAGATGATTTTACCCTCAGAACCAAAGAGCAGAGAAGATTTTCTGCAATGTAGGTGTACAACACACACACACACACACAGACACATACACACACACATACACACACACACACACAGTGTTAAAATGTCTGTATTGTTTATCTAAATCTGGTCCATTTTTATAGAGCAGCATTAGTTTGATAGAAACACAGACAGGTGTCTCACACACACTTATTATAAATCCTGTGATTAACATCTAACCTGTGGACATTTTATTACTTTAGACTTCTGTTATCTGACTCTGGATCCAAACACAGCACATCCTAAATCTCATTCTGTCTGAGAAGAACAGAGTGGTGACATGGAGTAAGACAGAACAGCAATACTCTGATCATCCAGAGAGATTTGACTACTGGCCTCAGGTGTTGTGTAAGGAGAGTGTGAGTGGACGCTGTTACTGGGAGGTGGAGTGGAGTGCTGATGTGGAAATATCAGTCTCATATAAAGAGATCAGCAGGAAAGGCCCGGGGTACTGAGTGTTTGTTCGGACGCAACAGTCAGTCCTGGAGTCTGCGGTGTTCTTCTTCCTCTGTCTTTTTCTGTCACAACAACATTAAGACTGAGCTCCGAGGTCCAGCATCCTCCAGAATAGGAGTGTATGTGGATCACAGTGCAGGAACTCTGTCCTTCTACAGTGTCTCTGACACGATGAGTCTCCTCCACAGAGTCCACACCACATTCACTCAGCCTCTATACGCTGGGTTCTGGATGCAGAGGTATGACTCACCTGTGAGGTTATGTGATCCAAAATAAAATGTTGGTAAAAGTGTTTATTAAAACTATAACTGAGGTGTGAGATTTAATTTCTTCCTGAGCTACACTGATCATTTTGTGTACAGAAACTGGAAGAGTAATGAATGCAGAATGTAGGATGTTTCTAGAAAGAAGAAATGTTCTTAAACAGACTATTTAAATTTTATGCACTATTAGGAGGATTTATTATCCTGATATGAATCATTACAATGTCTTAATGTTTTATTTTTTTTTTTTATTTATTTTTTTTGCTGTTTCCTCAGAAATAATAAAACTTACGCAAACTGCTGCATCTTTCTGTGCTGCTGCTGGTAGAAACACATCCTACTGTGTAAAAGACGTTTATTATTTTAGATCTTATTCTCTGTCTTTTATTCTACACACATAAATACTGCTCTGTTTTTTGAGTTAATGTTGCTTTGTACAGCTATACATATAAGCTTTTATTTTGAAGTTGTGTGTCAGTTGTATGTATTGTCTTCCTTCTCACAGCTGTATGCTGAACATGCTGCACTCTGACCACTAGATGGCAGCAGATATGTTTCCTGCACCTCATACTGAAGAGGAAAATCTGTTTAAATCTGGTTTTATGAGCACTCTGTATAATTAATGAGTAGACTAGACTGTGTAAGGAATGAAATTCTGTGGAACATTCTGTTATTGGAAAATAATTTTAATCCAAATATATAATAAATAAATAATCCACAACATGGCGTGGTGAGAGGGTTTATTGACGTCTATGAGGAATCTATTCTTCCCCTCCTCATTATTAGTCCTGTTTCCATCTGTATGGGCATTTCTGGAGAAGTTTAAATCCCACGACTGCCAGAACGCCACTGCTGTGTCTTGCAGCAGGACTCATTAATCCTCAATTACTCTCCTCTGAGCGCTGGACGCCACCTCAAAAAAAAAAAAAAAAAAAAAAGATTCCCTGGTCAGTCACTATAAAGGAGGCGTGGCCTCTGTATCTGTCGTTCCAAATGGGCGTGGTCTCGGGGTGTCTCAGTGCAATTAAGGGAGGCGTGGCCAAAAAGTTATTTGAACAATAATTAAAAATTGAAACCGTTTCTCTCTCTCTCTCTCCCTCTCTGACCAAAACACACACACACACACACACACTTAGCTGAGAAGCGGAGACGTTCTTTCACTTTCTCTACCATCTTTTGTTCCACCGCTCATTTTAGGAAAATCCTTTAAATCCCCTTCTGATGATCTCCAGCTTCAGTCCTCTTCTGCTCCTGAAGTTTCAGTTAATAAAAAAAATGTTTTCATTATTAAAATTATGTCCAAAAGGATAATAGCTCATGTCATCTCTGCACATCCCTGTGACCTGTGTCCTGTACAGAAAAAGAGAGAGAGAGAGAGAGAGAGAGAAAAAGAAAAAGAGAGAGACAGACAGAGAGAGACAAACAAAGAGAGAGAAAAAAGAGAGAGAGAGAGAGGGAGAGAGAGAGAGACAGAGAGAGAGAGAGGGAGGGGGAGGGGGTTTAATCGAACGCACCCGCTGCTTGGCCGGAGTTCATGCCTGCTAGTGTGGGAACATGACCTACATAATACTTTGGATTGGTTGCAGATGCAGTGTGATGGAAGTTTGGAGGGAATTTCGCATTGAATCAGCAAAAAACAGCCGTTCCTCCGAGGGATCTGTTGCATAAGAATCTTCAGATCCTCCTGCAGACGCAATGATCACAATGAAAGCTGAATAAAATAAAAACCTGTATGTTTATTCCACATATTTTTGGTTTTCTGGTTTATTTAGAATCACCGGCGCAGGTTACAGCACGGAGTTGGATCTAAAAGCATAGTGAAGAGGATAAAACCAAGTCCTCACAGTGTAAACACACCACTTTGTTCTCGGAGAGAGTGACTCAGTTGAGCCGCTCGCTTTTCCAGCTGCTCTGTTTTCCACATTTAGTATCCAGCTGAACCTTTTCCATTTCCACTGCTTAACCTTAGCGCAAATTAATAAACAGCTTTTTGCTGCAAACCTGCTTGTGCTTCGTGCAGAACAGCAGGCTAACAAAGTGTTTCACACAGTTTCACTTCATCACCTTACAATGTTTATCCTGCTATCTGGTGCTACTAGCGTTTGATTTGTGGTTTATTCATGTTAGCATGTGTGGATGAAATAGATATCAAATATTGTCAGCTATATAGGGTTTAATCATTTAAAACAAGTTGTAATTCCACTTAATACTACAACAATGCTAACGCTATCCCTCATGAGGTCTCAATACTGCACTTAATAATGGTAACAATGCTAAAAATGTCATGCTAGTGTTGCTAGTTGAGAGCTTGTGGCTGTTAGCAAAAATTAAAACTGAGTTGTTCTAAACTTTGTATCAGTTGCAGCTGTTTTATCATTTTACCAGGTCATCTACAGCCTTTTATTAAATGATTATAAAGACGCTATGAAGAAAAATAAAGCTTTCATGAGTGTTGACATCAGTTTCATAACTGAGAATGAAGCTTAAAGGAACCCGAGCATGTAACAAGTAAACAACCAATTTTCACACCTATTAGTGCTCTGTTTGTACAATTTGTGTTGATGTTATATACTGTATAAACAGGCCACACCCACACAATCTAAACTTTTTATTAAGTTTGCTTTGCTGTTCCGATCAGTTCAATAAAATCCTGCCTCTGCGTCCCACACTGCACAGCGTTAGTGAACACGTTACACAGTCCTCACGCGCTTTACAAACAGCTAATGGATTTTAATGAAGTTTTAAATGGGGAGTTTTAGATGTGAAGAGCAGCCCACCCTCAGGATCGGCTTCCCAGAAACGTTCCGTCGTCCGTCCCCTCCAGGTTAGTAATTAAAGATTTATGTAACGCAGCTCATATGGTTTCACTTTAGGGCTGAGGTACATTTAACCGCATCACCTCACCGTGAGCAAAACCATTTATATCCAAACTTCACACTGAGATAATGCCATGTGCATTCAGGCAGTTAACAAAAAAAATACACAACATTAACACATAGCTTTAAACATCTTTAACTCTTAAAATGTTTCTAGGTTTCTGCCAGGAAACGCACAACGGATTATTTTTTAATCTGATGAAGTTACACGTAAATTTTTTTCTTTTGGTGAGTTAAGCATCACGTTTACAGGCGTGTGTGTAGTACACCGTGTCAGTGTGTGATATGCACTACAACAATCTGTCAAGAGATTAACATTTAAACACCTGCCTTTAGCTCATTAGTGATTTAATTAATAAACTTTGACATCACTGCACATCTGCCAAGGTTTTATAACAAACACTTTAACACGGTTTGATTCATTTTTGTTCTCTGTTTGTTAGCTTTTATTGTTCTTGTATAGTTTATATGGAAAAATATTTGGTTCGCCTTCACCTTATTTTATAAATTTGACTTTATTCACACCTGAATTGAGTTGAATCTCATCTGTTTCATATCGATAGAGTAAATTAGGAAAACTCTCCTTATATATGCGGTAACTAACGATAACTAGGGGTGTGTCCCATGTAAATGAGATGAATATTAGTATACACTGGGGAGTGTCTCATGTAAATTGGATATATATTATGATAAATTAGGGTGTGTCCTATGTAAATTAGATGTATATTAGCATACATTGAGACAGATCTCATGTAACCCTCTAACCCTAACCCTAACTTAGGAGATGTCCCATGTAAAGGAGATGCATAATAATATGCACTGGGGTGTGTCTCATGTAAATTTCATGCATATTAAGATAAATGAAAATGTTTCTGGTGTAAATTAGATAAAATGTATATTTGATGAAATTAGGGCGTGTCTCGTATAAATGAGATGTATGTTCATATAACTTAATAGCTGTCCCATGTAAATGAGTTGCATATTAATGTGCATTAGGGCGTGTCTTATTTATCTCTTATTAAATTAGATGTATATTAGGATAAATAAAGATGTTTCTTGTGTAAATTAGATAAACCATTGATGAATAGTGGTGGGTTGTTGTTTTTTTTGTGAATCAGACTTAAGGTAAAATTAGGGCGTCTGTCATGTAAATTAGACATAATGTATTTGAGAGTCATGTGTACAGGACAGTGGTGAGAGCGGCCATGCTGTATGGTTTAGAGACAGTGTCACTGAGGAAGAGACAGGAGTCAGAGCTAGAGGTAGCAGAGCTGAAGATGTTGAGGTTCTCTTTGGGAGTGACAAGATTGGACAGGATTAGGAACGAGTACATCAGAGGGACAGCTCATGTTGGACGTTTGGGGGACAAAGTTAGGGAGGCCAGATTAAGATGGTTTGGACATGTTCAGAGGAGGGAGAGTGAGTATATTGGTAGGAGAATGTTGGACATGGAGCTGCCAGGCAGGAGGCAAAGAGGAAGGCCAAAGAGGAGGTATATGGATGGGATTAATGAGGATATGAAGCTAGTGGGTGCAAGTGTTGAGGATGCAGAAGATAGGGATAGGTGGAGAGAGATGATTCGCTGTGGCGACCCCTGAAGGGAAAAGCCGAAAGAAGAAGTTTTTGAGAGTCATTTAATGTAAAAGCAGAGTATATTAGAGCATGTCTCGTGTAAATGAGATGTAAATAAAGATGATATGGGCTTGTTTTACGTAAATTACATGCATGTGAGTGAAAATCTCATTAGCTTTCTTCTGTTTTTTTAAAAGAAGTACTGTTTAAATATTGATTTGAATTTTATATTCTGTTTATGATGCATTTTAATTTGTTACTGAAAGTTACTAAATGACTCATTTGCCTTTTCTGTATGACCCCTGATCCTGAGTAAGATAAAATTTTAGTTCATTAAATATGCATCTCATTTACATGGGACACCTCTTAACTTATCTGAACATACATCTCATTTACATGACACACAGCCTAATTAATCATAATATATGTCTAATTTACATGAGATATACCTCGACAGTGAAGGTGATTATATGAAAAGGTATTTACTGTGTCTCTAATATCAGTGTTAAAACATCAGTATTAAATGATTTACTTTATTTATAATTTATATGATTTATAATTTACTAAAGCTGATCATTTCTTCCATTTATCATACGTAACTTATCATTTATAATATCGATGTATTATTATTCATTTATTAATGAAACTGTGAGAAATCTGTGAGAGCGTGTCACGAGTCTGACGTGATGGAACGTGAGGAACGATCATCATCAGAAAGTGAAACACGTGATTATTAAAAAATGTGAAGCAGAAATTCAGATGGATTTTGTTCAACATCCATGAGATTAAAATGAATTTAAATGGATTGATAGAAAACCTGGGACAGGACATGGTGCACAGATTGTTGCTCAGTGTTGTACTCCAGTGTTTATTTACTGGATCTATATTTAAATAGAATTTATCATTTGTAGAAACAAAAACCTACTTTACTACTTACTTATTATTACTTTATTATTGATCGTAGGTTTTATATTATAATTAACTCATTTAAAAATTTCAAATAAAAATGATTTAGAGACGATGAAGTCAATAATAAAAACAGTTCTATATAAAAGCTGCTGTTTATTATTATTATTACTATTATTATTACTATTATTATTATTATTATTATTATTATTATTATGATCAGAGAGAGATTTCAGGTCGGCGTCTGCCTGACAACAGGACTCGCAGTTATTTGGCTCCATTGAGCGGTTGCTTGGTAACAGTCGGAGGTTTGGGAGGTGAAAGTGTTCAGAGACGCTGATGTGAACAGTTGTGCCTTTCACAGCGACGTCGTTCCCCCTTTTTTTCACTGCATGGCTTTGAATCAGGAGAACATCTCGAGCTTTGTGCATTAGAGACAGAGTAAAGAGCGATATTCTCTTTTCATCTCAGCTCTAGACGAAGCTCCTGAGTAGTTTGTGTTTCCTGTGCAGGGGAATAAGCCTCTCGCAGTGTGCTGCGGTGACACGGAAAGTTTTTTTTTCTTTAATTTCCTCCTCATTTAGTCATTACTAATCCCCAGGTCTAAAGCAGAGGTCAGGCAGAGAGAATAACATTCATCTGGGGTAAAAACAAAACAAAACACGAAAACACAAAAATGTGATATGCAACAAAAT
>JAUCMX010000011.1:25101291-25173791 GCA_033459395.1 Hemibagrus guttatus
GAGTCAGCTTTAAACTCGCTTTTTATAAGGATCTGCACATTAAACATAAATAAATACCATATGAATAAAAGATCACTTGTAAGTTTAGAAAGTTAAAATAAAATAAAATGTTAAGACTTAAGAATAAATTACCTACAGTGCATTGACAAATGGACGGAAAATGTGTGCTGGCCCTTTAAGAAAAAGGCGGACGGCGGGATTGTGAGATGTAGGGGGGTGAGTTTTTGGGGGGGGGCGTTAAACTTACTCGGTGTAGGTTTAGCGTATTTGACAGTCTGCTTATTGGTTATACAATAAAATATATTTTGATTGTGAATTCGATAGATTTGCATGAACATGCTTTGTGCACATAATTAAATTTGTTTTATTTTCGACTCCCCCCCTCATTTCTCTGAGAATGAAGATTCCCAATGCAGCAAGGCTTCAATAAGCCAGTTTGTTGCTGGCCAAAGCCAAGGATCTGAAGTCGGTTTAAAGGGAACATCCAGCATCCTCAGCTCTATCCTTATTGTTTTTTCCGCACTGAAGGTAAGTTTATGAGTTTGTCTAATGTTTTTGTTTGTTGACGAGTTCATTCAGGCAGCGAGATGTTTATTTTTGATACACAAACTACGCAGTGGCGTGTGTCTGCTTCAGTGCATCCATCCTCTTCTATTGTTCATCTGCTCTCATCCCAAATTCCATGGAAATGCATCTGGAGTTGGTTGAGGTGGATGTCCTCACTCTCTGACCACTGATTTGATACCTGAGGGTGTACTAACATGTGCATGGTTCATAGCAGGTCTTGATCCAGGTCATGCACGGGTTCCTGGGCTTCATCAGTGCAGGACTGGGAGCTGTTGCACCTTTAAAGGTGGATCAATAGCTGCTGCTGCTGTCATGGTGCGGTTTAACCAAAAAACCTCCACATGCTGGATGATGGGGTTCTTTTTAGCACCTGTAAACATGCAGTGATGTTTGGTGTTGAATGTTTGCATCACCGGGTCCATCTTCTATCAAACACATCATCGATATCTATACATCTAAATACATCTACCTGTCTGTCTGTAACATATATTATAATGCAGTTCTTTCAAGGTTCCCCACCTCAGATCATTTTTCTAACGGTGTCACGTTTGGCTAGGCATCTCACTCGGATTTCAGATTATCGAAAGAAAAACGGGTCACTCGCTTGACGAAGGGTGCACACGAGGTGAAAGAAACACGCCGTCACGCAAAACTAAGAGGTGAAGGAACCAAGATGTTCCCAAGCACATATAGCGCATGAGAAACCACCTTTCTGGACCTTCTGACTCTCCACAACAGCTTGACATGCCTGACACGGACCTCCACGCTTTCAGGCTTCGAGTTATCGGAGCATTAGGATTAAAATGGCTACACGGATTGGGGGGTGAAAAACCACACAAGGTCTGAAATCATGGCCGTAATCAGAACAAGTCCTGTGTGGCCTCGTCCTTCTGCTGCCTGGGGAAAGATGGGGGGTGTGTGAGAAACATGACTCGTATTTCTGACGGTTACAGCAACTAGTGTCAGGATGAGAAGTTCACCTCAGCTTCTTTTAACATGGAGAAACTAAGACACAACCTTTTAGAGGTGAGATGATGTACTGGTGTGATGCCATGCAATAAGAAGAAGAAGACGAATTGGCGGCTTCATCATCTTTATTTGTTTAGCATCTTTCATCCAAAAAGCAGATCAAAGTGCTTCACAAAATGACAATTATACTCAAGAGAGTTATTCAACATAATAATAAATGGATATAGAATTTAATTGAATGAAATAAAATTGAGAGCATATATTCAATAATTAAAATTTTTTATTAAAACTAAAAAATGAGGTGAATTTGAAAAGATGTTCTAAGCATGAAGCAAAAAAAAATATTTTGCAATAGATTAGCAGCCTCCTTTCAAGATAAACAGTGTTCTAAAAGTTTCCTTGGAAAGGCGCAATTAAAAAAATAAATAAATAAAGCGTGCACATTATTCCTGGTTTATTTATTTAGTCTTTTAATAAAGCTGTGTAAATCCTTTTGTGGACAAACTGAACCAAAATTTTTTAAAAACAATATATTTTAACTTTCAAACAGCCGTAAATTACCGAGTGTGCTCACGATATGAATGATTTACATTTAGCCACGCCCACACAATTCCATAAAAGGCAACACTCATGGACAAAATGGCGACTAAACGGTTGAAGAGCTTCACCTAAGCAAGACTTCTGCTGAATCTTAGCTCAGTCGTTTATTTATCTTTTACATTTATCAGACATTTATTTATCTTAATTTATGGATTTGTTTTGGTTTCTTTCTTTTTTTCAGTTCAGTCATGAATATTAAAATCATTGAAATATTCACAAAATCTTTTTTAATTGAAATAAATAAGTGATTTAAACTTGAGCCAGAATAATCCTTACATAAAATTAAAATAACTCCTTGACAGTTTAAATTGAGGTTCACATCTTATTTCTCTGATGATGTAAAAGTACACTTTATTTATCCTAAGGTATAAACACACTGGTGGTAAATGATGAAAATCGTGTACTGCTGCTTTAAAAACTGCTCAGAAAAAGTTTCATGTAATCAAAATATCGAAACGTGGTTATCGTAACGTCAATACACTTTATTATTACTAGTTTGGTTAAACAGCTTTGCTAAGGAAGTCTTACTATTAGTTTGTAGCATAAAAGGCATCAGTCATGGGTGTTTCTTATTTCTTGCCTTTTGTTCATGTGTAGGAATCATTAAAGCTGCAGTTTGTAAAACTTGAACAGTTTCTAGATGCATAACAATCCCATAAAACCAATGTTTAACCAAATTAAACATAAAAATAGGTTTGTCTTATTGCACTGCAGAGAATTTGGCTCGTTTCTTCCTTTCAGGGTACTTTTTGCTTTTTTTTTTTTTTTTTTTTTTTCTGGTCCTGAAATAAGCCCCACCCCATTTTTATGCATCTGAATGATTCAGCAGATGGACTGAGGTTGGGTTGAAGGATGACTCTTATTGTTGCCACTTGTTTTTACTGTACATCAACTCCTAGCCAGCAGAGGGCTCTAAATATTACAGACTGCTGTTTTAATGTACACATTTTCACGCACAGCTTCGTGTTCACACGGTAAAGCAGATCAACAGAACAGGTTTACATTCTCTGGATGGACGTGTTGGCATTCAAGTTTCTACAGCAAAACAACATTTTTTTAGACGTCGTCTTGGTTCGTTTACATCGTTAGCAGCAGACTGGCGTCTTTCTAACCATGCAGCTGAGTTCTGGATCGTGATTGGTCGGAAAGTGTTGATTATTTTTCTATAACAAAGAGAAGCGCTGACAGACGTTAAACGTTACATACAGTACTTAAAGCAGACGACGAAAAAACACCAACAACTGCAAGAACATGAAACTGACTTTTGGCTCACGGCTCAAGTGCTTTTTGCTGTGTGTGTGTGTGTGTGTGTTTTCTTTTGTGGAGCACGATTACAGGAGGAATGCCATGATGACTTAAGCAGAAGCGCCATGCGGAAACGAACAGTGTTCAGAGGTAACGGATAAAAATGCAGACAGACAGATTCCCTCTGTAGAAGAAAAAAAAAAAAGGCTGAGGCTCCATTTTGGGTATCAGACACTCACACACACACACAGATTTTATTGATTTGCATTTCTTCATTTAGTGGATGCTTTTATCCACTGTGACTCTGACACTAATCCCAGGATGTGGGGTTGTGTATTTGTTATTTTTATAGTATATGACACATTAGGACTCTTTTAAAGACCACAAAAGCTGCTGTGGTTGACCCTGTGGTCATGTCCGATTCTGGACCAGAGCAAATTCGGTGACTTGAAGACTTTGGACAAGTTTTCTTTTCTTTGTTAAAATTGTTAACAACATATGTCGTGTTGATGTTTTAGGAAATGGTTTAGTTCTTGTATTTCTCTCCTGAGCGATCCGACTCTTCGGGTTCTTCAGTCGTTCCTCTCGGTCGTTCTCAGTTCCTCTATAAAATGCAGAACTTTTATTGGTTTATTCTCCTTTCGTCCCTCTGGAGGGATCAGTGTTTGCCTAGCAGAAAAGCTCCCAAGTAGAAGGTATTTTTGTAAGATAAGAACCATAAAGAAGACCCTTTTTTTTTCTTTCCTAAGTCTGAATTCCTTCATGTTTGTGTGTCTGAGCAGGAGACGTCTCTGTACACGGACCTGCTCATCTCCACTCGAGTTTCCTGCCTGAAAGATTCACTAACGTGGCGTTGTTGCTTTCTGTCACGGATAATGGAGAGAGTTTTTGCGTATTTTCCACTTGGCAAACACGTGTGTGTATACATTATAAGTTTGTTCTCCTTGACCATCATGCACATGCCAGCTCCACTTTTATCTTCTCTACTGGAAGGTTCTCCACTAGATGTTGGAGTGTGTGTGTGTGTGTGTGTGTGGGGATTAGTGACCATTCAGCTACAAGAGCATTAGTGAGATCCGACTCTGATGTCGGGATGTTAAGGAGACTCCAGGTCCAGTTCATCCCAAAGGTGGTCAGTGTGGTTGAGTCAGAGTCAGGGCTCTGTGCAGGACACTCCAGTTCTTCCACTTTCTCCAACATTCACCTCCACACCATGTCTTCATGGAGCTGCACAGGAACATGGTCATGATGGAGCAGGGTTTAAGTTCCACTGAAGATAAACCGTAAAGCTGCACTCAGAAATGTTCTGTACAGCTGTGTGACAGCTCAGTGTGTGGTAACATTTTGGAGAAGAAGCTCATGGGTGTGATGGTCAGGAGGCACATACTTTTATTTCTATTGTCTAGTAAAATCAGTTACATATATTTATTAGAGATGTCAGAGAAATTATTGAACAAAATCAGAGCAGATGTGGGATTATTCCTCTTCAGGGTTAGTAAGTCTGATCACATGACCAACAGGAAGGAAGTGTGAAGAGTCCACTGTAAGTGTACGTGTTGATATTTATTTACTTATTTATTTAGACAGTTGTAAATAAGAAAAATAAGAATATTCTGTGTTTTTAATATCTCTCACTGTTCAGCTCTGTGGTCTTTGAGGTCTGTTACTGTTAGGACTGAGATCAGGTGTTTAGATGTAATGAATGTGTGTGTGTGTGTGTGTGTGTTTGTTGAACTGGTCAAAAAAGAGACTCAACTGGTGGTGAAAGTGTTATAGTGTGTGTGTGTGTGTGTGTGTGTGTGTGTGTGTGTGTGTGTGTGTGTGTGTTCGTTCTCTTGGGTTGTTTTTGGCCCATCTGCTTTATTCCCCACATCAATGGGGGACGCAGCTGCACAGCCCGACCCCCGGCAGACCTCAGTAATGTACCCGTGTGTGTGTGTGTGTGTGTGTGTGTGTGTGTGTACACACTTTTGGGCCACCTGCCCATCCAAGAGTGGCCTTTTTCATGCGTGGTGTGTAAGTAATAACAACAGGAACGTGTGTTTTTATAATCCTAACCCCAGATGAAGGTTTCTTTTTAATCCGGAATATGACACGCAGGTATACAAAATACAACACTCACAACATTCCTGTGTTTGTGATAAAACAGCGGCAGCTGACATCACGGACGTCACGGGATCCTATCGTGATCCTCTCGAGTGCTGCTGTGTGTCATGGTCCAGCTCGGGCCCGGTAACTGTGTGTGAGTGTGTTGCTGGATAAGCAGAACACATCCTTTTAGCTTTTAGACATGACTCATAAACACATTAATCCCAGAGCTATACTCTCAGCCCTTATTTGAGCAGACGGATACAGTCATGTTAGACCTCACGTCAAACAGATGCCATGTCTCGAGCCAGACGGACTCAGACGCTGTCTGTCAGAGAAGAGAGAGCGAGAGCGACTCAACACGGTCATATTTAACAACACTATAGTATTCTGTAATAAACAGTTTCCTCATAACAGCGATCTAGGTTTCTGATTGGTTGTCAGGCGACTATTAAATCTCCATAACAGCAGATCTGACCGTAGCGCAGGTTTACGTTAAGGCGCTCACTCTGGTATTAGTATGTTATCGTTTCTATAGCAACAGCTCATTCACAGATAAAGTTTAAGTCTGTAAGTAGACATGGGTTTGAGCTAAAGTTGTAATTTTATGTTTTTCTGAGGCAAATGAAAGGCCAGCGAGGGAACGAGTGTTTGTAGCTGCTGTAACATAAGCGAGAACAGGAACTAACTTGTTTCCACAACACTGAATGTAACAAACTGACGCAATGACCCGAAATCTTCAAGTTGACATGGTACAGAAGGACTACACCACTCGTGGATGTGCTGCTACAGGAAAATAATCAGCGTAGGAGTGATGGCGGTAACTTGGCTTCATCACTCCACCCTGATGACGACAGATGTCACTTTTTATCTGTATTGCAATGATCACTCATTACAACCGACATCCAGTTTCCAACATTCCAGCAATCCAGCTGCTGAGTTATCTTCCATGTCCTGATTGGACCTTGTGATTCTGCTGACACATCGCAGGTCTAAGACATCAGAGCAGGTCTTGATTAGCGGATCCTGTGGTGGTTGGAACAAGCCAGATCCAGCATCGGTTCAGAAGATGGAGGATTAAAGCCGTGCCCACTGCTGAGAGCGTGAACCGTTCGACAGATGGCACCGACCGCCGTGCCCAACAGTATCTGGATGGAGTGCCAAACCCCGTTCCTCTTCCTCACTCCAACAGGGGAACGGTTCGGTGAAAAAAGGAAATACATGATGTTCACCTTCCTTTGAATGTAGTCACATTTGGCCTGCAGTGCTACTGTAGTTTCACCAGTTAATTTGCTGAAAGTCAGGATTTGTAATCGATATGTTTAACTTTGATAAAAGCCGGACTATTATTGTAACCCGAATCCCTCAGATTCAATTGTTTCTTTTATCATCGTAATTTATTGTCCTGCTCTTGTCATTTTCCGTGTAAGTGTATCGTTACCCTCTGGGTTGTGGTGTGTCGACTGTCTACCCTCGAGCTGTAGAAGGCTGGGAAGATGATGAGAAACGCAGACTATGCTAATTAAAATCGATCCTCCAGATTATACTCGGATTTGCTGATAGTCTGTTATTCTTCCAGTTTTTAAAAAATGGCTGCTGTTTTTTGTGCTCACGGTGCTGCGGGTCTGCTGCCTTCCCTTTAGCTCTCGCTGTTCCTCACAGAGCCGTTCACATTTCTCTGCAGTGCTATTTATAGTCCGGTCCAAAAGCCTGAGCTACTACTGAGAGCGGGTTTTAGAGCTGAACTGGGTGATGTGTTTTTATATTTATTTGTTTGGAAGCTGCTTTAATTAAAGCAAATGTATGTTGCTAGTGGGTGTGGCCTGTTCTTATAAGAAATAGTTGTGTTGGTGTGATGCTTGTTACCCTGTTGGTTGTTACTTTTTTTTTCAACAGTCCTGTAGCCTGTTGTTGTATTGTGTCCATGACTCCAACATCTGGATACAATATAAAGTTAATTCACTTGTCCTGTTAGTTGTTAGGTGTTTCTGTGTTGCCCAGCCTGTTGTTGCCCTGTCTTATGTTTCTGTGTTGCCCAGCCTCTTATTTCTGTTGTTGCCCTGTCTTATGTTTCTGTGTTGCCACATTCCTTGGTTCCTGCTGTCGCCCCATCTCTTTGTTCCATTGTTGCCCCTTCTTATGGAGCCGCTGTCACTTGGTTCCGCCGTCGCCCGGTCTCTCTCGGTTCCGCCGTCACACGGGCTCTCTCGGTTCTGCCTTCGCCCCCTCTCTCGGTTCTGCTGGCGCCCCGTCTCTCTCAGTTCCGCCGTCGCCACATGTCATGTTTTGTTGTTGCAGTGACACTCAGTTGCCCTTCTCAGTGTCACATTGTGCCCTCTATCCACCCTGTTGCTCCGTTGCCCTGGCGTTTGTCTCGTTGTGACCTGTCACGCTGTCCCTGCTGTGTGTGTTTATCCTGTCTTGTGTTGTACCTACAGTTTCTTATCTTGTTGTTGCTTGTCTCTGACATCCTGTTACTTGTTGCCATGACGACCTGCCCAGGTCACATTATTATCCATGCCTTTCTTGTTGTTTTGTCCCCTTGTGTCTTTGTTGCCCTGTAATAAAGAAGAAGAAAACATTTTCTTTATAGTAGTTTTTTACTGAACAGTGATGGGGTTTAAACTGGATGTGAGTGTCGGTGAGTACACACTGAACTGCTGATCTGTGAGTGATCGTTCTGACTGGGGGATTAGTGTGACCCAAATCCTCCAAACCAGCCATGGGGTAAGGTGGAAAGGGGGGCGGGGTATGTTTTATAAATGGGTTTTTTTTTTTCTTTATTTCTTTTGTGTAACAATCTTGACTGACTGGTTAAGTGTTGAAGGTGGTGTAAATCAAATCCTCGTCTGGTATTTTTCAGTAATCTGGATTGCTACACCACTGTCTGTGTCTCTGACCTTTTACTTGGTTTTTATTGATCTGGAAACAGAAGGACGAAGAATAGACGTGTTTGTTTTTTTGGGGTTTTTTTAACCGGTTTTGGGTGACGCGTGTCTTCCCACACTGTTTGAGCTTGGCTTTGGTGTTGCTGTGTTTTATTAAGACTATAAATAAACTTTCACTTACCTGAGTTTAAAATAATAAATAATGTGGGATTTTCAATTCAGTGTTGGTCACGATTCTCTGTATTTTGGAGGATTTTGATTGAGCTCAGAAAACATCCTCATTATTCTCTGAAAATCCATATTCTCCACTGCTGCTCTGACTCACGCTTGTCAGAATCATGATTAATTGCCACGTCAACCGTCATTACACAGCTCTCTGTGTGAAAAGGATTGTCTTTGTGCTATATTTGAGTGTCAGAAATAGCCAAGAGTTGCGTTATGTTCAGATGCTGCTCACTTTTAGTGAAAAGTTTTTGCAAAATATTTGGTTTTCACTTTCCGAGAACGCATAGGTGCAGAAACTTCTGAAGCTTCATTTGTTTCAGATTGTGGATCCTGATCATGTCCTTGGGCAGTTGCTTCTAATGAAGGGGGGCGTGTCCTTGGGCAGTTGATTCAGGTCAAGGGGGCGTGTCCTTGGGCAGTTGATTCAAGTCAAGGGGGCATGTTAAGTTAAGTAGTCTTTATTTGTCACATTACTGCACAGTGAAATTCTTTCTTCACATATCCCATCCTTGGGAGTTGGGGTCAGAGTGGAGGGTCAGCCACGATGCAGCGCCTCTGGAGCAGGGTGGGTTGGGGGCCTTGCTCAAGGGCCCAACGATGGCACCTTGGTGGTGCTGGGGCTTGAACCCCGATCTTCTGGTCAAACCCAGAGCCTTAGCCGCTTGAGCTGCCACCGCCGAAGGACACCGAAGGGGGTGTGTCCTTGGGCAGTTGGTTCCTATGAAGGAGGCATGTCCTTGGGCAGTAGGTTCAAGTGAATGGGGTGTGTCCTTGGGCATTTGATTCAAGTGAAGGGGGTGTGTCTTTGTTGTCTTTGTTTTGAGTCCTGCTTTTTAAAAACACTTTTGTAGATGAAGTTTATCTTTGTATCGTGTCGAAACATCTCCACATGGTATGTTAGAGCTTTGATGCTTTAGATCTTCCTGAATCACACACTGAGCTGATGAGCTCATGCACACACACGTACGGTAACTTACTGCTGTGTTCAGTGCTGCTTTGTCTTTTATCCTCTTTGCAGAGTGAAGATCTTTGTTGTTGTTGTGGTGTAGATGAAGATTCTTCACAGTTTTCTCCACAGCTCTCTGACTCCTGCTTGCTGAGGTTAGGGATGACTCATGATTCACTCGCTGCTGGGTTTCATCTCATCTCACTCGACTTTTATTTCCTCTCCAGCTCCACCTTTCCTGGTTTGAATGCTTCAGGGGAATGGTGTTGGCGTGACTGTCACCAGCACGTCCGCTTCACTGGTCACTCTGTAATCACTCTCCTTAGGCTCAAGGTCATCGCGTGGCTTGAGCTTATGAGTTTAGCCTGAATTCAACTGAACTTTGGGCTGCGAGAGCAGTGCTGACTCGCTAATCCTGCAGGAACCTGGTGTCCATGCTGCTCTGATAGGATTATACACACACACACACACACACACACACACACACACACACACACACACACACACAACGTCTCTCAGCTCTCACTGCAGATGTTCAGTTTCACTCAGTGCTTCTGCTAACTTATTTTCTTTCTTTTTTTTCTTTCTTTCTTTCTCTCTCTCTCTCTCTCTCTCTCTCTCTCTCTCTCTCTCTGTGTTTTGATGTGCTGGTGTGGAGGTCAGGTGTTGTGGAGGTGTTTGATATGAAAGTAAAGGAACTTTTTCAGCCTGAGTGAATTTGACCAGTAGATGTTTGTCCTCTTTACTGGACCAGTGGAGCAGTTCAGCTGTGTGACTGTAGCCACACCTCCTAACGCAGTGATTAGCCGCTCTGACTGGATTAGCCTAATGGAAGGTGGTGGAAGGTGAAGTGGCTCTGGTCTTTATCTGTGCGACACGGTCAGGTTACAGCCAGGTTCCTGCGAAGGTGAGCGAGCTATGAAATATGTCGAACCATGTGTACGGTGATCGCATGCTTCCTCATACGCCAGCTCGTTAAGTTCGTCATCTCCGTTCTGACCACACCCGAAGCTTCCACACGTAAGTCTGATGTTTTACTGCATACAGTTCAGCGCTCCGCTTCACCTGGACGCTACGCAGTTCTTTTTATTATGCAGAATTTGCTCGCTAATGCTAACGCTAGCATGGAACTAGCTTCCTAGAGAGAGGTGACGTTTTCAGAAAAACTGCCTTCTGCAACTGTAGCTGCTGTGTTGTTCATCATCATCATCATCGTCATCATCAGAGGCGGCTGCTTCAGTGGACTTTCCAAAACTACAGATGTCTTAACTTTCACCACTTTTTCTCCGTTCTCTTCATGTGCATGTGAGAGGAATTATATTCACTCTGAAACACTGAGACTTAACCTGCTTGATTCTTTTTCTTTTTTTCCTTTGTTTTTTTTCCTTCATTCGTTTGTTCATTCCTTTCCCTTCCTTTCTTTTATTTTTTTCCTTTCCTTCCTTCCTTCCTTCCTTCCTTCCTTCCTTCCTTCTTTCTCCTTTCCCTTCCTTCCTTCCTTCCTTCCTTCCTTCCTTCCTTCTTTCTTTCTCCTTTCCCTTCCTTCCTTCCTTCCTTCCTTCCTTCTTTCTCCTTTCCCTTCCTTCCTTCCTTCCTTCTTTCTCCTTTCCCTTCCTTCCTTCCTTCCTTCCTTCCTTCCTTCCTTCCTTCTTTCTCCTTTCCCTTCCTTCCTTCCTTCCTTCCTTCCTTCCTTCTTTCTCCTTTCCCTTCCTTCCTTCCTTCCTTCCTTCCTTCCTATAAGGATCCTGTGGTTTCTCATTTTTTTACTTTATTTGTAGGGTTCCTCTTAAACTGACCCATGAAATGACCGAAGAACTGAAGGACAGTATGGAAGCGAGAGCTGAAGTGTTGAAGCAGGAAGTGTTTTTGTATGAGTGATGATGATGATGATGATGATGATGATGATGAGGAATGTTTCGTATCGCTGTCTGTCCTTATCTTCATGCTCAGAGATACAGGACTGAGCAGGTCCAAGTAGGGCTGAAATGATTCCTCGAGTAACTCGAATACATAAAATCATTGAGGCAAATTAGTTGCCTTGAAGCTTCGTTTAGTCCATTTACTGTAACTACACACAGAGCACTGTGTTTTCCCATGGACCGTTATTACTGACACACAACCCGCTAAACTCGTGGAGAGCCGATTCAGGCCAAAGAAAATGGCAGAAAGTTTTCGAAGTTTGGGATCATTTCAAACTAAAACAGCCAGAAAACTCTGTACAGTGTGATTACTGTAAGATTGAACTGGTTTACTACAACAGTACAAGTTCCATACTTCAACATCTCACTCCAACACACACAGTCCCCGCTTTAAGTCCACGGAGTCGACACAAGCTAACGTTAGCGTTCACACTTAGCTTAAATCAATATGATTGCTAGTTGAAATTAAGGCGTGGATTGTGGATACATGTAGTGACTTTAAGACCGTAAATCAGTATGGGGGCTAGTTATGATGTCCCTCATTTAGCTACGTTTTGTGAAAGCCTAAGCATCAATCATGTTGATAGCTTTTGGAATTTATTATTATTATTATTATTATTATTATTATTATTATTATTTTGTTTTAGGTTGTAGCATGTTTACTCTTTTTTTCAAGTAATTAATTTTTTTTAATTTATATATTTGTATTTGTATTTTAACATGTCAATGAAATGCACTAAATGGGTCCAGATTTTATTTTCATTTTTCTAAATAGGAAACAACTTAGTTGTTCATTTTAAGAGACCGGTCTTATTTTCTCTTCCATATTTAGTATTCCTCTTTAATAAAGAAAAAGTACTTTATCCGATTACTCGATTATTCGATGGAATAATCAGTAGAATACTCGATTACTAAAATAATCAATAGCTGCAGCCCTAGATACAAGCTTCTGGATCTGAGTGTGTGTGTGTGTGTGTGTGTTAGAGATGTAGGTCGGGTTTAATCCTCATGGAGAATGTTATGAAACATGCCTCGCTGTGAGCTCGGGCTTCTGCCGCGTATTTTTCCAGCATGTTAAAATGTTGGTGTCTCTGATGAATCGGAGCCTGCAGTCTGAAGCTCTCTGTAAAGAAGGTGCATGTTTTGGGCTTATGGAGGGATTAAAGGCTCTGACTCACCCCTGATTTCCTGTTTCAGGCTCACACACACACACCAATGGGGGTGTAACCCCATCAGTGTTATATTGAAAATGTTAGAAGGTTCTGATAAAATGTTAAATGTCTCCTGAATGTTTTGGATTGATGATGAAGTCGTGAGGATGAGGATGTTCCTCAACATGCATGTGTGCTTGGATGAGGTTATGTTGTGGGTGTAGAGGTTAGTTTGCTGGTGGTTGTGGGGGTTGATCAGGTTACAGGGTCGTTGTTGAGGTACACTGGCTGAGGTTAGGTTTTGGGGGTTAATTGAGGGGTTTTTGGGGTTTGTTTTGGGGGGTTTTTGGGATTGTTTGGGGGGGTTTTAGGGATTTTTGTTTTGGGTTTATAGAGGGTTTGTGTGTGGTGTGTGGGGTGTGTGTGTGTGTGTGTGTGTGTGTGTGTGTGCGGATGAACTGTGTTATTGTAGTGTAGAGTTGCGCTGCGTCTTCTTAAAAGAATTTGTGTGTGAAAATTTAATATGGCTGAAATTCTTTAACCCTCTCTGCTGGCTGACATCAGCAACACACACCCGTTGGGGGTGTGTGTGTGTGTGTGTGTGTGTGTGTGTGTGAGGGAGACAGAGAGAGTATGTGTTTTGGTCATAAGCCCAGTGAGTGTGAAGTTGACTCTAGCACTCGGTTGACACGGCTGACTGGCTGTAAATTCTGTGTGGGGGGGGGTGTGTGTGTGTGTGTGTGTGTGTGTGTGTGACACTTGTGTAAAGGTCCGTACACAGCAGGACTGCAGCACACTCGAGTGTGTGTTGGTTGTTATTCCTGTCAGTGATTCAGACGGGATTAATGAAGAGCACATGAGCAGCTGATGTGTGTTTAGAGTCGCTCCACAGTGACGAGGAAATGTGTAATTATCATGTAATTAACTGTTTCAGCTACGCTTCCACTCCATCATCTTCATCTTCATCTTCACCAGAAGACCAACATGACTTCAGAAGTCCGACGTTTTCGCATGTCTCACGGAAAAAAATGCAGCTTGATGTTCCTGAAGATCTGGAGAACTTACACAGCACTGACACTGGAGACTCCTTCCACACAACTCTCTCTCACACACATGTATACACACACACACACACACACACATCTCCATACTTCATCCTGTCAGTGAAGCATCCCTGTGAAGGAGCTGTTGCTGTAGAAACCATAAGGAATCAGAGCGAGTGCATTAATATAAATTTGCACTACAGTCAGAGCTGCTGTTAGAGAGAATTAATCAACACCTGATCCACCAATCAGAACTCAGCAGCTCTGTGGTGTAACCACCAGTGACCTGATGGTTACCACAATCCCATTATGGAGTAACATAATCCCAGTATGAGGTTTAGTCCATCTGGTGTGGATGACGTCTGCTGTAACTTTGCTTTAAACAGTGTTACACCTCACAGCGCTGTGGAATTCTGCTCCTCCACAGCTCCTCACCAATCTTTCCACAGCTTCTCAATAGCTCCTAAACAGTTCCTCCACAGCTCCTGAACGGCTCCTCACCAGCTCCTTAACTGCTCCTCTACAGCTCCTCACTAGCTTTTCCACATCTCCTACAGATCTCCTCACCAGTTCCTTGACAGATTTTCACCAGCTCCTCCACAGCTCCTCACCAGTTTCTCCACAGCTTCTCACCAGCTTTTCCACAGCTCCTCACCAGCTCCTCCATTATGTTTCTGCTTCATGATTTTTTGCTTCATGGTCAGTTTCCACACACACACATACACACACACACGGTTAGTTTTATAGTTTATGATGTTAGCATGTGTCCCTCTTTGTTTTTAATGTTAATGTACATGTCTGATGTGTTTTGTGGAAGGTTTGAGTGCAGGATTGTGTGTGTGTGTGTGTGTGTGTGTGTAAGAGAGACAGAATTTTGCTGAATAAGGGTCACAGTAGTGCTGACTGTAACCTCTTGCTTTCTGAACTGTTCATCTTCATGTAAGACACACACACTGTGGGAGCTGACAGGGAGTGAGTGCATATCAGCTGACTCCTAGACAATGTGTAAGAGGGTGTGTGTGTGTGTGTGTGTGTGTGTGTGTGTGTGTGTGTGTGTGAAGTGAAGTGACGCTTTTGCTAACAGAATCAGAGTTTCATTAAATGAGTGTAGGCAGTGTTTATGTTGGAAGGAGAGTGTGTGTGTGTTGGGAAGTACAGTGTGTCTCCTGATGGATGTTTTGCTGCTTGATACAGTGAGGATGCTGTCTCTGCATAAATTTCCTTAGAATTTAGTCCACTTTCATCTACACTCTGAGTTTAAATCACTTCCTCCATCACCTCCTCCGTCACCTCCTCCGTCACCTCCTCCGTCACCTCCCCCCCCCGTCACCTCCTCCGTCACCTCCTCCCGTCAGCTCCTCCGTCACCTCCTCCGTCAGCCTCCTCCGTCACCTCCTCCGTCAGCTCCTCCGTCACCTCCTCCGTCACCTCCTCCGTCACCTCCTCCGTCAGCTCCTCCGTCAGCTCCTCCGTCAGCTCCTCCGTCAGCTCCTCCGTCACCTCATCACCTCCTTCATCAGCCCTGCTCACATGAGTTTATCAGAGAAGGGAAGAAATTAAAAACAGAAAAAGATGGAGAAGGGAAGGACAAAACAGGAAATAAAAATGGAAAAATAAAGAAAAATAGGATAAAGTGGAGTAAAATAGAGAGAGAAATTACGAGGAAATTAAGCAAGATAGAAAGAAAGCAAGAAAAATGAAAGAAAGGGTTTATAAAGTGAAGAATCTGTTGCTATAGTAATGATAACATATCAGAGTGAGTGCATTAATGTAAACCTGAGCTGCTGTTAGAGAGAATGAATCAACACCTGATCCACCAATCAGAACTCAGCAGCTCTTCATCTCCAGCTGTAAGTCCGAGATTTCTGTAGATGTAGATGTCGACTGTAACAGATTGTGATGAGATCGAGGATCGTTTAGGAACAAAACCACGCTCCGGTGAAGCTGCTGGGATTCACTCCGAAATAAACAACACTGAGTCTGAGTGAAGGATCTTCTGAATTCAAAACTCTCTCTCTCTCTCTCTCTCTCTCTCTCTCTCTCTCTCTCTCTCTCTCTCTCTCTCTTACACTTCCTCTATCTTTCTCTCTTACACTTCCTCTATCTTTCTCACCCTATCTCTCTCTCTCTATCCCTCTCTCTCTCTTTGCAGCTGGTCATTAAACTGTTCTTATTAGAAAAAAACTAAAACCCTGTTACTTATAGAAAGTAAAGAATCTACAGTTAAGTGAGTGAGTGTGTGTGTGTGTGTGTGTGTGTGTGTGTGTGTGTGTGTGTGTGAGAGATAGAGAGATTAAAGCATTTAAAAAGTGTGGGGTTTTTTTTCTCCTCTTCCTCGCTGGTTCGATTTTGCAACTTGTGTCAGTTTAACTTTTGTATGTTGCTTAATATACAAAAGAAACCCATCACCTTCAGCTGGACGGTGTGGGTGTTCCTGTGCTCCTGAGAGCCTCAGCTTCCTGTTCCTGGCGGACAGGAGAGGAACCCGCTGTGGTCTTCTGCTGTTGTAGCTCATCCACCTCAAGCTTCGCTGTCTTGTGTGTTCAGAGATCTTTTTCTTCTCACCATGATTGTACAGAGTGATTATCTGATTATCTCAGACCGGTCTGATCATTCTCCACTGATCTCATTAAAGTCACAGAGATCAGACTTTTTCTTCATTCTGATGTTTGATCTGGAAAGTTATCAATGACTGGATGAGTTTATAGATTGTGCTGCTGCCTCCTGATTGTCTTATTTACAGGTGTTTTACAATGTACAGGTGTTCCTAATAAAGTGGACAGTGAGAACTTTATAATGTTTACGCTTATTTAATGTCTTCCTCATGAATCAATCAGCTCCACTACAGGAACCTAGACTTGTTCTGTTAAATAAATGGATTTTATTCTCATGAGCCACAGCAGTTCCTCCAGCAGTCTGATTTATTAGCATGCGATTAGCTGAAATCGCTGCCATTGATTAGCATCCAGTTTTAAACTGCGTTCCTCGGACCAGCTGCTTTCTTTCCTACTGTAACGACGGAGCAGTATGTTAGAGATGAAGTGAGAAAGCGTCTGATGATCCGACGTCGTCCCACGTGTTTCTGCAGCCCGAGAGCTCGGCAGCCGAGGTGTCGCTGCGCTTGGCTAACGAGAGCATGTGCTAATTTGAGGCTTTGATGTGAGATGGTTTTAACACTGCTACACACACACACAGCACCTGGTACCACACAATAACACGAGTAAGCAAATTTTTTCCCCTCTTTTAAAGCAATTTCTTTTTCTTTTTACGTAGCTGCTAAAACCAGGAAGTGTTATTAGCATTGCTATTAGTTAGCAGGCAATGAAGCTAACCGTCGCTCTATTCCCCATTCATGCTTAATTCTAATGACTGACTTGTGAATATTTGACTGAAGTTGTCATGTTGGTGAAGTGGCCCCGCCCATATGGCACAAGCTCCGCAAAGTGAGATGTGCAAGGTCACGTGGCTGAATTAGCTCCTCTCTCACCTTTGCTCTCTTTTTGTTTACTGAGACGAGTTAGCTAGCTTGCTAGCAGCCAACATGGACAAGTGGGATTTTTATATTTGTATTTATATTATCCAACAGCTAACTATTTATCGTGTAAACCAGTGGCTAAGTTTGATTGCAAGCTAATTTATGCTAATCATTAGCTAGATTCACTTTAATTATTGTATTAATTGTTATATTGTACAGCCAGGAATATTAGCAGACCAGCAAACATTAGCATCTTATATTGCATAAACCAGTGAAGTTTGATAGAAAGCTAACTAAAATTAGACTAACCACTAGCTAGTTAGCAAGCTAGCATGGATTAAGCCAATGCAGCTTAAACAGCTAGGCTAGGTTGTTCGCAGGCTAGCTAGCATCAACGTTAAAGTAGTGACTTGTGTAGAAGATATTTTGGGGTAAAATAGAATTTTACAGACGTGTAAAAGGGCATCGTTATAGCAACAGCTATTTTATTTTCAGCACTAATCTTCATCCCACCTTCGTCATGACCATTTTATTTCTGTTGCACTGCAGTTATTTGTTGTTGTTTGTTAAGTGTGTGTGTGAGTGTGTGTGTGTGTGTGTGTGTGTGTGTGTGTGAGATATTTCACTCTCCTGTAAACAACTGGATGAATGGAATAACCACAGAAATGAATTAGACTTGAAACGGCTGCTGAAATGATGAAGCGTGAAGCTCCGGGGCTGAGCAGCTCCGCCGTCTGTTACTGCAGCGTCGTGTTCCAGCAATTCATTCATGCAGAGAAATTATTATAAAAAAACAAAACAGAGCTGGAGGCTGAGAACAAAAACAGCGTTCACTTCAGGATGGGGGAGAAATCGCGTCCCACCGCGTCCTCACTTCAGGATGCTGGAGAAGTCACGTCCCACAGCAGATTGACGCAGCATCAGAAGCCACTGGTTTAACTGGTTCAGCGGTCAGATGGGTTCCTTCCTTTCCTGCAGATGTTGTTTGTTTTTTTTTCTTGGTTTTAATGATGATGTTTATGGCTAAGAAATGATTAGCGCTGGATTTACGGACTGTTCCAAAAACTTGCATGTTGATTATGGTTCAGATTGAAACACATGAGAGACACTATATTGCCAAAAGTTTTGTGACACCCCTCCATATCATTATATCCAGGTATTCCACAGGTGTATAAAATCAAGCACCTAGGCATGCAGACTGCTTCTACAAACATTTGTAAAAGAACGGGTCGCTCTCAGGAGCTCAGTGGATTCAAGCATGGAGACGTGTTCTCTGGAGTGACCAATCACTCTTCTCTGTCTGGCAATCCAATGGACGAATCTGGGTTTGGCAGTTGCCAGGAGAACGGTACTTGCTTTTTCAGCCTACGGATTAAGAATGGGATGTCATTAAAGTTCATGTGCATGTAACAGCAGATGTCCCAAAACTTTTGGTAGTATAGTATGTATAGAGACTGAGGTTGTAGCATAAAATGTTCAGATGTAGTTATCAATCCGTTAACATGAGTGAGATCTACACGTGGCTGCTTGATGGTCTGATGATCCTAGGAAATCCTTTTCAGGTTGTTCTTGATGCTCGCACTCTGACTTCACATCCATACATGTGTTCCACATCTGCCTGATCTCACCTCCCAGATCCACTTACCTGCATCATCTGGAAGATCTGTGTCAAGCTGTTCGTCAGGAACGGGTTACTGCTCATACCGTCTTGTTGAGGTGGTTTGACCTTCATGATGGTCTGAAGGCACGTTTCAACCTCCTTCTTGTCAGGATGTACACATCTCCCTCCTGGTTGGAGCAGAAAGATTTTTTTGCTCTGATAGTTCACTGTATGCATCATTTGAAGGAGTTGTGATGGTTTGGTGCCCATGTGGTCCAGGATAGCAATAATCATCTCATTCTGATCGTTATTCTGTTCACATGATCCAAGGTCCTGTAGAACTAATACTCTTTATCATCAGGAAATTGCCTTTTTCCCAACATCATCTGGAACAGTCATATCAATGAGTCTGTCTGCAACATTTGGACCTGCTGTTTTTGTTGTGCAGGTTTGCTGTTTGTTTCACCTGAAACAGCTATACTGATCTCCCGAGTAGATTATTTTGCCATTCATGTCATTTGGAACGGCAGGATCTCCTCCATGTTGGGACGTTTCACAGTTTGAAACATTTGGTAAAATCATCTGGAAAAGCCACACTGATATGCTAGTCAGGATGGTTAGCATTGTCCTTGACGGCCATATTGATCTCTTCCTTGTCATGATGATTTGCATCATTTGGAACAACCACAGATCATTGAGTTTAGGGGTTGTGTTTCAGGGGTTGGGCTCGGCCCCTTAGTTCCAGTGAAAGGAACTCTTAATGCTTCAGCATACCAAGACATTTTGGACAATTTCATGCTCCCAACTTTGTGGGAACAGTTTGGGGATGACCCCTTCCTGTTCCAACATGACTGCACACCAGTGACCAAAGCAAGCTCCATAAAGACATGGATGAGTGAGTTTGGTGTGGAGGAACTTGACTGGCCTGCACAGAGTCCTGACCAGAACACCTTTGGGATGAATTAGAGCGGAGACTGCGAGCCAGACCTTCTCGTCCAACATCAGTGCCTGACCTCACAAATGTGCTTCTAGAGGAACGGTCAAAAATTCCCATAAACACACTCCTAAACCTTGTGGAAAGACTTCCCAGAAGAGTTGAAGCTGTTCTAGCTGCAAACGACGGGACAACTCCATATTACATTCATGTGCATGTAAAGGCAGACGTCCCAAAACTTTTGGCGATATCGTGTAACTAACATGCACAGCAGGCCTACAGCTACCCGCTTATCAGCATGCAATTAGCTATCATTTGGTCTCATTGCTGTTCTTCTGTTCTAGGCATCGCTCCCACGCCGACTGAGAGTCTGCAGCCGCTGGAGGAGAAAGGAGATGCAGAAAGTAATCCGGAGCCGGTCAACACCTGAGAAACACACACAGGCAAGTTTTACACCATAACACACAGACTTTCCCGAACAGGAAGCTGGAAACTTACACCATCCTCCCTCTTCACAATCATATGTTTTATGTTGTGTGTGTGTGTGTGTGTGTGTGTGTGTGGATGTCTCAGTTGTCTTCATAATAATCATCAGAACAGAGCTGATGGAATCACATGGGTGTTTACATTTATGCATTTCTGAAGTTCTAACAAAAACTCAAGAACAGCATGGTGTGTGTGTGAAGCTGCTGTTCAGTAAAGATGTCTCAGGGCTATCAGTGCTCTCTGTGTCGTTTCCTCTGCAGTCTAGAAAGTTCCCTTTGATCTGTCCTCCAAAGCTGAGATGAAGTGCTCTGTAAACAGTGGTTTGCAAGCCTGTTTAACGACTTCAGTAATCATCTTATCAGCAGCAGGCCTGGGTCAGGAAACCCCTCAGGACTGCAGTTCAGCAGCGAGAAGAATAAAGGAAGACTTGAAGAACTGAAGTGCTTTAATATGATGGTGTGATTGAGTAGAATGGAGACATCACTTAGAGGATCGTTTTAGCTTTAAGGAGGCGTGACCTTTATGATTACAAAAGCCTTTAGCATGGTTAAACAGGCCACACCTTCCACTAAGATTGACAAATACATGAGCCACACCTCTTTCAACAGTACACGGGCCACGTCCCCTTCACAGACTGACGTTTATGGGGTTCACAAATATCTTGATTTTGACTGACAGGCACTGAGGCCACACCTTCTTCACTGGGACTGACAGACACCTCTGCCTCCTTCAGTATGAATTACTGGAATAGTGCCTACACCTCCTTGATTGCAGTTGACAGGCAGAGAGAGCATACTTCCTTCTCTAAGACTAACGAACTCTGGCCTTGACTGGAACTGACCAGCACAAAGGTCACACCTCTTTCAATCTGAATAACTGCCTCAAAGGCCACTCCTCCTTCACTGGGACCACACCTATTTGTCATAGACTAACAGTGTCAGAGGCAGTGCCTCAATCATCAGCCCATGCCTCCTTAACTGCGATGGACAGAGGCCACATCTTCTCTGAGATAGATAGAGGCCACACCTCCTTAAATGAAACAAATAGAGGTTGCATCTCCTTCTCTGAGACAAACAGAAGCGACACTTCCTTCTCTGATACAGATAGGCCACACCTTCTTTTCTGAGACAGACAGAGGCCACACCTCCTTCTCTGAGACAGACAGAGGATGGTTTATGCCAAGTAGGATCTCCGCTATGTAATAATGAGGTGTTTCTTCTCCAAACAGTAATCTCCAGTAATAAAGTGACGCTTTCTGTTTTTCTGTATTAGTCGTCTAGTTTGTGAAGCTGTAACCTCGGAGTGAGAGCGGCAGGCCAGACTGCAGCAAAAATGTGAGACAGATGCATCCTGCTTTATTTGGTTTCTCTTCAGGGGGTGTGCTGAGGCATTACGACACTGTGTGTGTGTGTGTGTGTGTGTGTGTGTGTGTGTGTGTGTGTATTTTGGGTTTCTCTAAGAAGGCTCTGGAGAACTGGAGATGGCGACCTGCTCGTAAACTCCATAATTAAAACCAGCACTAGCTTGTGGGGATGTGGGTTACGAATCTGTTCATATGTTAGGCCATTTTCCAGAAAAAGGAAACGTGTGTGTGGTCGAGTTCCCTTCAGCTGGAGACTATTCTGAAGAGGAGCAACAAGATGATAGCAACCTGATGTTCCCAGCAACGAGCGACGTCCAGGTCCAGAACTGAAACTCCTCATCATTGTGATGAACAAAGTGAACGTTCTCGAACATTACAAACGTAATGCAAAAATTCTAAGGGTCAATAAAATCAACCAAAATAAAACATTTACAGAAAAAGAAAAAGCCACAGAGTTCTGTTTAAAAGCACTGAGGCAGAATTAAGCCATGCTAATGCTTAGCCATGCTAATAAAGATATTAGTTTTAGTTATTAGTTTCTTCATCATTAATCATGTCATCGTTAGCATGGCTGATGATCGCTAATGATGATAATCACTTCAATAACACTGCTAGTAATGGCTAATGAAAACATGGCTGATGAGGTCAATTAGCCTCACATTAATGCCACAGTAGCAGATGTCATGCTAAATGTTTGCTACTAGTTTTTTTCGTTAGCAGTTTTTTTCTGTAGCACAGCTAACTGCAGGCTCGTGTCTGAACTTTATATTCGCTTAGCAGTGAAGCTAACTCCAAATGTGACTACAGCACTGAGAGAGATTTTTTGGAGTGGGGGGTGGTAGGGGTCGTGTGAGGCTATGAACACACACACACACACCCCAGACCTAACATTTCATTCTTCGTTTCTTTTCCGTATTTTCTTTGGGCCGAACTCGTCCTCGGAGTCTCGCGTGGTGTGAGCTGTGAGAGAATGTATTAGCGGATCTGGTCCAATATGATAAAGAGATTTTAGCTGAAACTTGATCCAGTCTTTGTTTTATACACAAAGCAGTAAAGCGATACACACACACACTTCCAGATGATATTCCGTCCTGCTGTGTGTGTGTGTGTGTGTGTGTGTGTGTGGGAGAGAGCGAGAGAGGGAGGATAGAAAGCTGAGCTGTGGAGAAGTGAAGCTACAAAATCTACCTTTTGTTCATTCTAATGCACTTTTCAGTCAAGGTCTTCATCTCACACTGCTAGCACCAGCTAGTCACAATGCTAGCACCGGCTAGTCACACAGTTAGTCACAATGCTAGAACCGGCTTGTCACACTGCTAGCCCAACTGCTAGCCCCACTGCTAGTCAAACTGCTAGTCACACAGCTAGCACCAGCTAGTCTCTCTGCTAGTCACAATGCTAGAACCGGCTAGGCACAATACTAGAACCGGCTAGTCACACTGCTTGTCACACTGCTAGCACCTGCTAGTCACAATGCTAGACACACTGCTAGCACCGGCTAGTCTCGCTGCTTGTCACACTGCTAGCCACACTGCTAGTCAAACTGCTAGTCACACAGCTAGCACCAGCTAGTCGCACTGCTAGCACCAAAATATTACCGTAACATTAGCTGTTAAATTCCAAGCTACTGAGGCATTTCAGGGTTTAGCGAACATGCTAACTGATGTCAGCTTCTTGCTATTCAGTAAACACAGAGAAGACTGATTTTGGAGGGAAAATAGTTTGTCTGTCTGTCCTCCATCTTATCCGTCTATCTCTCAATCGGCTAGTCTCACTGCTAGTCACAATGCTAGAACCGGCCCCCCTTCTCTCTCTCTCTCTCTCTCTCTCTCTCTCTCTCTCTCTCTCTCTCTCTCTCTCTCTCTCTCTCTCTCTCTCTCCTCTCCCCCTCTCTCCCACTTTTTCCTCGTCTTTCTCCCATCTCTCTCTCCTTGTTCTCCTTACCCTCGTGACCTTTGACACCAGCACTTTTCTACTCAGGAGTTTTTCTCTGTCTCAGAGGGACATTGTGCTGTACCGGGTTGGTGCACTCGCTAACAGCTGTCTCTAATTTCTGAGCTCTTACATGGCGTGTGAGTGTTTGCGCTGTTCTTCTGCCGGGTTCCAGGATTCTTTCGTAAAAAAAAAAAAAAAAACCTGTTTGTTGAATTGTCTTAGAGTTTGAGAAACGCAGCCTGGATTCTGAGATGCAGCATTTATTATTTGAGGCGATTATGGGTTAGGAAACATGAGGATACGGGAAACAACACACACACACACACACACACACACACACACACACACACATATAGCTAACAGATGGGCTGAACTTGGCCGTTAAACGTTTTTGTCAGATAAAATCCGTTATGGTTTCTTTGCTTGGTGTGTGTGTGGGGCGTGTGTGTTTTGCGTGTTTCAGAGTCTAATCTGCTGCTAATTAGCAAGAGTGAAATTCCATTTGGCTTAAATGAAGTTAGCTTTTACCTGAACAGCACCATGTTAGCGGTTTATCAGTTTTAGCCTTGCTGTAGCCATTGTTAGTTTTATACCATGTTAACAATTACAGTGTGTTTTTTATAAATACACTATATTGCCAAAAGTTTTGGGACATCTGCCTTTACATGCACATGAATGTAATATGGAGTTGTCCCGCCCTTTACAGCTATAACAGCTTCAACTCTTCTGGGAAGGCTTTCCACAAGGTTTAGGAGTGTGTTTATGGGAATTTTTGACCGTTCCTCTAGAAGCGCATTTGTGAGGTCAGGCACTGATGTTGGACGAGAAGGCCTGGCTCGCAGTCTCCGCTCTAATTCATCCCAAAGGTGTTCTATGGGGTTGAGGTCAGGACTCTGTGCAGGCCAGTCAAGTTCCTCCACACCAAACTCACTCATCCATGTCTTTATGGACCTTGCTTTGGTCACTGGTGTGCAGTCATGTTGGAACAGGAAGGGGTCATCCCCAAACTGTTCCCACAAAGTTGGGAGCATGAAATTGTCCAAAATGTCTTGGTATGCTGAAGCATTAAGAGTTCCTTTCACTGGAACTAAGGGTGGCCGAGCCCAACCCCTGAAACACCTGAATTCAATGATTTGGAGGGGTGTCCCAAAACTTTTGCCAATATAGTGTATTAATAAATGACATCGTACTTTTTAACCCTGTTTATAGAGATCATACTTCCCACATGCTTTATCTCAGCTGAAACTCTCTCTAGAGAACTTTTTCTCTTTCTTGAAGCTAATCAGACTAAAATAAGTGAGTGTGATCTTGCTTTTGTGCAAAAGTTCTACAAAGAGCATCAATAACTGACATAAATAGAGAAGGAGGTGTGGCTTCTGTCTGACATAACTGGTTAAATCATTTGTTTCATCTTTGCTCCGCTAGTGGAAACAGACTCCAAAGAAGTGACGCTAGCCAATAGGCCGTAGTTCTAGCTAGCTAACATTTGGGTTGTTCTTTCCTGTGAAACCTGGAAAGAACATTCTGAAATTCCCTTCTTCTTCCTTCTCCTCCTTCACCTCTTTCACTTCTGTGGCGAACAAAGACAAGCAGAGTGCTACACACACACACACACACACACACACACACACACACACAGTGAAACATCGTGGTGTGTTTATACTCTTGCAACATGGCCGATCAAATCAGCTGACCAGAACTACCTGCTGCAGATTTAGCAGGAGCTAGCTTTGCAAAAACAGACACACACACACACACCAGTGATTTTCATGCAGTAAGTTTTGCTATGACGGTGAAATAGTTGGCCTCGTTATTGTTCATGTTACAGACGGCTTCGAGTACGAAGATAGAGGCGCAGCATCACACCACTGTGGATAGAGTGACATCATCAGCTATCCACGGCTATAAAATGGAGATAAAGCGTGTGTGTGTGAGAGAGAGAAGATACCTGTGGGAATTGCGTCTGTCTCTCTGAGTCGGTATGAAGGAGATGAGAGGGGTTTTGGCTCGCAGCCTGACGCTGGATCTGCTCTGTGGGGGGAGGGGGAGTGTGTAGGGAGGATTAAAACCAGGCCGCTCTGTGTGTGTGTGCGTGTGTGTGTGTGTGTGTGATTATTGTCATTACTGTCTCACCGACCCTGGTTTTAGCCCCGTCTCTGCTTTCTAATTACGTCAAATCTCAGCGGCTTGTAGCCGTGTAACTGTTTACAGCTTTGGCCCTGAAGCTCTAATAAGAAGCCCTAAATGTTCGTCCTGCGCTCCGTCACTACGCTGCAGTTACTCATCTCTAAATGCGGTCAAGCTGGAGCAGTTTTCCACCAGGTGTTGGTGCGAGTTGTCATGGCAACAAAATGTCCTGAACTCGAAGGTTCTCTGGTCTGGACATCGAAACTGTGAAGTCTGTAGCTTTTGGGTGGGACGTTTTGTCACCATGGCAACATTACCAGCAGTAACCAGAGTTGCTCATGTTGTCATGGTTACAAAATGTCCTGCCCAAAAGCCCCCAGAATCACAGGGTCCTGATCAAGGGGCAAAACTGGTTTATTTCCAACAGCAAGACAGGATGGGGCTCGCGTCACCGTGACAACTTGCGTGACTAATTTAAAGTTGTCATGGCAACAAAATGACATTCAAAACCCATTGGTTCTTGACTTCCAACATAGGTTCAGCCCTGATGAAGAGAAATGGTCAGTAGTTGTTGTTATTTTGATAGAGAGGTCATTCTGTCACCATGACATGAACAGCTCTAATTTAATGTTGTCATTGTGACAGAACGACCTGCCCCAATGCCCTTAACATCCCTGCATTGAAACCCAAACTGTCGTTCACTCGCCAAGTGATGCCATGAGCTTTTTTGATGGGATGTTTTGTTGCCATGACAACTTTTTTTAGTTTAGTGATGAAATGCCCCACACACAAAGCCCCTAACAAAGCTGTTCTTGAGGCTTGGAACCGAACCGAACCAATTTTCCCAGGTGAGAATCAATGTGGTCCGTGACTTTTGATCCATTCGTTTTGTTGCCCTGACAACTCTAAATTAGTCATGCAAATTGTCATGGTGACAATATGCCCCACCCACAAAGCCCCTGAATCACCATGTCTTCACAGTCGGAAGTGAACTGTTTTGGCAATGTTCGTTTATAGTGCAAGATGTTTACTGATCTGACAAACGGCTCAATTTCATCCTTCATAAACTGCTAATTTGCAGAAGTGTTAAGAGAAAATAAAGTGCCGGACGCAGTCAAGCTATTAAACCCTGATGAAGTTTATCTCAGGAGCAAACAAGTGAACCTCATTATACAACTGTATAGATCATTTGTGATGTATAATAGCAATAAACCTTGGGTCAGGCTCTGGGGTCTGTACCAGCTCTCTACACAAATTGCTTCCATTTCTTGGTTTTGTTTGTTTATGTTCATGATAGAAATGGTCAAAATAAGATAAAATATAAAGTTAGCTAGCTGGTAATCAGCCTGATTTAAGCAACTGACCATACTAGCAAGTACTTGTCTTTTGTGGGTGTGGCCTATCCAGTGTTTTTGTTAGGAGAAATGGTAGCAGTTATGCGTCTGGTTAGATTAGCAAAGCAAGCTAGCTGTATTAGTTACATACACTCACCAGAGACATGAACCATCTCTGCTAATTCCTTCTAAGGTTTAATTTTCTTTCTAATGTCAATAGGATAGGCATTGTGAATATTAGTGAGGTGGTTAGTTCTCCAGCTAGCTGTGTTTGTATATTTTTGTAAGCTAATGGGGAAGTAAAGTAATAGATCAGATCCCTGAGGAAATACTGAAACCCAGAGGGAAATGAGTGCAAAAGGTAAATGAAAAGCATGATGGAGGCTTGATAATAAACAGTTTAATAACACAACCTAATAATAAACACATTTTCACTTCAGACTTGTATCCAGAGTGAAGTAGCCTCCTTACGGTGCGTATCTTATGGAATAATAAAACCCCGAGCACAGAGCAGATCTTTAAGCTGATAAAAGGTCTGAGCTCTCGTCCTGTTCTCCTCTGATTGCTCTGTTGATGGTTTTCATCTTTCTCCACAGCTGTATGATTTGAAAACTTCATAAACATGCCATAAAGAAGCACCTTGCGTCATAAAAATTCTTTGTCACAGTAATTTCCGGCTCCATTGCCAAGCCACACACACACACACACACTCCATCTTCCTCTCATCCCGCCGCTGAGCTTTTATTTACAACCCTGCCATGTTTATTTCCGCTATTTTTTTTTTAGCTTTGTTTCTCGTCCCGGCTAAACGGTGCTGCAGAGACCGAGTGCTGACTCAGCTTTTTCTTTTTTTTTGTTTTTGTTCATCCACAAAGGCGAAGCAAAGAGTGTGAAACCGTGAAGGACAAATAAAGAGGAGGGTTTGTTTGTTTATTTGTTTTAAAAGCATAATTATTTATCATATTGTTGATTGTGAATAAAACAAAAATATACTGTTAATGTTAAAAAAAAAACACTGAAAAGTGTTTAAACATCAGCTCAGAAATACAGAAAATAATGAGCTGCTTTGGAAAAACAAACTATTTTTTTTTTAAATTGCAGTTTATTAAACGTCAATATTAAGTAGTTCCTGCTTGTCATTTATAATTTGCTTCACAAAAGAAAGTGTCACTAAACTACCCTCTAGTAACACCCAGACCCACCCCCGACTCCACTCAGACACACCCCCGACTCCACCCAGACCCACCCCCGACTCCAACCAAGCCCACCCCTCCACTCCTCCCAGGCCTCCCCAGCCTAGCAGATCAACTTCGAATTAAGCAGCTAATGCTGTTCACTTGGGGTCTTTGATTCTTTGAACTACCTTTAAAGTGAATCAAATGTTCATGTTTGGTTCATTTGATTCACCAGATACAGACTGTAATTGTGGAATATGGCCATTTATTGTTCCAGACTTTCTATGCACTGATGGATTATAATTTCACATTTTCATACATTTTATTTTTCTGAATAACTCTTGAGTGAATCATCATTTGACTCATCCTCAGTCATACTGGGGTGCTTTCGTATTCAACATAAGCATGAGTTAAATTAAATAGATTCTAATGATTATATACTTCTCTAAATATGTGATTTGTGCTCCTGAAGTTGCTAGTCCATGTGTTCCTTTGATCTGATTGGTCCTTTATGTTTCAGGCCTAACCAAAGGACCGGTCATAAGGAGGAGGCTTCAACACTTCTACACCCCTGCATCCCGTGTGCGCTGGATTTATTTATAAATCCTCGAGGGGGGGAGGAGGCTGATAGATCCCAGAGCATGAAGCCCAGCTGCTGAGACGGCGCTCACACACACTCCGCTTACCCGGCTGGATGTGTGTGTCCCTTGCCGGAGTCCAGAGCCGAAAACACCACGGCGGCCTCCCGGAGCCCAGCGGAGATGCCCACCGAGACGCTGCCGCCAGATAGCAAGGCGTTGGGCGCTGGTGGTGCCGTGGCCTCGGCCGTACCCCTCCGAATACTAAACAAAGGTCCCGAATATTTCAGACGAGCGGCAGAACCCAACCCGAAGCGTCTGAGTGCTGTGGAGCGACTCGAAGCTGACAAAGCCAAGTACGTCAAGAGCCAGGAAGTGATCAACGCAAAGCAGGAACCGGTGAAGCCTCAGGTGCTCGCAAAGAGGAGCCCAGGGGTGAGTTCAGCTCTCAAAGCCTCCAATAATAACGCCAAGTCAGACACCTGCGCCAGCACTAAACGTGAAAATCTCAACCTGGAGATCCTGAAGAACTTGCTCAACAGCTCCTCATCAGCAGAAGGACCCGCTAAAAGCTCAGTGGCGAGGAGCTGGGCGCCAGAATCCGGGCACCGCTCCTTTCCCGAGTCTCTCAATGTCCCAGCTGCAGCATTTCAGGGCCGGAAAAGCCCCCAGAACCTGAACCTAAGTCGTGGACTTATGGAGAACCAGGGGGCTGAGGGCGATCGATTACCGCTGCATGCCTCTCAGAGCTCTTCGGACATTCGGCGGCTGTGTAACGGGAAGCCGTTCCGTTCAGGACGCAGCAGCAGCAGCAGCTCGGCTCCTCCGCTGCCCCCAAAACCAAGTGCAAAGGCTTTAGGAATCTCTGACAACACAAAATGTCCAGCTGAAACGGAACTAGAAGCTCGACGACCCTCTCTGCATCGCTCCAAATCGGACTTGAGCGACCGCTTGGCTCGGTCTGGCGCAGATGCAGAGAGGTTCTTCAACTACTGCGGCCTGGAACCGGACGAGCTCGAGGGTTTCGTCGAAGGCTTCGGACGCGCCAGCTCCGATATCGTATCACTGAACTTCCGTAGTGCCAGCATGATCAGCTCGGACTGCGGCCGCTCGCGACACACCGACGACAACGATGACCTTTCCAACGAAGACGAGGACGAGGAGGAGCGAGTCCCCTACGGGATCTCTGCTGTCGAGCGCAACGCTCGCGTCATCAAGTGGCTCTACAGCATCAAGCAGGCGCGAGAATCTCAGAAAGTCTCGCACGTTTGAGGTTTTTGGAGACCATGAACAACAAGCCTGTGGCGTATCTCACTTCTGACGATCAAGTGCACTGTCTCCCTCTTTATCTTGAAGGACTGACTGGAGAAACAAAGCCGTTTGGTTTTCTTTATAGGTTTACAGCTTTTATTTTTTTCCTTTTTTAGTCGCTTTTCATGTCTTCAGATCCTGCATGACCTCTTCACACATCACAAATTCCCTGACCCTCTGCTCGTCACATGTCCGTCAAAAGGTGGCGTTTTATCAAACAGCTGCGACTCCTCCGAGTGCGTTTATCTTTCTGTTCTTTCCGCCTCTGTACGTTCTCCGTCTGTGTTCGACGCACTGAGCCAGGAAGCCATATGAGAATGAATGCAGAGCATCAGTGTCTTTAGATGTCTTTCCTCCTTTTTTCTCTTTTTTTTAATTGTGTGTGAGTGTGTGTGTGTGTGTGTGTTGCAGAAGCATGTCTGATCCAGAAACCTCTTTTTAAAAATAATAACGGCTTCCATCAGGACGGTTTATGCACCACCTCGTGTTGTTGGGTTTGTCGTCCATTCCGCTCTGGTTGCGATGGTACTTTATCGTTTTGATGCGTGTACATTCTGTAAGATTGTGTATATAATTTTGAATTTCTTGTCTAAAGAAAAAAGTAAAACAAACGAAACAAAAAAACCCTGGTGTTGTGTGATGAAGATCCTGCTGTGCTGTTCCATCCTGTAGCTCTCGCTTTCCCTCGTTTGTTTGTTTGTTTGTTTGTTTTTATTCGCATCGACTCTGTACACATCACTGTTCTAATAACACCATGTTTTAAATGTGAGCTAATTATTCCACCTGGAGTTGTCCCTTAAAGATTTAGTTCTTTTTAATGATTTCAATAAATGGCTCATTCGCCATCTTTTCAGTCTCATTGATAAAGTGGTGTTTTTTTTTTCTTTCGAATTATTTCTTTCAATACAGTTTCATATAAGTGACAAACACTAACTTTATTAGCTAGCACTGTGCCCAAGTAAACATTCCGATAATTAGCTAGCAGTTTAGCTAGCACTTCTAATTATTAGATATCACTGTGGTTAAGTAAACGTTCTGATTTGATGCTAAGGATTCAGGCTAGTCAGTGCTAGCTAGCTAACACCATTTAACCTCCAGCTCTAACGAGATTCCTGACATCGCAGCATTTCACTGAATTTATTCAACTAATTAAAAAAAACTGATATGTGAAATGTTTAGCAAATAACCAAATTCAAGAAATAGTAACGTTCTTTAAGCAAACGTTTCAGCACACGTTACATTTAAACATACAGAACATGTTAAAATTGCTTTGTGAAAGTGTTTCTTACATCCTTCAGGACGCTACTAAGAAAGAAATGATGAACTGATTTGTTCCTGTTTTTGTTTTTTTTGTGATATTAATATGGATATTAGAAATAATTCAGTTCAGGATTCATGCTTTAGTCCTGAAGGTGTAAAATGTGCTTAAGGAAATAAATCTCCAAGAAATGTTTATTTTTTCCTCTAATGGTTTAAATCGACGGGTGTAATAGTGAGTGATTGTTATTTTCTGGAGTTAAATGCTAACTCTTGTGTCAACTCATCATGCTAGAATGATGAGATTCCCCGAATTCCTGGGGTCAGTGTGGTATTCCATGTGGTATTTATAAGTGCTTGTATCCTTAGCTAGCCGATAGCATTACTCCAGCTACTTATGAACAACATAACTCTGATCGTCCTCTGGGGTTGTTCTGTACACGGATCTCATGCTAGCTCACTGACTAGCTAATAGTAATAGCGTAATAACACTGATGTAACCCCACGCTTCTCACTGTGCGATCAAATTCCAGATCAGATGCTTCCTGGACACGTTGACGTGGCAGATTTCTGAATCAGTTCATGTTTTTGTTTAATGTGAATCTAAGAAAGTAAATTAGAAGAAGGAATCGAGACCGTTTCATCAGGTTTGACTTCGCAGCTCTGAAGAAACTGAGCGTATGATCCTGGTCTGATCTACATCTCAGTCTAAACTATGTGGAGGTGGAAATATCTAGAACAAACCATTAATCCTCTATTGTTTGTGTAGTTGAAATAAAGAAATTCAGAATAAATGTATCCCTAATGAACAAACCAGAGGTGAGGAAGATCTTGGATATAAACAAAGCTACCTGTTTTTACAAATTAGCGCTAAACCTAGCATGTGTTAAACAGTGTAATGATGCTGGAGCTTCAGACAGACGCTTTCTTCTCTTCTCTTTTTTCTTTTTTTTTTCTTCTGCATGCATTCTCAGGGCTACAGGAAATGACCTAATGCTTCACAAATGTTTGGAAAAGCTCTGAGGCCCCACGCTGCCAGAGAGGTGTAACAGGAGGCTGCAGGTCACGTGTTTAACATGTCCACAGTCCTCGCGTAATCCGAGTCCAGAACGTGTAGGTGAGCCGAGCGGCTTTCGGGTGTGTGATGGAACAAAGTGGAGTCCTCGCTGGAGCATCGCAGCATCATGGAGAAGGTCTGAGATGAGATAGAATGAACATCTCACGAGCTTGTAGACGAATGTTAAGCAAGCTGGAAGAAGACGTCTGAACTCCTCCTCCTCCTCATTAACACCTTCATCCAGCGAGTTTAATACGGAGGCTGCGTCTCAATCCGATCTCTAGTTCACTAGTCAGGGCGCTGATCAGGGCGTCATCCATTTTAAGGGCAAACTAGAACTCTGGCCCCCTATCCCACAATGCACCAGGCAGCATTGATGCTCACTATGGTACCTGACAGGAAGTGACGTTTTCTGAAAAAAAAAAAAGATGAAAGACCCAAACTCTCATCTACACACTTCACTTACATGTGCACGTAGCTAGTGCTGTTCACGTATAGCGTCAGTGAGTGACTGAGCTCCAGCACGACGCTCAGGGATTGATGCCATATTTGGAAATTAGCCGCCGTCTCGTATCAGCTGCACTTTCTCAGCTTCGTGTCCTGATGTGATCTTATCGTCTGATTTTCCTTCACTTCAACACTCCAGAAAGTTCTCACGGCTTTCATTCATTCCCGGCGTTCCGCTCTTATCAGCTCTGATCCCACTGAAAGGGTGAGGTTTATCCATATCGCACACACACACACACACACACACTGAACTGTTCTTGTCCTCTGATCTCAGAGCTGCACTCGGGCCTCACATCAGACCTATGCTGTTTACTGTAGAGCCTCAGATCCTGAATTACCAACAAACCCAAACGTCACATGATCTGTGTGTGTGTATTACGTTGTGTTTTTCAGACGTTGAAAGGATTTTTGTCTGAATCACTGAATAAAGTCATCCACAAGCCAGAAAAACATGAAGTGTGCAAACATTATGCTAATAAACACATCAGACACACGCCAGCTGCTAATGCTAACACTGCTAACAAATAAAAGGCTATGTTAGCTCAGACTGCTAACATTCTTCAATATAAGGGAAAAAAACTGCATTAGCATGTAGTGTGTGTATGTCCTTCCTTTAATATGAGAAGTTTATCTCAAATATCTGAGTGTTTGTTCAGCCTCATGAAGCTAATCATGCTAATTACTAGCTGGATCACACGCGACTCACTGCAGTTCTGTTGTATAAATCGATCTCGGTGTTCCGCTCTCGTCAAATCCAGAGTGTGTTTTGTTTAATCTTCTCTTCTTTAAGGTTCCACATGAAAGCTCAGCACTACCAGTTTAGCATTGTGCTAACACTGAAGCTGTTTGTCGAGTAAAACCCCCAAAATAGAGTTTCTGCATCAGAATTATTTCAGAAACTTGTTAATTTACAGTGTACCGTTAAAGATCTGAGCAGGACACACACTTCAGGTTCTTCACAGGTTCACTGGAGAATTAAAATAAGGTTCTATCTGGAAGCTTCACTGATGGAAACCATGTTGTTGTTGAAGGTTTGTACGTGGAAACGTTCCTGGATCTACTCCTGAAAGAACAGAATCTGAAGAGTGTTTACACTTTTAGAAAACTTCCTTTCTCAACGGTTCTTTAGCAAAATCCTTCCAAAAAAATACAAAAATCCCACAATGCACCACAAAATCAAGGAAACATGGATGCTGACTGCGTTCTCTCACAGGAAATGACGTCATATTTCCCCCGACCCTCGAAAAAAATGGCGGATGAACCGAACTCTCAGCAACTTCATCTGCTAATGAGAGTGTCTAGTTAGCGTTGTTGTAGGTCTCAAATGATTTCCAATGTTAGTGCAATAAATGTTTAAACGTAAAAGTGATGTTTAAATGATTTTAAAAATTGTGAAATTTAAATGATTATTTTTCTCTTCCGTGTCCTCACTGTGTTGTGATTATTCTTATTCTTCTGCACGACTCTGAGGAGAAACTGTGCACACAGCGCCCTCTGCTGCTCGACCGCGCTTCCTACAACACGCTGTTTTTACACACCCACATCCTACAACACCGCGGTTTGGTTGTTTTTTTGTTTGTTTTTCCGGTTTGTGTGTTTTTTAAAGGTACATTAGGAGGCGTGTCTGTAGATTGACAAGACTCTAATTTAAATACAAACAAAAATTCCTGACCGGAAATCATTCAGGCATTTGTTTTTCAGCGATGTAATGGACTTGTACCATGACACTTTATTATTATTATTATTATTATTATTATTATTATTATTAAATCATTTTTACAAATAAGAAAAGGAAAGTACAAACTGTTACACATTAGTTTAATTCTCTGTGTGTGTTTTACATTTCAACACATCAGTGAGTTTCACAATATCACAACTTTCATAACATCACAGCTCACTTGTGTTCCTTTTCTGTCTGTTGGCGGCTGTGTAATTTGTGCTGGCACATATACACCCTGATCAGCTGTAAGATTAAACCACCTGCTAATCTCTTGCAGGTCCAGAAGAGCTGTGAGGTGTTGAGACTCCACAAGGCCTCTGGAGGTGTGCTGTGGAATCTGACACCAGGACGTTAGCAGCAGATCCTTTAAGTCCAGTAAGCTGTGAGGTGGAGCCTCCATGGATCAGACTGCTTTGTGCAGCACGTCCCACAGATAGGAATCAAGTCAACACCTTGAACTGTTTGTCATGTTCCTCAAACCGTTCCTGAAGAGTTCCTGCAGTGTGTCAGAGAGCATCATCCTGCTGAAAAAGGACACTGACATCAGGGAACAGCGTGTCCATGAAGGGGTGAAGTTGGTCTGCAGCAGGGTTTAGGTAGGTGCTACGTGTCAAAGTAACAAAGACCTCCAGGAGCCGAGGTTTCGCAGCAGAACATCACACTGCCTCCACCAGCTCGCCTTCTTCCCATCCTGGTAACATCTCCTCTCCACACACACACACACACACACATGGCTGTCCATATGATTCATCAGACCAGGCCTTCTCCTTATACTGCTCCATGGTCCAGTTCTGATGCTCAGGTGTCCAGTGTAGGAGCTTTGGATGGTGTCCAGGAGTCAGCATGGTCACTCTGACGCTCTGCAGCTACGCACCTCCATACACAGCAAGCGGTGATGCTCTGTGTGATCTGACTCCTTTCTATCAGAGTCACTTCTTCAGCAGTTTGTGCTACAGTAGCTCTTCTGTGGGATCGGACCGGACGGCTAGAATTCGCTCCACAACAGAGAGAAGCTCTGACCCAGACAACTAGAGATCACAATGTGGCCTTTGATAAAACCTCACACAGATTCTTCACCCATTTCTCCTGCTTCCAACACAACCACCCACCACCTCCAGAACTGACCGTTCACCTGAGGTCTGATAAACCACACCCCCTGACAGGAACCCAGATCATCAGTGTTATTCAAATCAATGACAAAAGCAACAAAATTAACATGAAATGTCCGAGTTTCTCTTCCACAGTGTTGTTTATGATGTTGGATATGTATTTATTTTTTTGTATTTCTAGGCATCTTCAGATCCTTTACAGAACATCACATGAGTCACAGTCACAGGAAGAAGAAGCTGAGAAATCAGCGACGATGTGACGCAACCACGTCTATACACACACACACACACACACACACACTAGTGCAAGTTCATAAGAATGATCAGAAATAAACTATAGAGCTAAAAGTATGTGACCCTTGACCATCACACCCATGAGAGTCTTCTCCAAAATGTTTCCAAAATGTCACCCAGCTGTACTGAACATTTCTGTGTGTAGCAAGAGAGAGGAGAGGAGAGGAGAGAAGAGAAGAGAAGAGAAGAGAAGAGAAGAGAAGAGAAGAGAAGAGAAGAGAAGAGAAAAGTGAAGTGAGGAGAGGAGAGGAGAGGAAAGGAGAGGAGAAGAAGAGAGAAGAGAAGAGGACAGAAGATAAGTGAGGAGAGGAGAGAAGATAAAAGAAAAGAAAAGAGAAGAGAAGTGAAGTGAGGAGAGGAGAGGAGAAGAAGAGAAGAGGACAGAAGATAAGAGGAGAGGAGAGAAGAGAAGATAAAAGAAAAGACAAGAGAAGAGAAGTGAGGAGAGGAGAGGAGAGGAGAAGAAGAGAGAAGAGAAGAGGACAGAAGATAAGTGAGCAGAGGAGAGAAAATAAAATAAAAGAAAAGACAAGAGAAGTGAAGTGAAGTGAGGAGAGGAGAAGAGAGGAGAGGAGAAGAAGAGAGAAGAGAAGAGGACAGAAGAGAGGAGAGGAGAGGAGAGGAGAGGAGAGGAGAGGAGAGGAGAGGAGGAATAAATGTGGAGTGAGATGTTCAGCAGGTTGTGATTAAACCCTCTGAGATTTGAATGCAGCTTCAGTCTGAAGTTAAACGCAGCTGCTGGCCTGTGATTGGTCCAGCTCCTTCATTCACTCCAGTTGCTTATCAGAGCCCTTGTGAAGAGATTAGAGGTTTCTCAGCACTGGTCATTATCTCTATTGCAGTGCAGTTCATGTTTCAAGGCCAGTTCACGTCCTCACTCTGAGCGGCGTGAGCGCGTCCTCCTCGGGGTCAGAGTGCACACGCTCCCATCGCTACGTCTCTCAGATATCATCACGACGGTGCATGTGGAGACGGAGATAAGAGTTCCTCATCAAATAAAACTCTGTACACACACTACACACACAGAGCGGCCACTTTATTAGAAACGGCATGCTGGGTCTTGCACAAGATGTTAGGATCCGGATCCGTGTAGACTTTAATGCGTCACGTGATCTCGCTGGTTCTGTTCGACCCCAGATCAGGTAGGGTCCATGGATTCATAACCCTGGTCTGATCATCCACATTAATCAGACCGTCTGATCTTCAGCGGTTCATCTGAACCTCTGTATACACCACGCAGACGTTTTACTCCAAATTATTCATAGAAGGTTTTTTTTCTTTGATAAAAATCCCTGAAAATGTAAAAGTCTCAGCTGTTGATGCTTTTTTCTCCAACTGTTAATCTAAACACTTTAATTATTCTCTCCTTGTTTTTTTCCTTCTACTATCAGTGACTTTCCCCGTCTTTATCAGACGCCTCCTGAGGAGATACGCTTCAGAACACCACTTTATAGCACACACACACACACACACACACACACACACACACATTCACACCTGATAAACCACACACACACATACACCTAATACACCACATACACACACACACACACTCACACCTGATACACCACACACACATACACCTGATACACCAAATACACACACATACATATACACACACACACACACACACTCACCTGATAAACCACATACACACACACTCACACCTGATAAACCACATACACACACACATACACCTAATACACCACATACACACACACACACACACACACACTCACACCTGATAAACCACACACACACACACACACACACATACACCTGATACACCACATACACACACATACATATACACACACACACTCACACCTGATAAACCACATACACACACACACACACACACATATACACCTGATACACCACATACACACACACACACACACTCACACCTGATACACCACACACACACACACATACACCTGATACACGACATACACACAGACACACATACACCTGATACACGACATACACACACACACACATACACCTGATACACGACATACACACAGACACACATACACCTGATACACGACATACACACACACACACATACACCTGATACACGACATACACACAGACACACATACACCTGATAAACCACATACACACACACATACACCTAATACACCACATACACACATACACGCATCCCTATACACACACACACTCACACCTGATAAACCACATACACACACACACACACTCACACCTGATAAACCACATACACACACACACACACACATATACACCTGATACACCACATACACACACACACACACACATCCCTATACACATACACACACACCCACACACACATTCACACCTAATACACTACACACACACACACACACACCTGATACACAACATACACACAGACACACATACACCTGATACACGACATACACACACACACATCCCTACACACACACACACACACACACCTAATACACCACCCCCACCCCTATACACACACACACACATACTTAATACACAACCCCCATCCATACACACACACACACACACACCTCTACACAAATAAAACCTTCTTCTTGGGAAATGACCCGTTGATGAAGCTGTGGTAAATAAACCACAGGTTGTTTGTTTTGCTAGCTCTCTCACTGTATGATGTGAATAGATTATACAGATGGAGGCTAGCTGTAGTATAATGATCACGTTTCCTCTCTAACTCTCGTTGTATTCCAACCATCCTCATCATCATCATCCTCATCATCCTCCTCCTCATCATCATCATCATCCTCATCATCATCATCCTCCTCATCCTCATCATCCTCATCCTCATCATCATCATCATCATCATCATCATCATCTTCATCATCCTCATCATCATCATCCTCATCATCCTCATCCTCATCATCCTCATCATCCTCATGCTCATCATCCTCATCATCATCATCCTCATCCTCATCATCCTCATCATCCTCATCATCATCCTCATCATCCTCATCATCCTCATCCTCATCATCATCATCCTCATCCTCATCATCCTCATGCTCATCATCCTCATCATCATCATCCTCATCATCCTCATCCTCATCATCCTCATCCTCATCATCATCACTACAGAAGGATCAGAATCTGATTAATTACATGTTTACTTTGCTGCACTGCTCCTTTATAACACTGACCTGCTGAGGGTGTGTTTTCTACAGGGTCAGGATCTTTAAAAAAAATCTAAACACAAAGATCTGCTTTCAGACATAAACACAAAAATATCTGACGCTGCTAGTCATCATCTGATCCGACAGAAAATTTTCCACGGCTAATCGCTGTCTGATGAAATGAAACAACGGAACGGATCAACGAGGGCACAAGTGATGAAACTCAGAAGACTCAAAGCCTTGTGACCGAGATATCTGACTAATCAGATCAGCAGATTCACGTCCTCACTGAGTCACTGCAGAAAAAGCACAGCTCTCTGTTCAATTCTATTTAACTTCCATTTTTATTTTAAATTCTTGTGTGTTCTGTTGGAATGTTGGAATGTTCCAAGTTTTCCGAGGGTCAGGAATATCCCAGTTATTACCACTGGCCTTATCACTGCTAGATGATAAACACGGCTTGTTCAATATCGCCCTCTCTCTCTCTCTCTCTCTCTCTCTCTCTCTCTCTCTCTCTCTCTCTCACACACACACACACACACACACTTTTGTCTTTATTATTTTTAGCTGCTTTCACACAGCAGGAGTCTGTACTGGTAAATTCTTTGATATTTCACTCTGTAGATTATTAAGTGATTAAAGTCACTGTATAGCTCACACACACACACACACACACACACACACACACACACACACACACACACAGCCTCACTGATATGACTGGAAGTGGAACTATTATTATTTTCTCCTCCTAAGCCAGCGTGGTGTTGGTTATCAGTGTTACTGAGTAATACGATGAGTCTCCAGATTACGGCTCTTATGCTGGTGAAGAAAATAAAGGGGAAAAAACGCACAAAAATAGTTTTTGTGTTTAGATTTGTGTATTTTGAGCTTTAGGTTTCTTCTCTTTTTCTTCAGAGTGTTCTATGATCCACACCTTCATCTTATCAGTTTCTCAGCAGGAGTTTTATAGTGTCTGCAGGGCACAAGCACTTCACTGAGACGTTTACAGGCCTGTCGTTTGTGTAAAACTCCAAGCAGCTCCGATCCTCACCCTCTCTCTGATCCTTTACCTCCCTAGCTCATGTTCTTCAACAGATTCAGTGCAATTCGTTTACACTAACAGCTGAAATTTCTTCTGGTTCCTCAGGAGCTCTTGGTTGTTGTAGAAAGGACTTTATCAACGTTTACATCATTTCCTGTCCAGTGTCCAGCAGATGAGGATGAGGTTCCCTTCTGAGCCTGGTTCCTCTCAAGGTTTCTTCCTCACATCATCTCAGGGAGTTTTTCCTCACCACCGTCACCTCAGGCTTCTCATTAGGGATAAACATTAGAGATAAATAATAACTTTAAACCTGATCATTTTCTTTTGTAAATCTGCTTTGAGACAATGTGAAGTGTTAAAAGTGCTATACAAATGAATGGAAATTGAATAGAAAAGTTTTCCTACCTCTACAAGAACACCTGATATTTAGAATCTGAAACAAACAAAAATAGCCAAGAATGATCAGAGAAGAAGAAAAACGATCTGAATAGAACCAAAATGACCAACAGCAAAGTAGAAACGATTCAAAACAAAAAACACTGAACAGAACCACAGATGATTTCAAACTAAATGACCCAAAAAAGCAGAAATGAGCAGAAACTAACAAAAAAATAACTCAAAGTTTTGCAAAACCAAGAAAAATCACTAAAAAACTGTTCAAAATAAGCAAAAGTCACTCACTGCAAACCATAAACAATTTAAAACTAACAAAAATGTCAACTAGAAATGAAAAAAATATATATACAAAAAGAACAAAGATCCAAAACAAACCCAGATGCTGCACTACAAACCGGAAATTCAACCATAAACTATCCAAAACAATAATCCACAGCAATAAATAAAACAACTCAACCTGGATGAGGTCTGACTCCGCCTCCTCGGTGTGGGTGTTGCTGTGGGGGCGAGTTATCATGCTGGAGTCTCCACATCTGGACCAGAACCTGGGCTCCAACTTCATTCTGTTTAAAAATATAACCAGATCCAATCATTCTGTCACTCCCACCAGTCTGATTCCTCTGTGTCTGATTCCTCTGTGTCTGATTTGTCTGTGTCTGATTCCTCTGTGTCTGATTCCTCTGTGTCTGATTCGTGTGTCTGATTCGTCTGTGTCTGATTCCTCTGTGTCTGATTCCTCTGTGTCTGATTTGTCTGTGTCTGATTCCTCTGTGTCTGATTCGTCTGTGTCTGAGTCGTCTGTGTCTGATTCGTCTGTGTCTGTGTCTGATTCCTCTGTGTCTGATTCATCTGTGTCTGATTCGTCTGTGTCTGATTTGTCTGTGTCTGATTCCTCTGTGTCTGATTCATCTGTGTCTGATTTGTCTGTGTCTGATTCCTCTGTGTCTGATTCATCTGTGTCTGATTCGTCTGATGTCAGTCTTTGGTGGTGTTTTTCTGATGGAGGTTGGAGCTGGAGGTTCTCAGTAACGCAGGAACACACACCAGCTCATGGAGTTGTTAATGTGAGTAAACGTTAGAGGTTTCAGGAACAGTCTTAATGTTCTGCTGTGTTTCTGCTCCAGTGTCGTTACAGCCAGAAAAACCTCACAGGTATTAACTAGCTTCTGACTAGTTAGAAAACTTTTCCTTCTTCTTCTTCTTCTTCTTCTTCTTCTTCTTCTTCTTCTTCTTCTTCTCCGTCTTCTTCTTCTTCTTCTTCTTCTTCTTCTTCTCCACCTTCCTCTGCTTCTTCTTCTTCATCTTTTCATCTTTGCCTTCTTCATCTTCTTCTTCGCCTTCTTCTTCTTCTTTTTCTTCTTCTTCATCTTCTTCTTCTCCATCTTCTTCTTCTTCATCTTCTTCTTCTCTGTCTTCTTCTTCTTCTTCTGACGAACTAACCTTTTTCATATTTTTGCAAACCGTCACTCTTCTTCTCTGTCTTCTTCTTCTTCTTCTTTTTCTTCTTCTTCTTCTTCTTCTTTTTCTTCTTCTTCTTCTTCTTCTTTTTCCGTCTTCTTCTTCTTCTTCACCCATCTTCTTCTTCTTCTTCTTCTTTTTCCTTCTTCTTCTTCTTCTTCATCTTTTTCATCTTCGTCTTCTTCTTCTTCCTGCACTGAATCTGCGTTTACTTATAGAACAACAATAAAAGTATCTGACTGTTTGTTTAACGTTATCTTTCAAACCTTTCATTTATTTTATTTCTTTATTTCATTTTATTGCTTAGTTATTGTTTTATTATCTTTATTTTTTTTACACAAAGCATTTTGTATGAAACATGTTTCTCAAAAAAAAATTTTTTCCGAAAACTGGCAGCTTTAAAGAGCTGAACTTCAACATCGTGGTGTTTTTATCTGGTCTCAAGGCCGAGCGAGCCTTCGCGGTGTTAATTATTAAAGCTGATGAAGATGGCCTTCAGCTCAGGCTTATCGACGAGGAGAAGCTTCATGTGAGATGTGTTTATGATAAGACGCTGAGACGCCGCTGCTCCCCTGTCTCACAAGCAGAGCTGAGGAGAATTTCTGAATTCAGAAACTCCGACTGATCAAGGGTGACATCACAACATTTACCCATAATGCACCAGGAGTCAGGAATCAAACAGTCACACAGAATAAAAAAGTGTCCAAAGTGCTAATCTCATAAATCCTGATGTTAGCTAGCATGCTAGGTTTCTGCACTGTGATGCTACTGTGTATATTTTCACAAGTTACAAGTCAACCTGAAAAATGTTAGCATGCATCCAACAGCTAGTAAAAAAGAAGATCCCAGTGAGTGTAGTAATTACGAGCGAATTCACAAAAAATAGCGTTAACGTAGAACTGTTACAGCTAGCGCACATGCTACCTATTAGTAATGTTAGCATACTGGCTTAGCCTAGCACTGGCTAGTTTTATGTTGCATTTTCTCACTACTCTTTCTGACAAGATCTTTTAAACCTGACATCACAGGATAATCAAAATAATAAAATTTAATATTAATAATAATTTTAAAAAACCCTAGGATTAAAGTTTTTTGTTGTTTATCTTAAAGCTGAAGCAGGAATGAAGCTTTTCCAGCGTGTTTGTGAGGCTGCTTCAGTGTGCTGTTTGTTTTGGTCAGAGACACTGTGGTGAGGAAACTCACTCACAGTAACCTTTTATCCCGAGGTGACCCGAGCTGAGAGAAGGTTACTTCAGTCTAAAGCAGCAGACCCTCAAACTGCTCGCTTCCTGCTTTTATTTTTATTTCCTTCTCTCACTGTTTTTATGTCTGAATTAAAAATAAAACAGGACACTGGGGGATGGGTCACATATGGCTCGTGTGTGTTTTTCTGGATGACCATAATATATAAATAAATTAGTTTTGTTAGTGCACACAATGTTTTCCCCCTGTGTTTAAACATACCAGATTATTATTATTATTATTTATTTACATTTTTTTTTGTTACTTCAGTGCATCAGCAACACCTTAAAGAAGAAGAAAAAAAAACATTTTGCAAAATTTGTAACATTTGTCAGGTGATAGGGTCCAGGGGTCAGGGTTAGGGGTCAGGGGTCAGGTGACCATGAAGAGTTTGCTCAGGTTTAAGTAGAAATGTTATGGAAGTTGCTGGATGATGTAAGTGGATTTAAGTGAAATTCCGACAATCACGAAAGCAGCGACTCGCATAAACTCCAACCATTTATTTTCCATGGAAACAAGAACAACGAGCATGAACACACACATGCTGAATACACACACACACGACTAAACACACACACGCGGAACACACACACCCATGGGTGACCACACACACACAAACATGCATGTTTCATGTTTACTGCTAACAAGCAGCTACTGTAGAGCAAGACACGCCCCCTGGACACACCCTGGAGCCGGGGCATCGATCTTTTACCAAGCATCTAATTGAATTGAATTGAATTGTTTTAGAAATATTAGAACTCTTTTTATCGAGCTATACTCCTGTAAAACCTTTAGATCTTCAGTCTGAAGCTGTTTCTGCTCTTCTGATCTAAGGCTCTTCATGGAGTCTGTGGGTTCTACAGTGAACCAGGAGTAAGAACATCTCGCTCAATAACTTCAAGAAAATCAAGATCAAGACTCTAGACCTTCCAAAAAAAAAAAAGTTCCTCAACAGTTCTCTGTATCTGAGGATAATTCTCAGCTCTTTCCCTCTAATCTTCTCGTTCTACGAAGAACCATAAAGATTTCTGTGATGTGAGAATAGTGAAAGTCTTTAGAGTAAAGCAGAGCCTCTGTTCGGTTTCCTCAAACACGCTGTAGGTCTCTGTCTCCTGACCTGTTTAATTGCTGCCACAATGTTTTAACATCAATCTGGCAACAAACCTTTCCATCAAAGTATCATTTAGATTAAAAAAATGCTTCTTTAATCACATCAGTCTGGAGCAGGGATTCTCAGGCATTTACAGCAGGGACAAGCCAGTTCAACAAACAAACAAACCAACAAACAAACAAACAAACAAACCAACCAACCAACCAACAAACAAACAAACCAACAAACAAACCAACAAACAAACAACAAACAAAACAAACAAACAAACAAACAAACAAACCAACCAAACAAACAAACAAACCAACAAACAAACAAACAAACAAACAAACAAACAAACAAACAAACCAACAAACAAAACCCCAAAAAAACCAACAAACAAACAAAAAAAACCAACAAACAAACAAACAACAAACAAACCAACAAACAAACCAACAAACAAACAAAAAACCAACAAACCAACCAACAAACAAACAAACCAACAAACAAACCAACCAACCAACAAAAAACCAACAAACAAACAAACCAACAAACAAAAAAACAAACCAAACCAAAACCCAAAAAACAAAAAAACCAACAAACCAACAAACCAACCAACCAACAAACAAACCAACCAACCAACAAATAAACCAACAAACAAACAAACCAACAAACAAACAAACAAACCAACAAACAAACAAACAAAATCCCAGACCCATCAGTTCAGATTTTTTCCCCAAACTATGAAAAATTTCAAAGTGTTATTAAATATGTGCAGTAATAGGGGATGTGGTAGCTTAGGGGTTATGGTGTTGGGCTACGGAACAGAAGGTTGTGAGTTCCAATCCCAGGTCCACCAAGTTGCCTCTGCTGGGCCCCTGAGTAAGGCCCTTAACCCTTTATTGCTCAGGTGTATAAAATGATATAAAATGTAAGTCTCTCTGAATAAGAGCATCTGCCAAATGCCAGAAATGTAAATGTAATGTTCTGCTCAAAATGGATTTTTTATTTCTGAAAATTAAATAATTTAAATAACTTTCCAGTTATAAACCTCGTTCATTTAAATAAACTTATTGTTTAGTTCAGTTAGTAACGTTTATAGAGAAACTACTCTGATCTCTGATAACAGCGAGTCTCAACACTTCACAAAATATTCTCATAATATATAGCGGATCCAGTGTCCAGGATACGACCCTGAGGTTTCCCTAGAACTGATTGTGAAGACCAGGACACTGAGGTCCGGTGATGTGGCCTTGAGTCTCGCCTTGTTACTTGCCAAGACACTTAATTTTGTTTTTTTGTTATTTTTCTAAATTTGAGATGAACTTGCTGTTGCTGTTATTGTTTTTTTTCCTGCTCGATCTGGCGAAATCTCAAGCACAAGATTCTCTTAATCTCCTCCACAGTGAGACACAAACAGCATGTAATGAGTTTCTGTGAGAGCTGTGCTCATGTGCTCATGGACTAACTCCCTGTGTGTGTGTGTGTGTGTGTGTGTGTGTGTGTGTGTGTGTGTGTGTGTGTGTGTGAGTGACTCAGCGCTACAGAGAATAGATGAATGGAAGATTTGATCTTATGAAAAATGCCATTTTTCACAGCAGACTGCTTTTCTTTCCATCTCACTGCACTGACCGCTTCACACTCATCTCTCTTGCTGTAAAAAAACAAAAAAAAAACACTTTCTTTCACATTATTTAATTTCTCTTTCAGCATGCATATCAGGTACATCAGGACCTGTCTACTTATTTTGTCTTAAAAATGTCTCTTACTCTAACTTTCCTTCCAAAATCAAACCTTTGGATATTTGCTGCTTGATCCTTCAAATCGTATGACCTTGAAGCTATTTCCCAACTCAGCAGTTACCAAAGTGCAGACTGCTAACCCTCAGGTGGAGCCGTCCATGGACTCCGTTCAAGGCCACATGCTTATTTCCTAGAGGTTTGTGCCGGTTTCCTAGAGACCTGAAAAAATCTGAGGGTTGTAATTGTCCAGCCCATGAATGGCCCTTTGGTTACAGAGTAGACGGTGGTGTGTATAAAAGCAGAGGAAGCGCACATGCTCAGATCAGTGCAGTCACTCAGACTGTTCCCTCACAGACAACAAACTGTCCTCAGACTCTGTGATTCACTGCTCAGCTGCAGACATGGTCATCAGTGTTGCCCTCATCTGGACCGTTGTGGTGGGACTCTGCTGCTGCCTCTGGCTCGTTTTGGGGATCCGCAGGAGGTAAATAAAACAGACAATTATATCATTTACAGATTCCAGCTATTTCATGTTGTGTGTTCGATCGAGATTTAAGTGATGTGATGAGAAATGAAGGAAAAGATTTATCTAATCTTAAATCCATCTAAGTGAATCTGTATTTTTTATCATTTTCTCAGTGATGAGGGAGGTGTGCACTGGGAAAGTCTTGAAGTAAAATTTTAAATGCCTGGTTTATAAAATAAACAAAGTGAATATTTATTTTTATTTCTTTATTTTGGGAAAATTCCCCCTCACTCATCTCAGGTCTCAAAATATTTCTGTACTGCATAAATACTTCAGAATCATAAAATAAACTTCTAGCACTATTTTTTCCTCCAGCAGGAATCTGTATGTTATTTACTGACCCGTGACATGACGTGTAGTTTGTCGGTGCATCAGTTTTACCTGCTTTCACATTTATATTTATATTCTATATTATATTTAGAAAAAAATGATGATTATTAGGAAAAAGTGTTGGAACATTAACTGACACTAAGATGCACTGAGATAACTGCTACACAGCCAATACAATCCAACACAAATCCATTTGTCTAAAGAGATTCTGAAGAAACTCCAGTGGACCATGAATCTGTTTGCACAAATGTGGTGAAAGACATGAAACACACTGCAGCTCAGAAGGAGAAGTTCTGACCCACGTTTGACCTTTGAGCACTTCTCAATCCTGACATATTTCTCTAGAGTTTTAAACAAATACACTTGATGGAGAAATTTCTGGAAAACGTCAGGAGATGTTCCTAATGTCTTATAGTCTGAGATTTGAGATCCAGTTCCTGGTGGGTTAGGGTTAGATGGGCAGTCCACTGCACCACTCATGGTCACTAAAGGCCTTGCTAGCCAAAGCTTGCTCCTCATATTTCAGTTGGTTCTGTGTTTCAGGCAGCCCGGAGAACCTCCAGTAGAAAATGGCTGGATCCCCTACATGGGTTGTGCTCTTCAGTTCGGCGCTAACCCACTGGAATTCCTCCGTAGTAGACAGAAGAAATTTGGCCACATTTTTACGTGTAAGATCGCTGGACGTTTTGTCCACTTCCTCTGTGACCCGTTCTCTTATCACTCCGTCATCCGTCAAGGGAGGCATCTGGACTGGAAGAAGTTTCACTTCGCAGCATCTGCCAAAGTAAAAAAAATTTTTTTTTTTAAAGTCACATGGTGGTCTAATGATTAAGCGGCACACATACAGAAAGGTCATGTTTTTCTGATATACTGTTCCGCAGGCATTTGGTCATGAAAGCATGGACCCCAGCCATGGCTACACGACGGAGAACCTTAACAAGACCTTCCTGAAGACTTTGCAAGGCAACGCTCTTCCGTCTCTGATTGAAACCATGATGGAGAACCTTCAGAGCGTCATGCTCCAGTCCAACATGCTCAAATCCAGCAGCTCGGAATGGGAAGTGGACGGAATCTTCGCTTTCTGCTACAAGGTCATGTTCGAGTCTGGGTACCTCACACTGTTCGGAAAGGAGCTGGATGGAGACAAGACGGTTGCGCGTCAGCAAGCCGAGAAAGCGCTGATCCTCAATGCTCTGGAGAACTTCAAGGAGTTTGATAAGATTTTTCCTGCGCTCGTTGCAGGTCTCCCCATCCACGTATTCAAGAGCGGCCACAGTGCACGTGAGAACCTCACCAAAACCATGCTGCATGAGAAGCTCAGCAAGCGCACCAAGATTTCTGACCTCATATCTCTGAGAATGCAGCTCAATGACTCGTTATCAACCTTCAACGAGCTGAGCAAAGCCAGGACTCACGTCGCCATCCTGTGGGCCTCGCAAGCCAACACCTTACCTGCAACATTCTGGACGCTCTTCTACCTCATCAGGTACCAGTTCTGCATGAGCTCATTAGCACAGTAGTCATTTCCTCCAAGTGCTGCAGACACTGCTGATAGCCATCAGGGTTACTGATAGTCCTGGCAAATACTACTTAATGGCTCTTGGCAGAGCTCTTTGCTGTAGTTAGAGCAGCGGGTGAAGGTCTAATCCAGGTTTTAGTAGAGTAACACTGCTGAAAGAGGCCAAGGTCAATTAATGGCTCTTGGCAAAGGTCTCTCCTGTACATGGTTATTTAGTGAAGCTCTTATCTGTAGCTCTGATCAGTTACTGGTGTCTCGGGCAACACAAATGCCTCATCATTAATTGCTCAGCTGCTTCCTAACAACGTGACACAACATTTTCTCCTTCAGCGGTCACCTGCATAAATTCTTGCTCATGACCTTCCTCTCTAGAGAAGCTCTTACAGAACCCAACATCTCAAGGTGTCCCTTAGAAGTCATTTTAGAACAGTCAGGTAGAGAGGAAGTAAAGATAGGGAACCAGTGTTGTGTGAAAATATTGATGATGTTCCTTCAGTCTTTCGTCTGAGGAACTGCACGAGAAGATCATCTTTGAGATTAAAGTAGAAACCTTGTTTCTTTGACCTTTTCCTAAACATTTCTTTTGCTTTGTCTTGTTTTTAGATGTCCAGCAGCATTGAAGGCAGCTACTGAGGAAGTGAAGAACGTATTTGAGAGCTCTAACCAGAAAGTCGATCCCAAAGATCCTAAACTGGTCCTAACCAGAGAACAGTTGGACGACATGCCAGTTCTCGGTACAGTTCTTATTAAATTCAAAGGAAAATAAAGAGCTACATATTAATTCTGCATATCAGTGTGATGACGTGTGTAATAAACTCCTGATAATGTCTCTATCTGCAGACAGTATAATAAAGGAAGCCATGAGGCTGTCCAGTGCCTCTCTGAATGTCAGGGTCGCTAAAGGAGATTTCTTGCTCCATCTGGACAACATGGAATCGTACCGGATCCGTAAAGACGACGTCATAGCACTGTATCCGCAGATGCTTCACTTCGATCCTGAGATCTACGAAGATCCTCTGGTGAGTAAAGAACGAGCTTCTATACACGACCTTCTCACTTTTGTAGTTTGAATATTAATGAGTGCTTTATCTCATCCACTTACAGTAACACATGTTAATGTGCCTATAGATTTATTACACACACACATCAACTACACGTGATTAGTATATACTGCACACAGGTACCATCAGGGGTGTAGTTTCAGGGGGGAGGAGTAACCACACAAATAATCAGAATAATCCATTACATCCCTCTGATATTTATACCATCAACAACTAAATCATATGTAAAAGTCATTTATTTTGGAACATTATTGATGTTCAGTATCTACTATGAGTTTATCATAAATCAGATAAAATACTAAAAGCCCCCCTCAGCTGCACGAGTTGGTATCATCCAACTGTTGCCTCACAACATGGCACATGATTACTGTCTTCTACTGACAAGTTTTATTTTTATTTGATTTTATTCTTACTCTGTTTTCGGGTATCTGAACTCTCTGAGGTGATGTGAAGCTTCATAGGAATTGACACATTCAGTGTGAACGTCCTCAAATTGACTCGAGGCAACTCGCCCCGTGCACTTCCTTTCCTTTACTTAGTTTCCACATTTTGTTAATGGAAATGCTTTGGACATATAAGACATAGATGGATGGGATGTAATGATGCTGACGATATAACATGACACACTTTAACCCCCACCCTCAGGGATAAAACCAAATCTAAACCCATAGACACCATCTTTGATTCACAGATCCACAGATTCACTGATTCACAGATCCACAGATTCACTGATTCACTGATTCACAGATCCACAGATTCACTGATTCACAGATTCACTGATTCACTGATTCACAGATTCACTGATTCACAGATCCACAGATTCACTGATTCACAGATCCACAGATCCACAGATTCACAGATCCACAGATTCACTGATCCACTGATTCACAGATCCACAGATTCATTGATTCACAGATCCACAGATTCACTGATTCACAGATCCACAGATTCACAGATCCACAGATTCACTGATCCACTGATTCACAGATCCACAGATTCATTGATTCACAGATCCACAGATTCACAGATCCACAGATTCACTGATCCACAGATTCATTGATTCACAAATTCGATGATCCAGTGGTTTACTGATTCACAGATTCATGTGTATATAAATGTTCTTCTCTTGCAGACGTACAAATACGACAGATTCTTGGATGAAAAGGGACAGGAGAAGACGTGTTTTTATCGAGGAGGTCGTAGACTCCGCTATTACTACATGCCCTTCGGCTCCGGAGTCACCAAATGCCCCGGGCGATTTTTCGCTGTCCATGAGATTAAACAGTTCCTGTCTCTGGTGCTGTCCTACTTTGAGATGGAGCTTTTGGATTCTGAAGTAAAAGTTCCTCCTTTGGATCAGTCCCGCGCCGGCCTCGGCATTTTACAGCCCACATACGACATCGACTTTAAATACCGACTCAAAACGCAATAGGAACTTCACGTTCTGTTCATATTTAATATAAATAGTGTATATTTTTGTTACGAGCTGTACTTGTCAATAGTTTAATTTGAAATGTTCTTGCTTGTTTCTAAAATGTTACTGTGATATAAAATTGACGTTTTTTTGGTCCAAACCAGTATAAAGCCTCAGCTATTTAATAATAACGCTAACAGCGTCCTTTTTAACGTTCCACCGTGACTGCAATGAAGTGTACGTTTGAAATGATTTGATATTTGCACTGATTTCTTTTCCATGGTTCTTGAATGCTGCTGTGTAAGACGTCTCTGCTGACTGATATCAGTATTTACAACTTTGTAATTTTATACAATTTTGTAACTTTCTTTAAACAGAATTGCTTGTCAGGATTTTGGATGCACACAATGTTCATGCCGCTTTTAACTCAGAATTCAATTAAAGCTTTTTTTAAAGTACAACCTGTCTGTTTTTGTTACAGTCCAATCAAACATGCTCTGGTTTTACATTTTACTGTGTACATTATCTACATTTCTCCAGGAATCATCACAGAGAGTCACATACAAGCACCACATGGAGAAATGTTTAGGTTTAAATAAGTTGGAGGAAAAAGCAGATTCAGAAACAGTATTATTTCCATTTTATAATAATTATACCATTTAACAGTTCCCGTTCATCTGAACTCTCATGTCTGTTACGCAGTCTGTGTGTGCTGAGGAGATAAGACTGTCAGCGTCTACACTTTGAGCGTGACTCAAGGTGCAACTCAGGCACTTTGCTCTCTGATACAGCTCTCTGTGCTCCACTGTGCAACACGTTCCATGACCTCTGTGACTCATAAATGTTAACATTAATAATCAGGTTACTGGTTATTGTGGTATCGGGGTCTGTACTGGTGGAAAAGCCGCTTCAGTGCATTTCTGGTCACTAATGTAAATCCAACATTATGATCATGACTCAGACAAGGTCTTCATCCAGCACTGATTCATGAAGATCTAACGGTTTCTCCATCAGTCATCAACTTCATAACTTCATCAAGAAGAAGTGTGAATGAAGATCCTCGTTAAACAATCACACTTTCCTCCATACAGTCCACAGATCTACAAAATACAAGATTTATAATCCCACACTCTCAGTGTTTATAATGACTTATAATCCCACTCTCAGTGTTTATAATGATTTATAATCCCACTCTCTGTGTTTATAATGATTTATAATCCCACTCTCTGTGTTTATAATGATTTATAATCCCACTCTCAGTGTTTATAATGATTTATAATCCCACTCTCAGTGTTTATAATGATTTATAATCCCACTCTCAGTGTTTATAATGACTTATAATCCCACTCTCAGTGTTTATAATGATTTATAATCCCACTCTCAGTGTTTATAATGATTTATAATCCCACTCTCAGTGTTTATAATGATTTATAATCCCACTCTCAGTGTTTATAATGATTTATAATCCCACTCTCAGTGTTTATAATGATTTATAATCCCACTCTCAGTGTTTATAATGATTTATAATCCACTCTCAGCGTTTATAATGATTTATAACCCCACTCTCTGTGTTTATAATGATTTATTATCCCACTCTCAGTGTTTATAATGATTTATTATCCCACTCTCTGTGTTTATAATGATTTATAATCCCACTCTCAGTGTTTATAATGATTTATAATCCCACTCTCAGTGTTTATAATGATTTATAATCCCACTCTCAGTGTTTATAATGATTTATAATCCCACTCTCTGTGTTTATAATGATTTATAATTCCACTCTCAGTGTTTATAATGATTTATAATTCCACTCTCAGTGTTTATAATGATTTATAATCCCACTCTCAGTGTTTATAATGATTTATAATCCCACTCTCAGTGTTTATAATGACTTATAATCCCACTCTCAGTGTTTATAATGATTTATAATCCCACTCTCAGTGTTTATAATGATTTATAATCCCACTCTCAGTGTTTATAATGATTTATAATCCCACTCTCAGTGTTTATAATGATTTATAATCCCACTCTCAGTGTTTATAATGATTTATAATCCCACTCTCTCTCTGTGTTTATAATGATTTATAATCCCACTCTCTGTGTTTATAATGATTTATAATCCCACTCTCAGTGTTTATAATGATTTATAATCCCACTCTCTGTGTTTATAATGATTTATAATCCCACTCTCTGTGTTTATAATGATTTATAATCCCACTCTCAGTGTTTATAATGATTTATAATCCCACTCTCAGTGTTTATAATGATTTATAATCCCACTCTCAGTGTTTATAATGATTTATAATCCCACTCTCAGTGTTTATAATGATTTATAATCCCACTCTCAGTGTTTATAATGATTTATAATCCCACTCTCAGTGTTTATAATGATTTATAATCCCACTCTCAGTGTTTATAATGATTTATAATCCACTCTCAGTGTTTATAATGATTTATAATCCCGCTCTCAGTGTTTATAATGATTTATAATCCCACTCTCTGTGTTTATAATGATTCCCTGTAAGTGTGTCATCTGTAGAGCGCCATGAGATGGAGCGAGTTATCTTATATTACTTTTATCCAGCGGATTATCTCAGATAACTCGGCTCTGACTCGGATCTGTTCCTCACGCAACTGGGATTTCACTTTACTCAGAAATTTGAAAAATTATGACAGAAATTTTTTTAAAACACTTTTTTTTTAACCTGAGCATTGACGTCACTGCATTGTGGCTTCCAGCATGTAAGTGCAGCACCTGTTCCTCTACGACCTTTCACCTTACACAATAAACCCTGCCAACACACTGCAAACCTGCTCCAGCTTCATGAGCAACACAATAACACACTTCATAACAATTTAATGGACTTTAATGTCTCCATGACGTCTGAATAGCACTTTTTTTATTATTATTTCCACGTGTACAGTGATACGAAGAAGGCTGATAAAAAAATAGATGTGACAAAACATTTATATGGTGTAAAAATATAAACAATGCTCTGACACATCCTTCATTTGCTTCATAATAATAAAATAAAAGTCCACAGACATGCAGAAGTGACCGTGTTTTACGCTCGTCCAGTTTAATCAGCGTCTTCTGTAGAAGTGGACCTGCTTTATCTTTACACGCTCGCTGAATCTCAGTCTGGTGGCTTATTTACTCTCAAGGACAAACTGCAGTGTTGTGTTTAATCTGCAGCGTCTACACTGCCTTCTAAAGGCTCTGTGAAGTCTTTTTCATTATCCTGACTCAGTCGTGAGGTCCAGCAGTAAAACTGGAATTGGACACTAATCCAGCGATGTTACTGAGCACTAACTATAACCAGGTTAGAACTTTATGCAAATACGGAGCGAGTGAGATCGCAGGTGATCCGCGGTAAAGACCACAAGCTGCTTCTCCTTCATCTCCTATTATAAGATGAATCATATTACCGCAGAACCACTAAGCTAACACATCCCTCAATCCCACAAATGTTTTCTCACATAGCTTTTAAATTCACTGGAAGCTCTGGATTTTCTCCATTAAAGGTAAATTACTTCTGAACATAAAGTTAAGGATGACGATCATGACAACAGTCACGACGCAAGTGGAAAGTAGCCTATTAACGAAGATGAGTGAGTGTAACGTCTCTGTGTAACGTCAGTGAGTGTAACGTCTCTGTGTAACGTCAGTGAGTGTAACGTCTCTGTGTAACGTCAGTGAGTGTAACGTCTCTGTGTAACGTCAGTGAGTGTAACGTCTCTGTGTAACGTCAGTGAGTGTAACGTCTCTGTGCAACGTCTCTGTGTAACGTCAGTGAGTGTAACGTCTCTGTGTAACCTCAGTGAGTGTAACGTCTCTGTGTAACCTCAGTGAGTGTAACGTCTCTGTGTAACGTCAGTGAGTGTAACGTCTCTGTGCAACGTCTCTGTGTAACGTCAGTGAGTGTAACGTCTCTGTGTAACCTCAGTGAGTGTAACGTCTCAGTGTAACGTCTCTGTGTAACGTCAGTGAGTGTAACGTCTCTGTGTAACGTCAGTGAGTGTAACGTCTCTGTGTAACCTCAGTGAGTGTAACGTCTCTGTGTAACCTCAGTGAGTGTAACGTCTCTGTGTAACCTCAGTGAGTGTAACGTCTCTGTGTAACGTCAGTGAGTGTAACGTCTCAGTGTAACGTCTCTGTGTAACCTCAGTGAGTGTAACGTCTCTGTGTAACGTCAGTGAGTGTAACGTCTCTGTGTAACCTCAGTGAGTGTAACGTCTCTGTGTAACCTCAGTGAGTGTAACGTCTCTGTGTAACGTCAGTGAGTGTAACGTCTCTGTGTAACGTCAGTGAGTGTAACGTCTCTGTGTAACGTCAGTGAGTGTAACGTCTCTGTGTAACGTCAGTGAGTGTAACGTCTCTGTGTAACCTCAGTGAGTGTAACGTCTCTGTGTAACGTCAGTGAGTGTAACGTCTCTGTGTAACGTCTCTGTGTGTGAACATAAACTGAACTGAACTTCTTTATTGTAAGTGTGTGTGTACTCTGTGTTACAAAATGGACTGGTTACAGTTCGACTTTAAAAATTAAAGAACTGAATAAAGGTCAAGGTGTGAAGTAACAGAAAATTCATAATGGATATAAAAAGTCCAAACACCTGTTAAATTGTTAAAATGTCAGATTTTTTCAACCAAATCTAAGTCTGGAATCTTATCAAATATCTAATTCTTATTCTAATATTACAGAAAAGCATTTATAAACAGATTATTAAGCCTGTTTCCTGACACTTCCTGTTTTCCCTTCCAGAAGTTTTGCTTCTACTGGCTGAAAAATTTTCATCTAGAAATAAACACAAAAAATGAACAAACTATTAAAGTGTGGAATCAGTAAAATGCTCTTTCAACAGGTTTAATACTCTTCTGCTAAGTTCAGTGTCAGTAAATACACAGTGAATACTGACCACATTCTGTCAGATTAAGATGTTCTGCTATATTTTTTGTGTATTGAAGAACGTATTGCACATGTTTGTGTTTTTTCGGCACTATGCATTCTGTCTTGTATTGTTTTTGTACTTCCTGTTTCTGTCGTGTCTTTGCACTGTTTGCACACGTTGCACTTTATGTAGCTCGGACAAACGTTCTGTCCTAGCTCTGTGTGGTTGTTCTGTTTGTAATTACATGCTGTATTTTGTTCATGTAGCGTCAGGGTCCTGGAGAAAGGTTGTTCCATTTCATTATGTACTGTGTCAGCCATATGTGGTTGGAATGGCAATAAAACCTTGACTTGACCTGACATGGAGGTGGGCAGAGCCTCAGAGGCTGAGATAACGTTAATTGAGTATGAGTGAGAAAGATCTGCTCACAAAACTCCCAACTTTCCATCATGATCACGTTAAAAAAAAAGTCTTTTTCACACCAGGAGCTGGATCCAGACCCCGATCTCCTCAAACATTAGATAAGATTAGATTAGATTAGATTCAACTTTAATGTCATGACACATGTACAAGTACAAGGCAACGAAATGTAGTTTAGCATCTAACCAGAAGTGCGATGAGCAGCAAGTGCTTTATATCCAGAAGTGTAGATAAACTAATATGTACAGATGCAGTACTGTGGAAATAAGTTACAGGTGTATACAGTGTATATACAGTATCATCAACATCATGTGCAGATACACATATGTGCTATGGACATGACATACAGAATACTATGAATTATGTATAGGTGATACGATATGTACAGATAAGGGCAGATGTCCAGATAGGAGTATGATAGATACAGGTGGACATATACAATTTTCCATGTGATATATCAACATGATATATAAATCCAATTCAAAGTCAAAAAACCAGATGATAATTCACTAGGAACATCTTCCCCTAAATTAACCCTCACCACCAGTCTGAGTGCTGAGGTGAAAAATAAACAACAAATAATGAAGAAATGATAAAACAGATTAGAGCGGATCAACAGTCAGGACCTGAAAACACAGTGAACTTAACGATAAATCTTGGTATTGACTCTGTCTGTCATCATTAATGATTTATGTTAAAGACAAACAGGCTGAGTGTGAGAGAGAGAGAGTGTGTGTGTGTGTGTGTGTGTGTGTGTGTGTGTGTGTGTGTGTGTGTGTGTGTGTGTGTGTGTGTGTTGTTGGTGTTACTAGAGTTCAGAGCACACACAGGAAAGGTTACTGAAGGGAAAGGAAAAGCTGCTGAACTGCTGCAACTCAACAACACACACAGAACAGAGACGAGATTAACACAGAAAACACACAGATCAGGGCGAGCCTCATTGCTGAACCTGCAGCAGGTCACAGACTACAGACAGACACAAAACTGGTACTGAACACTGGTACTGAAGACTTATACTGAACTTTGATGAAACTGAACACTGATACTGAACACTGATACTGAACACTGATACTGAACACTGACTATCCTGAACACTGATACTGAAAACTGATACAGTACACTGATACTGAACACTGATACTGAACACTGATACTGAACACTTATACTGAACACTGATACTGAACACTGACTATACTGAACACTGATACTGAACACTGATACTGAACACTGATACTGAACACTGATACTGAACACTGACTATCCTGAACACTGATACTGAAAACTGATACAGTACACTGATACTGAACACTGATACTGAACACTGATACTGAACACTTATACTGAACACTGATACTGAACACTGACTATACTGAACACTGATACTGAACACTGATACTGAACACTGACTATACTGAACACTGATACTGAACACTGATACTGAACTCTGACTATACTGAACACTGATACTGAACACTTATACTGTACACTGATACTGAACACTGATACTGAACACTGACTATACTGAACACTGATACTGAACACTTATACTGTACACTGATACTGAACACTTATACTGTACACTGATACTGAACACTGACTATACTGTACACTGATACTGAACACTTATACTGTACACTGATACTGAACACTTATACTGTACACTGATACTGAACACTGATACTGAACACTGACTATACTGTACACTGATACTGAACACTTATACTGTACACTGATACTGAACACTGATACTGAACACTGACTATACTGAACACTGATACTGAACACTTATACTGAACACTGATACTGTACACTGATTATACTGAACACTGATACTGAACACTGATACTGAACACTGATACTGAACACTGACTATACTGAACACTGATACTGAACACTTATACTGTACACTGATACTGAACACTGATACTGAACACTGACTATACTGAACACTGATACTGAACACTTATACTGTACACTGATACTGAACACTGACTATACTGTACACTGATACTGAACACTTATACTGTACACTGATACTGAACACTTATACTGTACACTGATACTGAACACTGATACTGAACACTGACTATACTGTACACTGATACTGAACACTTATACTGTACACTGATACTGAACACTTATACTGTACACTGACTATACTGTACACTGATACTGAACACTGATACTGTACACTGACTATACTGTACACTGATACTGAACACTTATACTGTACACTGATACTGAACACTGATACTGAACACTGATACTGAACACTTATACTGTACACTGATACTGAACACTGATACTGAACACTGACTATACTGAACACTGATACTGAACACTTATACTGTACACTGATACTGAACACTGACTATACTGTACACTGATACTGAACACTTATACTGTACACTGATACTGAACACTGACTATACTGAACACTGATACTGAACACTTATACTGTACACTGATACTGAACACTGACTATACTGTACACTGATACTGAACACTTATACTGTACACTGATACTGTACACTGACTATACTGAACACTGATACTGAACACTGATACTGAACACTGACTATACTGTACACTGATACTGAACACTTATACTGTACACTGATACTGAACACTGACTATACTGTACACTGATACTGAACACTTATACTGTACACTGATACTGAACACTGATACTGTACACTGACTATACTGTACACTGATACTGAACACTTATACTGAACACTGATACTGAACACTGATACTGAACACTGACTATACTGAACACTTATACTGTACACTGATACTGAACACTGATACTGTACACTGACTATACTGTACACTGATACTGAACACTTATACTGTACACTGATACTGAACACTTATACTGTACACTGATACTGAACACTGATACTGAACACTGATACTGTACACTGACTATACTGTACACTGATACTGAACACTTATACTGAACACTGATACTGAACACTGATACTGAACACTGACTATACTGAACACTTATACTGTACACTGATACTGAACACTGATACTGTACACTGACTATACTGTACACTGATACTGAACACTTATACTGTACACTGATACTGAACACTTATACTGTACACTGATACTGAACACTGATACTGAACACTGATACTGTACACTGACTATACTGTACACTGATACTGAACACTGATACTGTACACTGATACTGAACACTTATACTGTACACTGATACTGTACACTGATACTGAACACTGATACTGTACACTGACTATACTGTACACTGATACTGAACACTGACTATACTGTACACTGATACTGAACACTTATACTGTACACTGATACTGAACACTGATACTGTACACTGATACTGAACACTGATACTGTACACTGACTATACTGTACACTGATACTGAACACTGATACTGTACACTGATACTGAACACTTATACTGTACACTGACTATACTGTACACTGATACTGAACACTTATACTGTACACTGATACTGAACACTGATACTGTACACTGATACTGAACACTTATACTGTACACTGACTATACTGTACACTGATACTGAACACTGATACTGTACACTGATACTGAACACTTATACTGTACACTGATACTGAACACTGATACTGTACACTGATACTGAACACTGATACTGTACACTGACTATACTGTACACTGATACTGAACACTGATACTGTACACTGATACTGAACACTTATACTGTACACTGACTATACTGTACACTGATACTGAACACTGATACTGTACACTGATACTGAACACTTATACTGTACACTGACTATACTGTACACTGATACTGAACACTGATACTGTACACTGATACTGAACACTGATACTGTACACTGACTATACTGTACACTGATACTGAACACTTATACTGAACACTGACTATACTGAACACTGACTATACTGAACACTGACTATACTGAACACTGATACTGTACACTGATACTGAACACTGATACTGAACACTGACTATACTGAACACTGATACTGAACACTTATACTGTACACTGATACTGAACACTGATACTGAACACTGACTATACTGAACACTGATACTGAACACTTATACTGAACACTGATACTGAACACTTATACTGTACACTGACTATACTGAACACTGATACTGAACACTTATACTGTACACTGATGCTGAACACTGACTATACTGAACACTGATACTGAACACTTATACTGAACACTGATACTGAACACTGACTATACTGAACACTGACTATACTGAACACTGATATTGAACACTTATACTGAACACTGATACTGAACACTGACTATACTGAACACTGAAACTAAACACTTATGCTACTGAACACTGATGATACTGAACACTTACACTGAACATTGATACTGAACACTGATACTGAATCCTTTTTTTCTAAGTGAAAATATATAAACAACTGCTGCAGTTAACGCTTAAAACCCCTTCTGTGTAAATTATTATGCAAAGTCACTTTATACTTGATGAACAAATGAAATTGAAAAATATGTTTGAAATAGAAATATTTCTTGCTAATGGGGTCCAAACATTTGCCCAATCGTCTAAGAAAGACTCTGCTATTTATTTGTTTGTTTGTTTAACAAAACTGGCTCCAGGATCTAAAATCTTTACAATAAAAATCATAAAACACTGAGTTAGGCCTCCTGAATAGCTGGGCATTTCTAACAAACGTTTAGCGGCTTAGGCAATGACTTTTTTGGATTTTGAAACACACACACACACACACACACACACACACGCACACACAGAGCTGAGGAATTTTTCTATGGAAAAATCAGAACTTTACGCAGTACAGACGAGCAACCGTCATCATCATGGTGTTTTAAATGATTTTGAAATCGATCATCTCCTCGAATATTTGCTCATTTGTGTTTATTTTTGGCACAAAACCATCTCCTTTTCTTCACTAATGTCGAGGCACTAATTAATTCATCATCGTGAAACTTTAATTGTTTACATCATTCAGTCGTTTCCACAAACTCATTACATCAGACCAACGTCATCTTATAATCAGACTACAGAAACTAAAATAATAAACAGGAGTGTTCAAGTTTAAATTGGTGGGCGTGTCTGGGGCAAAGTGGGTGGGGTTCAAACAGAATCTCATTAACTAGTCACAAAGTCATGTGACCTCAGCACCAGCTTTTCGTTTCGAGTCTTCAGCTTGATCATACCGCTTATTAACACTTGATGGAGGAATGTGAAGCAATACTTTCAAAAGGTTTTCATTTCTTCTTGAATGGAACACCAAATCATTCTACAAACGCTTTTCTCCTCCTTTAATGGACTTTGATTACATTAATAATCAGCTCCTTCTCCTTCATCTTCATCACGAGTCAAATATAACAGTTTGGTAGTAATAGGAAAAATAGTAAAAGAAGTCACAGTAATAGTTTACGAAATACTACAGCGAGTTTTGTGGAAGGTTTTTGTCAATACACACAGATCAGCCATAACATTATGACCACCTGCCTAATATTGTGTCAATCCCCCTTTTGCTGCCAAAACTGCCCTGACCCATTGAGGCATGGACTCCACTAGCTCCTGAAGGTGTGACACCAAGATGTTAGCAGCAGATCCTTTAAGTCCTGTAAGTTGTGAGGTTATGGCCTCCATGGATCGGACTTGTTTGTCCAGCACATCCCACAGATGCTGGACTGGATTGAGATCTGGGGAAAACTGGTTGTTGTGGTCATCAAACCATTCCTGAAGCACGGGCACCCTGACCGGTCTGCAGCTATCCGGCCCCATACACAACAAACTGTGATGCACTGTGTATTCTGACACCTTTCTATCAGAACCAGCATTAACTTCTTCAGCAATTTGAGCAACAGTAGCTCGTCTGTTGGATCGGACCACACGGGCCAGCCTTCTCTCCCCACGTGCATCAGTGAGCCTCAGCCGTCCATGACCCTGTCTCCGGGTCACCACTGCTCCTTCCTTGGACCACTTTTGATAGATACTGACCACTGCAGACCGGGAACACCCCACAAGAGCTGCAGTTTTGGAGATGTTCTGATCCAGTGGTCTAGCCATCACAATTTGGCCCTTCATCAAACTCGCTCAAATCCTTACGCTTGTCCATTTTTCCTGCTTCTAACACATCAACTTTGAGGACAAAATGTTCACTTGCTGCCTAATATATCACTCCGTCTCTCTCTCTCTCTCTCTCTCTCTCTCTCTCTCTCTCTCATAGTTTTTTTCCCCGAGGATAACATTTATTACACAAATTATTACGTATTTTGATACATACATTATTACATATATCAGGGATTTTTTAGTTTAGTTTTTCATGAGAAGTGATGTTTTAAACCCAGATGAAGTCACTACACTCACTATACTCTTTATAAATTTCTTAAGTTTAAAATTTTATCTCAGGGTTTCAAGTTCTGACATCTTGGTTTAATTTTTCTTGATCAAGCAAACCCTTAATTATTATTATTATTATTATTATTATTATTATTATTATTATTATTATTATTATTATTATTATTAGTGTTATTATAACAGCACATTTGCAGGAACATTTTTCCAGCATAACATCGTTATTTTCCTAACAAACAATTAATTAATTATTTTTTGTTAAATATTAGAAATAAAAACTATAATAAAGAATCTAAAAAAAAAAAGAACGGATTTAAAGGATTTAGTCTTGATTTTCAACCAAAGATAAGATAACATAATAATTATTAATACAAATAATCCCTCATTTGGAGGTAAATATAGGCATTAAATAAATAAATAAATAAATAGATAAATAAATAAATAGATAAATAAATAAATAAATAAAACTGGTAAGTCATTAGAGTTATGACGCGGTGGTCAGGTGTGTTAGAGAGGTGAGGGGTGTGTGAATGTCCAGCAGGTGGCAGTGTTTCACCGCGACTGAATATTAAACCGTAAAAGAAGACTGGAGCTCAAACCGATTAGCATGTAGCATTCATTTGCTCACAGCACCAAAAAGGCAACTTTAATATCTATTAATTCATTAATAATAAAAAAATTTATATAATTATAAGATTTTCTACACGAGACTCAATATTCCAAAAAAAGATGAAGTAATAAAACTACAGAAATCTGTTACAAGCTAAAATAATCGACAGAAATAAAACTATAAACGTAAAGGTGTATTTAGGGCGGGGCTTAATTTATTAGCCTGATTAGCCAATCACAGACCAGATCATACTAACGCTAGCTTTTCTGCTCCTGTTTGTTTTTAGCTCCATGTTCTGCTTTTTATTAAATAGTGATTTAACTGAGCAACAGTATAATGCGATTAGCAAAATAAAGACCTGTAAGCTAGCCTAAGCTAGTGCTGCTAATGTTAGCTAGCTAACTCGTCATCTCAGGTAATGGTTACGTGTTTGAGGACCCAGCCATGTTCAGCATCATGCTAGTTGTAGTCAGACAAAATGATTGTGTGCGTGAATAAAACTCACAGTCCAGGTTACTCCGTGGTGTTGTGATGTCACATGACCTTGTTTCTGATTGGTGGGTGAAAACTTAACCTAAACCCCACCTTTGATACACGCTCTGTCTTAGCCAGGAAAATTACATTACATTACAAATTACGTTACATTTTAGTAAATCACTAGCTAGCTAGCAAAAACTGAGGTTAAGATCTGATGTAATATTTACAGTCTTATAGTTATTATAGTTAACCTAATGTTAGCTAGCCTTTTCGATGAAAATGTAGATATTAGCTTGATCATTTAAACCCACTCTAAGAACATTATGCTAATGAAGTTGCTAGCAAAAGTTAACATTAGGTGGATTTAGCTATCTTTGTTAATTAAGCAAAACCTCATTTGCTATGCTAGCTGCTTAGCTGGCTAACTCTTCCACAGTTCTGTATTGAAGTAGTTAGCGAAGTAAGCTAATGTTTCTAAGCAATAGTGCTGGATTTATTGGGATGGTTTTTCTCTTAAGATCAGTAATGAAGCTAAAGAAGGTTAGTGATGGTCGCATGGTCCTAAGCACCGCTCTTTTTGACTCAGATGTATCCAGTAATTATAAAATGGATGAAAAGCATAAAATGAGCAACGTTACTCCAACACCCTGAACACCAGGCTGAAGATCTCAAGGTTTAACATCCCGATGAACCGAGTGTAAAGAAGTTAAACCTGTAGTTTCCCCTCCACATGCGGCGCAATAAAGCGATGCAGCGCTGAGATAATGGCTTCATAATTTATCTTCTCTAAACATCTGCAGCCTTGGAGAACGAACCATGAGCTCTTCGTCACGGAGGTGAAAGCAGACCAGAGCGAAAGAAGAAAAAAAACCCCTCCATAAGTGCTCTCACGGTGAGAGCTGTTGTTTTTATAATCCTTGTGTAAACCGGCGTGCCGCGAGGGCTGGGATGAGATGTTGCCATGACGACGACGCATCACACTAACAGCTTTGATCTCATATACAGACACCACAGTGCTGCTGAAATCTGCATTCTGATTGGTCAGAAGGTGTTTAATTTTCCATTTTCCATAACAGCAGCACAGGTTTATATGAATCCGCTCGTTGGTACGTTATTGTTTCCGTGGTAACGGTTAAAAATGCCTCACTGTTGTTTATTTAAAGAAGGAGTCTCCAGTTTCAGCGCTGTGTAACAGTCAGAGGTGAAGCTGTGGTATATGAGGAATAAAACCAGTGCAGTGTTGATTAGTTTACTATCACAGCGCCCCCCAGTGTGTGTTAGTTCCATCACCATGACGATGATGTAACCAGTGCAGTGTTGATTAGTTTACTATCACAGCGCCCCCCAGTGTGTGTTAGTTCCATCACCATGACGATGATGTAACCAGTGCAGTGTTGATTAGTTTACTATCACAGCGCCCCCCAGTGTGTGTTAGTTCCATCACCATGACGATGATGTAACCAGTGCAGTGTTGATTAGTTTACTATCACAGCGCCGCCCAGTGTGTGTTAGTTCCATCACCATGACGATGATGTAACCAGTGCAGTGTTGATTAGTTTACTATCACAGCGCCGCCCAGTGTGTGTTAGTTCCATCACCATGACGATGATGTAACCAGTGCAGTGTTGATTAGTTTACTATCACAGCGCCCCCCAGTGTGTGTTAGTTCCATCACCATGACGTAGAGCACATGTCTGATGGAGCTGTTTACTCCTCACTGGTTTCAGCTACACAAACACCGAGACTCCTCGGACTGTGACGGCCGGATGATCAGCTCAATATCTCCATGGAGGTGATGGAAGCGTCACGATGAATTCAGCTTGAATTCTGTGTTGTTGATAATCATTAAGATGAAAGTATTAGCACCCTCGGCTTCGGATGTGCTGCTTCTCAAGAGCTCTTGGCTGCTGTTAAAGAAAGGACATTATCAACATTTACATAATTTCCTGTCCACCCAGATGAGGATGAGGTTCCCTTCTGAGCCTGGTTCCTCTCAAGGTTTCTTCCTCAGATCATCTCAGGGAGTTTTTCCTCACCACCGTCACCTGTGGTGTAATACAGTGCAATCCAATTACATTTAATTTAAAAATGTGCTGAGGGACTTTTATTATGACAGTGTGAACTTCAAACAATATCTTAATGAACAAACTAAAACAGGTCTAGCCTTTAGATTTAGACAAAAGTAATCACTTTAACCTTTTACAGAGTTTTGTGGGCGTGGCTAAAGGTCACTAAGCTGTGCTTTGGTGTAAATGTTATGTTCGGTTTATTTTTGAAATATCTGCACAGCACTTTACTAAAAAGAAGATCGATGAAGCCAAACAAAACAACAAAAACACCACCACCAGCTTAAACTGTGAAAGCAGGAAGAAAAAACAGAACGCGGTGATCGACTGCTGCACGAAATCTGCAGATCTGCTTTTATTCTTCAAACACAATAAAAACTAAATAAAGAATTATTCACATTGTTGTGTGGATCAATTCTGTCAAAACAAATGAACAAAAAACCCTTATTCTAACATAATGACTTAAAAACACCTACAGCTTTATTGTTTCCTCATAAATAGGCGAAAATGAGAGGCGGAGAAAGTTCTGCTCGAGACACAGTGTAGAGGAAGAGGAGGAGATGATCAGCCATATGCCGGGGTTAAACACCAATCTGCCTCCAATTAACACCCGCGCCAACAACATTCACATTCATACAGCAGAACTGCGGCGTACAAAATTTCAGCTGATAAAAAATAAACTTCATTTTATTTTAGCAACATTTTTACCAGCTGATGGCATCAACGTCGTTATAGGAAAAAGAAAAAAAAAAGAAAAAAAAATCCAGAAAAATTATGGCAATAAAACAATGTTTTTTATTTAGATACAAAAGTCCAGAGAAGCTGAGCATTATTATTATTATTATTATTATTATTATTATTATTATTATTAAAAAATTATCCCATTAAGTCATAATCAAGAGCAACTTTAACTGTTTTTAAAATAACGAGTTTAATCCAATTGAAATTTAATTTTTTTTAAAAGTGTAATTATTCAAGAGAACTGTAATGCAGCATGTATTTAACCACAGCTGCAGAAAATACTTGTATCTGACTGGCTGGAGGTCAAAGTTCACTGATGTTAAGTGTAATTATTGTGTAGTTTGCATCTTTAACCAGTAACATCCTGAAACATCTGGAAGGCCCCGCCTCATTACCGCTGTTGCTAGTTTCACAACTCAACAGCTACATGCTAATCATTAGCCTCAGTCATAGCCTCAGTTTATGCTTAGCGTCCGTGTTTCGGGAGTTGCCTAGCAACAGTTACCGATTTTAACCAAGCAGTAAAATGAACTCACTAGCTTTGCTTTAACACCGTATACATAACCATGACAACAATCACAATAAACAACAGTGAAGAGTGGAATATATATTTATATTTATGTAACCATGGCAACACTCTCTATAACAATATCATTGGAGGTGAGAAAGTCGACTGAAAGTTTTCCAGTTCAGATAGAAAGAAGAAAAAATTATTTTGCAGTTTCTTTGGTTCCCGGCTTTACACAGGGGTTCTAAAGGAGAACACACTTCTAGTGTTCTACCTAGAGCCAGTAAGAGTTCCCCTAAAGGGATTACATAAAGGTTCTAGATTTGTGTGTGTAAAAATCGTTTAGCTGTGAGGGGAAAGGGTTCTCGAGCATTCTTGAGTGTGGTTCTACCTGTTCTAGCTTTTTTCCTTTCAGAAGCTTTGTAGATTAAACAATACACAAGGTTTCCTCTGAGAGTTTGTTGAGTCCACTTATGTTAAGAGTTCTAGATTTTTCTACATAAAGCCTTTAAGAATAATCCTCAAAAAGAGAGAACTGGAGCAACGTTAGGAGTGCTAGATGTTCTCTGTAGCACCGTGTGGAGCAGGTCCATGGTGCATGGGTCCTTTAAAAATATAAATAAAAAAAAAGCTTTCGTTTGGCTAGTGTGGATCTACAAAACGAAGTGTAGGACCATTACGCTTCCTCCACAAGGACAAACCAAAGAACCATATATGAACCAGATATGTTATACTGTACAGCTGTCATGATGATAAATAATAAACAATGCTCACTCTCTCTGGACTTTTGAAGTTTTTTTTTTTCTTTTTGCTTATAAACAGTTTCTGGAACTAAAAGATGGAGTTGGTAAACTCTGAGAGTAAATAATCACACAGATTCTATTTACAGCATAAATCAAGATCAGGGCTAAAAGAAGCCACTACACAGTTCACAGCCATGAGCCATGAAGTAAATCATCATTCTATAAGCACAACAGAGCTCGGGTTCTAAGGCAGGGGACTAGGAGGGGGGGGGGGAGTTAGGGAGAGAGAGAGGGTGAGAGAGAGAGAGAGAGAGAGAGAGAGAGAGAGATAAAAGAGGCATCCACATATTCTCTTATGCATTATTGTATTATTTTAAAATAATAAAAAAGTTTAGCAGTTTTGGTTTTCTTTTTCGTCTCCAAGTATGTTCACATAAGCCATTATTATTATTATTATTATTATTATTATTATTATTATTATAATACACACCAGCTTGGTTGGACTAAAGATCACATCTTTCCTAACGACTCTAGCTCAACAAAACCAAGAACTGCTCTTAAACTGACAATATATTTGTGCAACGTTCAGAAACGTTCCTACAACCTTAACACAAACGTTACTGTAACAAAGACATTTCATAGAGCACTAGAACAATCTCCTCCACTCAACCTCTTCCTGGTTCATCATTTTCTTGATGTTTCTACACCGCTGTAAAGCTGCTTTGAGACAATGTCCACTGTTAAAAGCGCTATAGAAATGAATTGAATTGAATTTTTGAGTACTGAAGCCTTCATGAATTCTCATTGTGAAGTCTTGCCATTTCCTGTTTTAGCATCCTAGCCTTGTTATTGCTGATGAAATGCCTCGAACCCTTGCTTTACGTTCATCAGACGTGTCTCTGGATTATACTTTGGGCTTGCTGAGCCTGCTCTTCCCTCTTCCTGCATTTTTATTGGTCCATTTTCATTTGTTATGATTTGTGTAACCTTCCAGAACGTTCTAATAACGTTTCTTCATTAGCTAAGCAGCTAACCCTTTAGCCATACACTTCTAGTTTAGATGGTGTGTAATGGTGTAGGTTCAGCTGATCTACGGCTCTCCAAATAAAACCCATGGTTTAATTATTTAATTGATTTGATTATTTAGAGATAAAAATATTTTCATAGTATTCATGGGAATAATAATAATAATAATAATAATAATAATAATAATAATAATAAGCACATGGCTTGTGTCGCTCTCTGATTTTTTTTCTTTTTCATGATGGAGCAGTAAGTGCTTTACGACTGACAGACTCACAGTTTAAACTCGTATCACTTCATTAAGGACTAAACCCAACAGGGTCTTTATTTAAACCCCACCTCTGGAATTAAAGTGACTTTGATCCTACAATTTTACATCCTATTAATCCCAAAAGAACCCAGAACAAGACGGTTCTGTTACAGAGCGAGTGATGAGGAAAGAGCAACACTCGCGCACACACATACTGATCTGTGTGTGTGTGTGTGTGTGTGTGTGTGTGTGTGTGTATGAGTGGACAGGAGGTGTGTATCTGTCCGTATGAGGAGTGTGAACTTCCTCTTGGTTCCTGAAGGAGTTCTCAGTCGGGTCTCAATCAGGTCAGATACAGAGCTTTGTCCCTCTGCAGAGCGCTGTGGAACATGAACACACACACACACACACACACACACACACACACACACACACACACACACGATAGAGATGAGTCACATACATTTTATTCTGAACATAATTACATGATCAAGAAAAGAGAAACTAAATGTTGCAAATAAAATACTCCTTTATTACAGATCTGTTCCCCTCTGTTCATCTCTCCACTCATCCCTCTGTGCATTTAGATGAGTGTGTGTACTATCCATTTACTCAGCACTGTATATATACACAGTGCGTGTGTGTGTGTGTTTATATGAGTGTGCGTGTATGTATGTATGTGTCTGTGTGTGTGTATGTATGTGTGTGTGTGTGTGTGTGTGTGTATGTGTGTGTGTGGCTGTGTAAGTGTGTGTGTGTGTTTATATGACTGTGTGTGTGTGTATGTGTGAGTGTGGCTGTGTAAGTGTGTGTTTGTGTGTTTATATGACTGTGTGGGTGGGTGGGTGGGTGGGTGTATGTATGTGTCTGTGTGTATGTGTGTATATGACTGTGTGTGGGTGTGTGCATGTGTGTATGTGTCTGTGTGTGTATGTGTGTTTATATGACTGTGTGTGTGTATATGTCTGTGTGTGTGTGTGTGTGTGTGTGTGTGTGTATCTGTATTTGTGTGTGTGTGTGTGTGTGTGTGTGTGTGTGTGTGAGACATCTGACCTGTTGGTGCAGTAGTCAGTGGTCCAGTCGAGCCCCTGAGACGGTCCAGTCCTGCAGCCAGAGCGATAATCCATAGAGGGAGACGACACACTGATCAGACTCTGATACTCGGCCTGGAGAGGAAAACCCTGTGAGAGAGGAACAGGATTAAACACACATACAAACATACACACACACACACACACACACAAACACACCATAAATAAATGATTAGATTTGTTTTATAAGTCACCACAGCAACAGTGACCCTTCACTTCTCCCGATGTTCCTGTAGCTGCTGTAGTAACATCTACTGAACACCACAACAACCGAAAATGAACCGTGTCTGTGTGTGTGTGTGTTTGTATGTCTGTGTCTGTGTGAGTGTGTGTGTGAGTGTGTGTGTGTGTATGTGTGTGTGTAGAGTGAAGCTATGTTCTCTAGGATGGATGTAGAATCTGGATTTCAAGTTAATCTGCAAATTGTAATCTCTGTGTGTGTGTGTGTGTGTGTGTGTGTGTGTGTGTGTGTGTGTGTGAATTTTTACGTATGTGTCGTTCCTCTCATTTCAAAACGGACAAGCAAACTTACGAAAGCAGCCCATCAGTGCCCAAGTGCATGATGGGAAAGGGAGTATGAAACATATATTCAAATGTGAAGACTTTCTCCTCTGTTCCTGAGAAGCAGTGTGTGTGTGTGTGTGTGTGTGTGTGTGTGTGAAAGGGAAGCTAATCTCGCTAGTACACAAGAGAATCTGCCTGAAAGAGCATGACAGCAGGTGGCTGCAACCCCACCCCCCATCTCCCCCTCCCCCCTCCAGAGATTCTACCTATTCATGCACTGTTCCTGGAATTCTTCTCCCTCGCTCGGACACAAAGACTCCATCTGCCCTTTTGTGTCACTCCACCCTCCACCCCGATCTCTCCTTCCCGTCCTCTTTCACCGCTAAAAAAAGTGGAACCGCCGTGGGTTTTTTTTGTTAGCGCTTCACAAATATGCAAAAATTAAAAGGTGGATTGTTGCTGGAGTTCAGATTGAAAGCTGTGTTGCTATTAAGGGCTTAACACACACACACACACACACACACACACACGATACAGACGATCGTGACTATACTCTGAAATATCATCAAGGACAACAATTGACATTTGTAATTCAGATACAATTATTATTACTCTCAGTTTTAACCATCAGTTCAATTTCCTGCTAAAAATGGATGGAGGAACAAACAAACAAACAAACAAATAAACAAACAAATAAACAAAGGAGTATTTGCTCTTTTAAATGTTTCTTCGAATCCCGCAGACGAGAAACGCAGCACAGGAAAGCTTTCAATAGGCTTTCATATTCAAATCAGAAGGTTTTACTCTGTTTTCTTTTCTTTCTTTCATGGAAAACTGTTTCAAACTGGAAATGTGTGTACATGTGTGGAGATATTTCCCAGCATGCCTTTCACACACACACACACACACACACACACTGAAAATGTGTCCCAGAACAGACACAACACAGCACTCCTACTACAGCACCTGATCTGAACCTCTGACTGTCAGAAAAAATATAATAAACTTCTACACACTGCTGAGATTACACTGAAGAGACAGGAGATCGTCTCCAAGAGGAATGTGTGTGTGTGTGTGTGTGTGTGTGTGTGCGAGAGAGAGAGAGAGTTACACGAGTTGTGTGTGTGTGTGTGTGTGTGTGTGTGTGTGTGAGAGAGAGTTAGACGAGGTGTGTGTGTGTGATGGTCTGTATGTCTCTCTCTCTCACACACACAAACACACACACACACCTCCCTTTTTGAAAATGATCAGCATCCGCTAACTTCAAACCACACACACACCCACACACACACACCCACACACACACACACAGATCAGAGATATACAGAGAACAACTCCATCATAACCGTGAGATCATTTGCTCTTTAATTAGTTTTGTTTTAATCATTTGAGAATGTGTGTGTGTGTGTATGTGTGTGGTGAGAGTGTGTGTAAGGGTGTGTGTGTGTGGTGAGAGAGTGTGTAAGGGTGTGTGTGTGTGTGTGGTGAGTGTGTGAGAGAGGAGAGAAAGACTAGGAGAGTATTTTCTGTTGTTTTTTTCATGTTCCCCACACTGACACCCTCATCTATCTTCATACTGTGTTATTTCTCTCCATTTTCAAATTACAGTGTGTGTATGTGTGTGTGTGTGTGTGTGTGTGTGTGTGTATGTGTGTATGTGTGTGTGTTTAATGGAAATCTGTGCACACATATAACAGTGTGTATTAATGAGTTCTGCTCTGGTCAGGAATAAATGGGGAAATATGACATGGAGGAGCAGCTGCTGTCTCGTCTAGAACATTACTGAGATTCAGATAAAACACCTCTCTCTCTCTCACACACACACACACACACACACACACACACACACACCTCGTCTAACTCTGATACACACACACACCTCATCTAACTCTGATACACACACACACACACACACCTCGTCTAACTCTGATATACACACACAC
>JAUCMX010000011.1:25181291-25196291 GCA_033459395.1 Hemibagrus guttatus
ATTAGTGGATAGGGATTAGGAGTGAGGGTTTAGTGGATAGGAATTTGGAGTGAGGGTTTAGTGGATAGGGATTAGGAGTGAGGGATTAGTGGATAGAGATTAAGAGTGAGGGATTAGTATATATTGATTAGGAGTGAGGGATTAGTGGATAGGGATTAGGAGTGAGGGATTAGTGGATAGGGATTAGGAGTGAGGGATTAGTGGATAGGGATTAAGAGTAAGGGATTAGGAGTGAGGGTTTAATGGATAGCGATTAGGAGTAAGGGTTTAGTGGATAGGGATTAGGAGTGAGGGATTAGTGGATAGGGATTAGGAGTGAGGGATTAGTGGATAGGGATTAGGAGTGAGGGTTTGGTGGGTAGGGATTAGGAGTAAGGGATTAGGAGTGAGGGTTTAGTGGATAGCGATTAGGAGTAAGGGTTTAGTGGATAGGGATTAGGAGTGAGGGATTAGTGGATAGGGATTAGGAGTGAGGGATTAGTGGATAGGGATTAGGAGTGAGGGTTTAGTAGATAGGGATTAGGAGTGAGGGATTAGTGGATAGGGATTAGGAGTGAGGGATTAGTGGATAGGGATTAGGAGTGAGGGATTAGTGGATAGGGATTAGGAGTGAGGGTTTGGTGGATAGGGATTAGGAGTGAGGGATTAGTGGATAGGGATTAGGAGTGAGGGTTTAGTGGATAGGAATTTGGAGTGAGGGATTAGTAGATAGGGATTAGGAGTGAGGGATTAGTGGATAGGGATTAAGAATGAGGGATTAGTAGATAGGGATTAGGAGTGAGGGATTAGTGGATAGGGATTAGGAGTGAGGGTTTAGTGGATAGGAATTTGGAGTGAGGGTTTAGTGGATAGGGATTAGGAGTGAGGGATTAGTGGATAGGGATTAAGAGTGAGGGATTAGTATATAGGGATTAGGAGTGAGGGATTAGTGGATAGGGATTAGGAGTGAGGGATTAGTGGATAGGGATTAGGAGTGAGGGATTAGTGGATAGGGATTAGGAGTAAGGGTTTAGTAGATGGGGATTAAGAGTGAGGGATTAGTAGATGGGGATTAGGAGTGAGGGATTAGTGGATAGGGATTAGGAGTGAGGGATGAGTGGATAGGGATTAAGAGTGAGGGATTAGTAGATAGGGATTAGTGGATAGGGATTAGGAGTGAGGGTTTAGTAGATGGGGATTAAGAGTGAGGGATTAGTAGATGGGGATTAGGAGTGAGGGATTAGTGGATAGGGATTAGGAGTGAGGGATGAGTGGATAGGGATTAAGAATGAGGGATTAGTAGATAGGGATTAGGAGTGAGGGATTAGGAATGAGGGATTAGTAGATAGGGATTAGGAGTGAGGGATTAGTGGATAGGGATTAGTGGATAGGGATTAAGAGTGAGGGATTAGTAGATAGGGATTAGGAGTGAGGGATTAGTGGATAGGGATTAGGAATGAGGGATTAGTGGATAGGGATTAGGAGTGAGGGATTAGAAGTGAGGGATTAGTGGATAGGGATTAGGAGTGAGGGTTTAGTGGATAGCAATTAGGAGTAAGGGTTTAGTGGATAGGGATTAGAAGTGAGGGATTAGTGGATAGGGATTAAGAGTGAGGGATTAGGAGTGAAAGTTTAGTGGATAGAGATTAGGAGTGAGGGTTTAGTGGATAGGGATTAGGAGTGAGGGATTAGTGGATAGGGATTAGGAGTGAGGGTTTAGTGGATAGGGATTTGGAGAGAAGGTTTAGTGGATAGGGATTAGGAGTGAGGGATTAGTGGATAGGGATTAAGAGTGAGGGATTAGTATATAGGGATTAGGAGTGAGGGATTAGTGGATAGGGATTAGGAGTGAGGGATTAGTGGATAGGGATTAGGAGTGAGGGATTAGTGGATAGGGATTAGGAGTGAGGGTTTAGTAGATGGGGATTAAGAGTGAGAGATTAGTGGATAGGGATTAGGGAACAGCTATAAGGTATTAGATGTCAGAGGTTAGGGATTAGGTGACTTGGGGGGATTGGAGGACAGCAGTTAGGGCTTATGGGATGAAGATCAGGGGTCAGGCTTTAGGGGTAAAGTATTAAGGATAAGGGAAAGGGATTTATGGTGAAGTATTAGAGAATATAGATTATGGGAGAGGAATTATAGAATAAGCATTAGGTGATAGTGATTAGGGAATAGAATTTAAGGGGTTAAGGGGTAAAGCATCAGAAGTGAGGGATTAGAGGTTCATTAGAGTTAAGTCCACACTTTTTCAGTAATCACTATATTTAGGTGTTTAAGGTTGGTCCCATTGGTAAACCCTGTAAAGAACTTCTTCAGGAAGTAGCAGTGTGTATAATAAAGGATAAAGGATGCTGATTGAAGAACCTGTTTCTGCTCCTCCCCCAGCCCGTCCCACATGGAGGCCACGATCTTGGACACTTCTCCAAAGGTGGCGTTGGGGTTCTGGCCCTTGATGGCAGCCTGCGTGTCTCTGAAGAACAAAGCATATGCTGAGACGGGTTTCTGAGGCTCGTTTGGGTCTTTCTTCTTCTTCTTCTTGGGAGTTTTGGGTTTTTTTGCCACATCTGTAGCTGCTCTCTTCTCCGCTCCACTCTAAAGAAAATTAAAAAACAAAAAAGTGAATGTTATGTGAATGTGAGTGTGTAGGTTCACGTGAGTGTGTAGGTTCATGTGAGTGTGTGAGAGTGTGTGTGATTTCGACCTTCAGAGCCTCGTCTGCGTCATCCTCATGGACAGAGCTGGAAGGTGAGGGTGTGGCTGACTTGCTCTCCGGAGGAGAAGGTGACCCGTGAGCACCGCTGTTCCCATTATTCCCGGTGTTCCTGCTCATGCCCAGCTGAGTACTGAGCTGTAATTGGTTGACAGGAGTCAGCTGACCTTGAGAAACCATTCCTGGCGGCACTCTGGGTCTGACAGCATCCCCGTGAGGACGACCACTGTATCGCGAGTCCGAGTTCACCATCTGCTGCATCTGCAGGAGTGAAAGACACAAACAAGGTTCAAACCCTCATCTGTACCCTGACTCTGACCTTTGAACTGTAGGCGTAGGAGTGTTCTTGCCCGCAGTGTGTCTTGAAGGAAAATCACTTCCTTTGTGGGGCGTCATCTAACACCACCTACAGCAGCAGGTGAGCTGAAACTCACCCAGCCGCCCACCCAGCCCAAACACACACACACACACACAGACACACACACACACCTGCTATTGTTTTCCCACAATGCTCCTGACAGGTGGGGCTGGACAGGTGACACATGCACGCACACACACACCGTCTAATCTTACAGAACTCACTTCACTTAAAACATTCATAACTAAACAGTCAGTCATCTGAAACCACAGAATGTGTTTTGTGTGTGTGTGTGTGTGTGTGTGTGTGTGTGTTATACCACATCAGATTCAGAAAAATCAGAAGAAAACCAGCTAGAAAAAAATATATAAAAAACGTAAAAGAAATGTTCAGTTCATATACGCTTATTCTTACTCAGAAACGAAATGATTCAGTAAATGATTCAGATCAGTGACACAATTGTTTCTGTAGAAATGAAAGTAACAGCCCGATATTTAAGTTTCTGTAATAATTTCACTGGAAATGTCTCCCCACACACACACACACAAAAAGAAACTCAGTCAATTGTGCAACTGTCAATCACTAAAAATGTATAAATTAAATAAAAATGTAAAATTTATAATAGTAAAATATAATTTCTTTGAAAATATATTTTTCTCTCATCTATTCTTTTTATTTATAAATAATATAAATAATCTGATTTTCATTTCTTCTTAAATTTTTTTTTTTTATTATTTTTATTCCTCTCTTTGATTTTGTTAATTATTAAAATATGTTTATAAATATCCTTATTCTATTCCAGACAATAAAACTAATTTTTATAAATAAAAACGGATCATTTTAAAATAAGGTAAGAATGTAACAGCTTCTTCTCGGTAAAAGAATAAACAGTGTGTTAAAGTTGATCCGTGATGCATACGACACTGCACACTGAAAACCGTACTTTCGTTTTTATTTAAAAAAAAAAAAAATTTTAAGCAAATTTCACAGACAGTAAAGGCGTCCCGAGTGGAACGTTAGGAATGGTTTTGGTAAACGCTGAGAAAGTTAACATGCTTTCAAAATGACAGGCTCCGATTAGAATAGCGGAAAAATGAAAAATGGTGACTAACTGTGGTCAGAATTTCCAAATCTGCCTTAAAAAAAGTTTTTTTTTTTTTTTAAATTTTAAAAAGCAGTAGGGCAAAAGTTAGTATCCCCCATGGTTTATAAGATTTATTTACTTGGAGTACAGAATTACGTGGAGAAAGAAAGAAAGAAAGAAAGAAAGAAAGAAAGAAAGAAAGAAAGAAAGAAAGAAAGAAAGAAAAAAAAAAAGAAAGAAATTTTTACTGCACAACATTCAGTGATAAAATTGAAATATTTTCTTCACTATTCATTATTGAGTAATTTGTGAAAAAACAGCTACATATCTGTCATGTTCCTGAGAAATTGTAAACACGTGTAAATTCTGTTCTAGCTGAAGTTCTAGCTTCACCTCTGACTGATACACAAGCATTTCATCAGTAACTTCCTGGAAATGATTTGATGAAATTAATTAAGAAAAAATGGATGGAAAAACACACTGAACATTTCCTGGATTTTCATCCAAAATATTTCACATTAAAACAAACATTCTCCTTATTATTAAGCATTATTATTATTATTATTATTATTATTATTATTATTATAAAAAAAGCCTCCTGCCTGGTAGCTCCATGTCCAACATTCTCCTACCAATATACTCACTCTCCCTCCTCTGAACATGTCCAAACCATCTTAATCTGGCCTCCCTAACTTTGTCCCCCAAACGTCCAACATGAGCTGTCCCACTGATGTACTCGTTCCTAATCCTGTCCATTATAAAAGAGAGCAACATGCAGTAATATATAAAACTCAAATATTCTCTGTATCTAATAAATCCTTATTAATAGTTAATAATAATTAAATAATTAATAATAAATAATAAAATAGCCGTGTTATGAGTGCTGTATTATTTTTTGGTTTTTGTAACTCTGTATATATTTTATTTTACAAACAAACAACAGATAACTGAATCTGTATTTAGACACAAACACATACACATAATGGATATAATTAAATTATTGTTTTTTACCTTAATTATATAAATTATATAAATTAACTATATATTATATCTGTAATATATGTGTCCAGAATTGAGACCTTTTCAATCTGAACTGGTTTTATTCACGTATCATATTTTTAAAAAAGCAGTTTGGAAAATCTGGCATAATCTTAATTAATTTTATTTCTTCAAAATTGTTCAATTTGTAATGTCACAAGGTTTAAATTTTTTGCATCCCACTTTTTTCATTACTTTTTATATTTTTTTCATTTTGTATAATTTTTATATATTTTTTAAAATGCATTTTTAATTTTTCAGGGAATTTTCTTAATTTTTTTAATGAACATTTAATTTTTTATCTATCCACTAACAGTGCTGCAGGTAAATATTTTGAAAAGGCACTACGTAAACAAAAACTAGCAAAAAAATGTTTTTTTAAATGAGGGCACACAGATTAGATAAACGATTGGCATTAAAAAAAAACAATGCTGCATTTTTTTACAAGTAATCTTTGAAAACAGAAGAAAAAATAATAGAATCTAAACAAACAAATAAATAAATGAGCTGACAGAGTACACAAATAATAATAATAATAATAATAATAATAATAATTATTATTATTATTATTATTATTATTATTATTAAGATATTTAGTTAAAAAAAGAAAATATGTTTGAATTGTGTGTGTGTGTGTGTGTGTGTGTGTGTGTCAGAGCGAGGCCGTGATGGTATTTTTCATCGGAGCACGACATTAATCTCCACTGCACCACAGCATAAAATCTGCAAAAGTGAATAGAGGTCTTGTGATGAGGTCAGGCACAACTGCCCTAAAGGCTGCCTTTTCTGCACTTTTAAATATTTTAATAAATAAAATTCCCCCCAAAACACCCAATACCCCCAACCCCAATAAACACCCACCCCCACACCCCCAACGGTACTGACCCGTAGCACTGAGGGCATTTCCATTTCATATCCAATTCCTCTAAATCACTGAGACAAATCATAATTAGAGAGAGAGAGAGAGAGAGAGAGAGAGAGAGAGAGAGAGAGAGAGAGAGAGAGAGAATGAAAGAGTGAGAGAGAGAGAGAGAACAAGAGAGAGAAAAAAAAAGAAAGAGAGAACGAGAGAGAGTGAGAGAGAGAGAGAGAGAGAGAGAGAGGAGACAGAGAGAGAGAGAGCTTTTTTCTTCCATGTTCTTTATCCAATGACATTTTAAAAGAAGGAGAATAATGCGAGTGTCATTTCAGGGCTGCTCTCACATCCTTCTGTTTCCATTAAAGTGGTATAAATAGCTTAAGTGCTGGCGCCGATTGTTTTTGCAGAGGGTTATAAAAGCTTGGCTCAGCGATAAGCCGCGTAACGAGAGCATGCTTCACGTGCCGAACCTGCAGTCACGCTCTATATACATTTACATCACAGGTAAACATCACCGGAAGATTTTATTCCTCTTTCCATCATCCACAAACTCAGCCCAGCATTTCAGAATTAAAAACATCAAAAACAAAAAAACATCAGCGTTTTTTATTGTGATGGTTGGTTTTAGGTAAACTGTAGCTGTGCCGTGGTTACAGCTCGAAAACCACAGCTCGAGAGATAAAGGCTGACTGTCTGTTTCCTCTGTGTGTGAAACTGTGACTGAAAGGGGGGGAGGGGGGAGGGAGAGAGAGAGAGAGAGAGAGAGAGAGAGAGAGAGAGAGAAAAGAGAGAGAGGGGGGAGTGAGAGAGGGAGAGGGAGGGAGATAGTGAGAGAGAGAGAGAGAGAGAGAGGGGGAGGGAGAGAGAGAGAGAGAGAGAGAGAGAGAGAGAGAGAGAGAGGAGAGGGAGTGAGGGAGGGAGAGAGGGAGAGGGAGGGAGAGAGAGAGAGAGAGAGAGAGAGAGGGAGAGAGAGGGGTAGAGAGTAAAGTAGAGAGAAAGGGAGGGGCAGAGAGAGAGAGGGAGAGAGAGAGGGAGAGGAAGGGAGGGAGAGAGAGAGGGAGAGAGAGGGAGTGAGAGAGGGAGAGAGGGATAGGAAGTCTGTCCAATTCAAAGACACGCCCATCTGTCCAATTCAGACACGCCCATCTATCTAATTCAAAGACACGCCCATCTGTCCAATTCAGACATGCCCACATGTCTAATTCAAAGACACACCCATCTGTCCAATTTAGACACGCCTGTCTTTCTAATTCAAAGACACACCCATCTGTCCGATTTAGACACGCCTGTCTTTCTAATTCAAAGACACGCCCATCTGTCCAATTTAGACACGCTTGTCTTTCTAATTCAAAGACACGCCCATCTGTCTGATTCAGACAAGTCTGTCTTTCTAATTCAGACACACCTATTTGTCCGATTCAGGCACGCCCATATGTCTAATTCAAAGACACCCCCATCTGTCTAATTCAAAGACACGCCCATCTGTCTGATTCAAAGACACGCCCATCTGTCTGATTCAAAGACACGCCCATCTGTCTGATTCAAAGACACGCCCATCTGTCTGATTCAAAGTCACGCCCGTCTGTCCGATTCAAAGACACGCTTATAAAACAAGTCTTTTCATGTTGTATGTTAAATAAAACACAGTTAATTACATTAGTCATAAAGCACATAAAGGAAGTAGAAAACAAAGCAAAGGAAAGCAGAGAAATGAGAGTCTCTCACTGCACTGTGCAGCTCCAACAGACGAATGCTGAGAAAAAAAATTAATTCCATCAGCTCGCTCTTCCATTCTCTACCGCAACTACAAGCTCTCCATCCCGTTGCCTGGCAACCGTAATTCATAGTCCTTCTAAATGGATGGATGTTCTCTGAACGTGGAGAACATTAAGGTGAAAAGAACAAATGGCTTTTGTGTATCAGGAAAATCTCTCATGGTTCTGAAAAAAGGAAAAAAAGACCCACTCGGGTGCATTTCTCTCTTCAAAGACAGGCTTTTAAAGTAATAATAAAAAAAAATTATTAAAGAAAATTTATACAGTCCTGCTCCAAAACCCTGGAAGAGAATTACACAAGCAGCCCGAGACACGTGTAATGCAGTGTGTTATTTACAGAGATAAAAATGCCACATTAAAACATTTTCACCAAAGAAACACCAGACAGAAGACAAGCGGTAAAACAAGGAATGTTGCAGAAATATAAAATAAAATATATAATTGATGTAAAAATGATTATAATGAGTAAGTGAGTGAAGTAAAGAATATATAATGAGCAGTATAGTGTTTATTTTGCAAGAAGCGATTATGGGGTCCAAGCACTATGAGCCAATTAGAGCCATAAATATCAACACTATCTATCTCTCTATCCATATATCTATCTATATCTAGAAATTTAGTTCACTTAAGCAGTTCATCCATCAAATATTTATATAAATCTATCTAATCAAGCAATTCAATCTATCCATCTTTCAATCAACAAACCAAACAATTCATCCATCTATCCCTCCATGTGTCTGTCTGTATGTCTATCTATCTATCTATCTATCTATCTATCTATCTATCTCTCTGTCTATCTCTCTGACTCTGTCTGTCTGTCTCTCTATCTATCCATCCATCCATCCATCCATCTCCGTCTGTCTGTCCATCTATCTGTCTGTCCATCTGTCTGTCCATCTATCTATCTATCTATCTATCTATCTATCTATCTATCTATCTATCTATCTATCTATATCTATCTATCTATCCACTATCCATCCAGTTCTCTCCCAAGCAGTCCATCCATCAAATCTATCTAATCAAAGAGTTCGATCTATCCATCCATTAATCAAACAAGCAAACCATCCCTCCATCTTGGCAATACGCCAGTGCAATCTCCATCTTGATGTTTCTTGACTGTTATCCACCAAATATCTATCTCAGCAATAAAAAAACAGGAGTGAATAACGTTTAGTGAGCATGTTGTATGGATGTTTAGTGTGTTTTCACACACACTTCAGTTCTCTGGTGAGATCTCAGACCACATCTTCACACCATGACACACCATGTTACTGTGACAATACTATTACAGCATAGCCGCTAACGCTACAGTAGCTCTATGTTAACACTCCTGACCTTACCGTGAGATCACATGACCACATGGTCAGAGACAGATAACTGATGTAATGTACACATCCCTCACGTTCTGTATCTATAAAACAAAATGTGCAGTGGACTGAGAACAATGTTTTCACACAGAACTAAACAAATGGAGCACAAAATGAAGCAATTTAAAGGGAACGGTTGTTGATTTGTTGTGTTCACATAGGCACAAAAAATGCTGAGTCGTGGATCTGAGATCATTTGGAGCAGTGGAACAGGGCAAGTGTGAAAACACTCTGTCTGACCGACTCAAATTTAAATAATTATATAAGGAAAAAGCCACACGCTCAATCCTGTAATAAATCATGAAATATAACCTACTTACAACCATCATAATAATGAGAAGTAATATTAAATATTTCCTATTTAGACAGAGAGAGAGAGAGAGAGAGAGCGAGATGGGGAGAGAGGGAGAGAGAGCGAGATGGGGAGAGGGGGAGAGGGGGAGAGAGGGAGAGAGAGAGAGGGAGGGAGAGAGAGAGAGGGAGAGAGAAGTTTCTCAAAGAATGCCACCAATAAATAGAGAAAAATGTCATTTGAAAAAGATGAGGTTTAAATAAAATAAAATAAAATGAATGAATTAATTAATTAATGTGTGTGCAGATTGCAGTTTTTCATTGCCAACACAACACAGTGCTTCTCTACGACACCAAGTTTTCTCAAAGACAGACAGATTCTTTGTTTTTTTATAAAACACAAAATCAATGAGAATCCTGGACTTTATCAGTGCTGTAGTGACCAGTACAACATTGCGGCAGCCATTTTGTTCAACCTGGTTTTTCCGACTGATATAAATGGCCAGTTTCACTTGCCCCAGAACAAGTTTAAAAGCTGGCATCGAGCTCGTCTTTTGTGTGTGTGCTTAAAACCAAGGAGAAATACTTTCAGTGAAAAACCTTTGGTAAAAAGACTAAAAATATTCTGTAAAAAATTAAAAGTCTAGAACATTCTGTAAAAGCATGAAAGATTGTCTCTCTTTGTAGGCAGAAAGGACACGAGTGACTGGCCTGGGGACACAGAACAGAGATAAAAGCATTGACCGCAACGATACCGTGTAAAATTCTCCATTGTAAATCTCCCTTTCTCTTTGTCAATGATGGCTTATAGAGTGACCTCCACTCTGAACGCTCTCCCTCACTCAACCCGAGGACAGTGCGCCAGGGTGTGTCCACTCTCCGAGTGACCTCTTATTAAAAGCTTTAACACATGCTTTGTAGACAGATTTTCCAGAGACACTAAAAAAGTTCATGTTTGTAGTGTTTTTACAGTCCAAGAAGTGACCAGTGCTTTCTTGTCCACAGTCCACAGACGGTGCAAGTTCTGGAGACGGGTCCTCTGAGTCAGGGCTTTCGGTTCCATCACTATGGGTTTCTTGTGCAAATAGTACCTCTATTCTTTTCTGCCTGACGAGTTCATACAGTTCATCTCTCTTTCTGCAGTCTCTAGCACCATTTACATTCAGAGATGCGATGTGAATGTCCTGCATGAGCACACAGAATAAAGCACAAGAAAAGACGCCTGCGGTCCACCAGGACCGAGAGAACTATGACATTTCATCATCATCATTACTTAACAGGTTGTTAATCTTAGTGACAGTTTTCTTCAGTCGGTACACAACCTTTGTTCTCGAAACACCCTTCACCCATTAAACACTTAAAATGTTTGCTAATCTGTACCATTTTCATATTTTTTGTGATTTTCAGGAAATGTTTGATCTCATTTGCATTGTACTTATTACTGACCCAATGACCTTCAGTGGTGCCACAGACAGCGAGATCAGGAGGAGGGTCTTCACTGTCCAGCTCACTAGCACTTTCTGCCTGCTTCTTTTCTGCTTTTTTGTGACTTTCCCCATTTTGTCATTTCCCCTCGTCTTTCTTTTTATGGGTGTTTTAACCTCCTACAGCCTGGCGTCCACATATGTGGACATCACATTTTTGGTTGTGTGCACCATAATACTTAATTCTTTTAACCTGTTGTACACAAATTTGGACACTTACACGGCCATCTATTGGTATTTACTGGTTCCTCCTAAATAAGAAATCTAAAATGCAACCCAAACCAACGCTCAGGTCTTAAGAGGTTAAGTACAGCTTGCTCAGCTTCCAGCATCGCTTCGTCTGTGTTTTCCGTTAAAGCGACAATATTATCCTCAGTTACATCGTCTTGAGTCATCATCAGTTCAACATCAGTTTCAGTTTCTATCTCTACACTTTGCTCAGGTGAGGCCTGGTCAGCCTGAGCAGTGGGAACAGTGGTACCAGTGTTACTCACCTCATTACTGGGTCATGGGTCGGTCTCAGTGTTTTTAGTAAATGAGACTCTGAAGTCTCTGGCTTCTCTGCTGTAGCGCTAATAGAATCCGTACGGGAAATGTTTGCTCCGTCCATGACTGGAGAGTCCGCCTCGGACTACTCCATCATGCTGAGCGGTCTGATCCGGCCCGTTACTGCCCCGAACCGAAACATCGCTCACTTCAGAAGGGAGGGTTTCGCTGCCTGCTCCCTGGGGACAATCACTCACAAGGTGCCCGGTTCTTCCACAGCTGAAACACCTCACAGACACGGTGGACACATAAATCACACAAATCACATAAACAAACCCGTGGATTTTAAACGTCAGTGTGCACTCTAATTCAGTACTGTTGTTGTGAAGGATCATGTAAGTGAACCTTCTGAATGAGCAGGCATGTTTTCCCAGGTCTGATTTGCTTTAATTTCCTTAATCAGGGAGATGAGCTTGCCGAAAATGGAGAGCTGTCTTTCCAGTGTCTCGTTGGAAATGAACGGGGGGACATTAGACAGAGTTACTTTTTTCGCAGGTGTTGAGAAGGAGAGCACATTGGTCAGTGAACCCGAGTACAGTGCCCTTCTGGGTCAACAGGACTGCGTTCTCCACCGTGTTCACAAACAGAACTACTGCACTGTTCATTACGGACGCCGCCAAAACATTTCGATGCCCAACCACCTCCCCTGCAGCCAGGGAGCACTCCTCCACCCCCACGATGGTCACTACCCTTACACCATGGCTCCGCATCAGGTTGTCGAGGGGGTCTCTAACCTGGGCCGCCATGCTTTCCAGAGAGAAAGCTGGTGCTGACGGCCAGAGACTTTCTCTGTCACCAGAGAGTTTAGATGGTAAAAGTTTAAATTTCCGAAGAACAAAATGAAAAATATAAGTATATCAAAAGATATTAAACGTTAAGCAAAGAGAAACGGGGTAACCAGAGCTCAATCAACCCCTCGTGCCCATTCCAGGGGGGATGTAACTGGTGATATCAGAGCTGAACAGATCTCAGCGAGAATATAAGAGTAGAGGGAGAAGATTATATAGGTAAACAGATCCCCCATCAAAAAACTGTTGTGTTTTGATGTAACTGGTGTATATCAGAGCTGAATCAGACTCTCAGTGAGAATATAAGTGTTGTGTTGTGATGTAACTGGTGTATATCAGAGCTGAATCAGACTCTCAGTGAGAGTGAAAGTGAGATTATGAATTTCTCTGTGAAGATCTGGGTCATTCTCACACTTTTTAAGTTATACACGTGAGTGCGATTACACAAGAAGTCACTGAAGCACTCGGTAATATATATATATATATACACACACACAGTTAGATAGACAGACAAAGAAAGACAGATTTAAAGACAAAGATACATAGACAGAGAGACAGAGACAGACAGACAGATAGACAGTCACACAGAGAAACAGATAAAGAGATAGAAAGATGCACCATGAAGTATCTTTATCAAAGAAAAAACTCCAAGAGCACTGAATCAAAATTATAAAATAAAATAGAAAAAAAAAAAACAACTAAATAAAACATAATATAGCTATTAATATGCTTCAGTGCACGGAGAGTCTTCCCCAATTCTGATTACACAAGTAATCATCATTATATTTTAGAAATGCGATTAAAATCACACAGGATATGAGAACACACTGAATCTTCAGCACCAAAGCACCAGTTACAACACCAAAAGAAAAAAAAAAGACTGAAAAACTTTCCAGTAAAGTTTAACGGCTTAACTTCTGATCGTCTGAATCGTTTTCTAGAAACTCCAACGCAAAAAAGTACATCTACTTATGTTTTATTTATTTATTTAAAAAGTAGGAAACCTCTGAGTAAAAAAAAAAAACTCCAGAGACGCTCGGAGTCGTCTTAATTACGGGGAAAAACACGGGGGGAAGAATTGAGCCTTATCAAAAGTGAGAGAAAGAAATCAAGAAATCATCTGTAAAGTATCCAGAGATGATGACGAACATCTTAAGAGTTTCTCTCACACACACACACACACACACACACACACACACACACACACACATACACACACACACATACATATATATATACACACATATGAAGGTGTTTGATTCCACAGACGCGATTAAACTTGATTCCTCTTCACATTATCGCTGTGCGTGAGATCGGTCAGCTCAGGGGAATAACCCCAAAACTTCAGTGTCAATGTTTTATCATCACAATGTGAAATGTCTCTCTCATAAATCAGTTCTGGAGAAATGAAACTGACTCTGCAGACGCGTATGTGTTTGTGTGTGTTTATCACGCAGCGATGAAGGCCGAGTGTGAGTGTGTGAGAGTGTGTGTGGTTAAACCTCAGGACTCGAATGTGAGTCAGAGTGAAAAGAGCTGGAGCTCTTGTTTTCCTCACACCTCACATCTGCCCGATATTAATTGTTCTTCTTCACCCTGGGGTATGGAGTGTGCTCGCGTACACACACACACACACACACACCATGACATTTCAATAATCATAACCACACTGAAAGTCTGATGAGAATTTGTTCGCTCCTCTTCATTCAGATTGTGTAAAAATCCAAACTGTGACGTTTTAAATTAATTGTTTTTATTTTTTGATTATTAATTATTGATGACAGTCGCAGTGAACTTCTTCAAAACCTCTGGGAATCAGATCATCCAGTTTCTGTACCAGTTGTGGGGGAAGTTTCAACCATCACCACTTTCAGGTCTTTCAAACTGCTGATTTCTTCTCCTCAGCGTCACGCAGATGCTCTACAGGGTTCAGTTCAGTTCCTTTCACAAAGCTCGGGATCATGACCCTGCTGAGAAATCCACTTCTGTCACTCAAATAGTCTGATTTCTGAGCTTTTCTGAGTCCATGATGTTATCAGTGAACAGAAGTTCTCCGGCAGCACTGGAGGAACCTCAGCTCCAGTCTCATCAGTGCAGTCTGGGTGGAGATCTTCTCCTGGTGTCTCACACAAACCCTCTCGCATCAGATCCACCTACAGATACTCCGAGATTCATCTGAACATTTTACTGCTTCTCCAGAAGCTGCTGTTTTTTTTCTTTTATTATTATTATTATTATTATTATTATTAATAATAATATTGTTGTTGTGTCTTCTAATGCAGTGAAATTCAAGCATTTGTTTGGTGACCAAAAATAGGCCAGTGTAGACAGACAGAGATACAGAGAGATGGATGGATAAATATATAGATGTACAGACTGATAGATAGACTGATGTATGGACGAAAGGAAGGAAGGATATACAGAGAGATAAGTGGATAAAAAAAAGATAGATAGATAGATAGATAGATAGATAGATAGATAGATAGATAGATAGATAGATAGATAGATAGATCTTTGAGTGACAGCTCTGCTAAAGAAGGGAATAAAATGTGAGCTGTTTCTGCTTCGATGTAGAGTTTCATTTCTCAGGAAGTGATTTATGTGAAAAGTGAGTTACATTTTAGTGGAATAAAGTTTTAGTGGAATAAAGTTTTAGTGGAATAAAGTGTGACTGAAGCTTTGTTTCTAGATTCGTCTAAAAAAAGAAAGAAAATTAAA
>JAUCMX010000011.1:25201291-25208791 GCA_033459395.1 Hemibagrus guttatus
TAACTTCAAACTCTTTGCAATTTTTCTCTGAGAAACTCCTTTCTGATATTGCTCCACTATTTTTGGCCGCAGCATTGGGGGAATTGGTGATCCTCTGCCCATCTTGACTTCTGAGAGACACTGCCACTCTGAGAGGCTCTTTTTATACCCAATCATGTTGCCAATTGACCTAATAAGTTGCAGATTGGTCCTCCAGCTGTTCCTTATATGTACATTTAACTTTTCCGGCCTCTTATTGCTACCTGTCCCAACTTTTTTGGAATGTGTACCTCTCATGGAATCCAAAATGAGCCAATATTTGGCATGACATTTCAAAATGTCTCACTTTCAACATTTGATATGTTATCTATATTCTATTGTGAATAAAATATAAGTTTATGAGATTTGTAAATTATTGCATTCCTTTTTTATTCACAATTTGTACAGTGTCCCAACTTTTTTGGAATCGGGTTTGTACAATAATTAAACACACAGAGATGCTAATTATTAAACACACACACACACACACACAGATACACATACACAGTATCAAAACTGACTACTACTAATGTCTGCATTAATAATCAGAGAGAGAGAGAGAGGGAGAGAGAGAGAGAGAGAGAGAGAGAGAGAGAGGGAGAGGGAAAGAGAGAGAGAGAAAGACAGAGGGAGAGGGAAAGAGAGAGAGACAGAGGGAGAGGGAAAGAGAGAGAGAGAAAGACAGAGAGAGAGAGAGAGAGAGAGAGAGAGAGAGAGAGAGAGAGAGACAGAGAGAGAGACAGAGAGAGACAGAGGGAAAGAGAGGGGGGAGGGAAAGAGAGAGAGGGAGGGGGGAGACACACAGAGAGAGAGAGAGAGACCAACTCTCTTCAATATATACATTAATGAACTGGCAGAATGACTAGAACATTCATCAGCACCTGTCCTCACACTACATGACTCCAATATAAAGTTCCTCCTCTATGCAGATGATATGGACCTGCTGTCTCCTACAGAGGAAGCTCTACAGCAGAACCTCCACATAGATTCAATCAGACCTGGGCCCTGACTATAAACCCAACCAAGACAAAGGTCCTAACCTTTCTATACGTATATAGAGAAAGGTATATATATAACTAATGCAGAAAGGACATTGTTCATATCACACTCTCCGTGTGTCACCCAGATGAGGATGGGTTCCCTTTTGAGTCTGGTTCCTCTCAAGGTTTCTTCCTAATACCATCTGAGGGAGTTTTTCCTTGCCACAGTCGCCTGAGTCACCTCAGGCTCGCTCACTAGGGAAAATTTTGTCTAACATCTAGGACTGTTTGTTTGTATGTTTATTGTTTTTTTTATGTTCTGTAAAGCTGCTTTGAGACAATGCTCTTTGTTAAAAGCGCTATACAAATAAAATTGAATTGAATTGAATTGAATTGAATATATATATATATATATATATATATATATATATATATATAATATATATATATATATATATATATAACGAGAGGGAGAGAAAGAGAGAGAAAGGGAGAAACAGAGAGAGAGGGAGAGAGACAGTATATATATAGATAGTATAGATCTGTTATGTGTGGTGGAGTTGTCAGATGGCCAGATTCAGTAACTGGGTAGAAGACGAGCTCCACTCAGATAAACTCGGCCAACTGTTACGCTACAGCGCTGCGATAATGGATGTAACGAGCTTCCACTGTTCCGCGTCTGAAAGCCGATGCACCGCGGCCGTTTGCGTATGTGATTGTGTTTGTGCCTCGCAGATGTCGATGTGAAACTGTTGGCGTTGATCACGCCGTAATTCCTCGGAGGAAAGAGTTTGCTGCCAAAGGATGGATAAAAAAATGCAACACGGACGTCATAAAAAAGAGCCAGCTCTCAGCAACACTTTTATTAACTTTACAAACAAGCTAATCATCTTTACTGCATGAAAAGATTTTAATTAAATAAAAAAAAAAACTACTCACTTTCTACAGATGAGGAGAAAAAACAGGGTAATTATTTTCTACTGTAATTTCTCAAGAATCAAAAAATGTTCTAGATCCAGATTCATTACAAAATAATTAAAGTAAAATAAAAAAGAAAGAGTTAAAAAGAGAGGATAGGTAGAGAAAGAAAGGAGAATTTAAAGAAAAAAGAGAGCTGGAAGGGAAAAATGAAAGATTACAGACAGGTGGACAAAGAGAGAGAGAGAGGAAAATTTTCAAAATAATGACATGAAGGAGAGATATGGAGGGAATAAAGAGGACGGAGATGTATAAAAGAAGGAAAAACAGAGAGGAGAAAAATGAGAGATGGATAAGAGAAAAGGAAGATAAAGGAGAGAATGGAGAGATGAAGAGGAAGAACAGATGAAAAGTGAAATAGAAGATGAAGAGAAATGAGAGAAAGGGAATGGACAGAACTTTAGCGCTGCATTTTAAACAAACACCTAAATACACTTGAACACGCCTGAACACACCTGAACATGCCTAAACACACCTGAACACACCTATACACACCTGAACACACCTATACACACCTGAACATGCCTAAACACACCTGAACACACCTATACACACCTGAACACGCCTGAACATGTCTAAACACGCTTGAACACACCTGAACATGCCTAAACACGCTTGAACACACCTGAACATGCCTAAACACGCCTAAATACACCTGAACATGCCTGAACATGCCTAAACACGCCTAAATACACCTGAACATGCCTAAACAGGCCTGAACACACCTGAACATGCCTGAACATGCCTAAACACGCCTGAACACACCTGAACATGCCTAAACACACCCGAACATGCCTAAACACACCTGAACATGTCTAAACAAGCCTAAACACACCTGAACACGCCTATACACACCTGGACACACCTGAACACGCCTAAACACGCTTGAACACACCTAAACACGCCTAAACACACATGAACATGCCTAAACATGCCTGAACATGCCTAAACACACCTGAACATGCCTAAACACACCTGAACATGTCTAAACACACATGAACATGCCTAAACACACATGAACATGCCTAAACACACCTGAACATGCCTAAACACACCTGAACATGTCTAAACACACATGAACATGCCTAAACACACATGAACATGCCTAAACACGCCTGCACATGCCTAAACACGCCTGAACATGCCTACATTTACATTTACATTTACGGCATTTAGCAGACGCCCTTATCCAGAGTGACTTACATTTTCATCACATTTTTTATACAACTGAGCATTTTTTGGGGTTAAGGGCCTTGCTCAGGGACCCAGTAGTTGCAGCTTGGTGGACCTGGGATTCGAACACACAACCTTCCGATCAGCAGTCCAATGCCTTACCACATCCCCGTGTCCCCTAAACACGCCTGAACATGCCTAAACACGCTTGAACACACCCGAACATGCCTAAACATGCCTAAACACGCCTATACACACCTGAACACGCCTATACACATCTGAACACGCCTATACACGCCTGAACACGCCTGAACACGCCTAAACACGCCTAAACACTCCTGAACACGCCTATACACACCTGAACACGCCTATACACACCTGAACACGTCTATACACACCTGAACACACCTGAACATGCCTAAACACGTTTGAACATGCCTAAATACACCTGAATATGCCTAAACACACCTGAACACGCCTGAACATGCCTGAACACGTTTGAACACGCCTGAACATGTTTGAACACATTTGAACAAGCCTGAAACAAAACCAAAGATATAGACAGCGTCTCTGATTTACAGCACGTCGGGAGGAAAGTGTAAATAAAATGAAATCTTAAGACAAAGCATGAAAGTTTCTCTTCTCAAGGAGTGAGAACATTCTTCACACCAGAATGTGAGAAATGTATATTATTAATGTGTGTTTGTGTGTGTGTGTGTGTGTGTGTGTGTGTGTATGTGTGTTTGGGTGAGAGTGTGTGTCTTTATATGGGTCACTCACCATTTCTTCCTGTGTTAAAGTAAATAATCAAAGAGTTGCCTGTACACACCACCATTTTGTGGTAATAAATGTATAAAAAAGTTTTTTAAAAGCTTTTATACAGAGAGAGAGAGAGAGAAGAGAGAGAGAGAGAGAGAGAGAGAGAGAGAGAGAGAGAAAGAGGAGCTGAGTTCTGGAGTTCAGTATCTTTTATTTCATTTATAATGTATATTTGTTAAATAATGAGACATTAGTGATATTTCTCATGGATAGAAACTCGTTATTCCTGATTTTTGTCACTAAACTCTTTTTCTGTCTCTAAAAATGACACGAACCAGAAGTTGAAACTCATCTCAGATTATATTCTCGTAGATGTGAGCTCATATTGAAACCACAAACACACTCACATATCAGTTCACCCTGAATCCTGCAGCACTGAGGGTCTGTCAAGGGAGGGTAAAGCTGAGGGTATGTGAAGGGAGGGTAAAACTGAGGGTCTGTGAAGGGAGGGTAAAACTGAGGGTCTATGAAGGGAGGGTAAAACTGAGGGTCTGTGAAGGGAGGGTAAAACTGAGGGTCTGTGAAGGGAGGGTAAAACTGAGGGTCTATGAAGGGAGGGTAAAACTGAGGGTCTGTGAAGGGAGGGTAAAACTGAGGGTCTATGAAGGGAGGGTAAAACTGAGGGTCTATGAAGGGAGGGTAAAACTGAGGGTCTGTGAAGGGAGGGTAAAACTGAGGGTCTGTGAAGGGACAGTAAAACTGAGGGTCTATGAAGGGAGGGTAAAACTGAGGGTCTGTGAAGGGAGGGTAAAACTGAGGGTCTATGAAGGGAGGGTAAAACTGAGGGTCTGTGAAGGGAGGGTAAAACTGAGGGTCTGTGAAGGGAGGGTAAAACTGAGGGTCTGTGAAGGGAGGGTAAAACTGAGGGTCTGTGAAGGGAGGGTAAAACTGAGGGTCTGTGAAGGGAGGGTAAAACTGAGGGTCTGTGAAGGGAGGGTAAAACTGAGGGTCTGTGAAGGGAGGGTAAAACTGAGGGTCTGTGAAGGGAGGTGTGGAGAAGCTTAACATCTCAGAAGTGGAGGTGAGGCACTGAACACTTACACACCTTATCTCAGACTGCCTCTACCTTACTCCACAGGTGTGCAATATCTCACTGCTGAAGGATTAAGTGATTAATGATGGACGGACAGGTGAAGTCAGCAGCGACAATGAGCGTATCAAGAAAGGGGGCGTGGCCAAACATACATAGCACAGTCAGCTGGAGGTTTCTTATTAATTACTCAGCCATTAATGAGATCAGAAATGTTTTACTGAATATTTACTAAATACTGATTGAATTGTATAGTGAAGTCAACTTGATAAACACCACAATGTTTCATTTTAAATCTCTCTTCATGAATTTTACAGGAAGTTCGTACAGGATACAAAACAAGCAGGAAGGAAACAGATTAAAAAATTTGAATTCATGTCATGTGACGATCTAAATATATCCCAGGACCTGATAACATCATCAATCAGTACAAGCAAGGACCTCAGTCACGTTAGGCAGCACCAACAAAACGCTGGCCACTCACTGACCACAGCTAGTGAGATAGCAGACAAGTAGAAAACTGAGTGCTTGGAACAATGGTCCAAAAATGAATCAGAAATGAAGAGAAACTAAGGTTTCGTGAGATTATTTCACAGTAAATGTAATGGAACAAACAGACGCATGTGAAGTGAGAAACATCAGAAAAAAGAAAATCAGAAACAAATGCTGGTGAGGTTTGATGGCACATGCAGAGGTGAGAAAAAATAGGCGAATGAAGACAAAAACAAACCTCTGCTGTTGAGAAGCGAGAAAACAGGTGTGCAACAGGAAATTACACATTCCACCAACAAGAAATGACACAACAGGCATGTACATGTGCATAATAGGATACAGGAAAGTGCACATACAGTGCTGTTCCCTAAACTCATATCTAATCTCTGAGAGTAACTCATTCCCAGCTGATGCAAGTCAAAATCCCTAATACCCTCCAGGTTATGAAGAATCAGGCTCAGGTTGGGTAAAAGACATCCCAAAATGGATGGAGAAGGCCTAAGCCAAAGGAATTCCTTTAAAGGAAAGCTCAGGGTCAATTTAAGGAAGCCTAGTACAGCAGAGGTCGGATGAAAGAAGCCCCACGCTGGGCAGGCAAAGCCCTGGATCCAGCAGGGGAAGCCCCAGGGCTAGTCCAGGCTTGGCAAGACCCATTTAAGGTGAAAGAAGGCAAGGTTCAAGAGAAGTAAGCCCCAAGTCATGGGGAAGAAGCCCATTGTTGGGTTGCCCCAATTTGGGTGGAGGAAGCCCCAGATTGGGCAGAGCAACATGTGTGCTGCCTTGTGTGCAGATGGGGTGGACAAAGTAAGAGCAAGCCCAGGGCTGGGTGGAGGAAGTTGGGCAGAGTAAGCCAGGATTGTGAATAAGTCCAGGAGACCCAGGATCTACAGGTCGGGAGAAGAAGCCCTGAGATAGACAGAGTAAGAAGCCCTGAGATGGGCATAGTAAGCCCAGGGTAGGTAAAGCCTAGGTTGTGAATAAGTCCAGGAGACCCAGGATCTAATGGTTGGGAGGAAGAAGCCCTGAGATGGACAGAAGAAGCTTCCAGATTCCGATTACGTCCTGTCTTTTATTACAAGTCTATTTTAACGAATTGAAAATAATGAACTGTAAAATCTTGCAGTTTCTTTGGAAACACACACATACATACACACACAGAGTTATGAGTATTATTCACCCAGTGTGGCAGGCGATGAGCGTCTGGATGAGGAGGAGTTTCTCTTTTCCACTGAGCTGCAGTCTGTTTGGGGCTTGGGAACTAGAGGTGGACAAAATAAAGGTCAAAGGTCAAGACACACACACACACGCTCCCTTCTGTCATGGTTCTTTAGGTTCATTGTCAACTTTCCTCTTTATCAGCAGCTACTCTACACAACACACACAAAGCAGATTTTAGGGGAAAAGTGGGTGGGGCTAGTTTCAATGGAAATAACAGCAACATGCGATAAAAAGACAAAGAAAAACAGGAAAAAGTACAACAATATTTTTAGCGATAAACATCATCTGAAGAAAGAGGGTGGGGCTAATAGTTAACGGAAATACTTTTGAAAATATTTGACGTTTACATTTTCAAGACTGCTACAGATGGGTGGAGCTCCTTTTTACAGAAATAAATTTAAAACTGAAAATTTTTTTAGTTAATATTTTATGCCGATTTATTTATTTGCTTGTTTGTTACAAAGATTCAGAATTTCTTCTCTATTTAAGAATATTGTTAAAGCCCAGAGCCTCAGCTGCTCTTTGTTTTTCTGAGTAATTTAAACACCTCTTTAAAAAGGTTTTTCATGTAAATGAAAAACACAAATATTTTTTTAACACAAAGAGCTGAAATTAAAGAGCAACATGAACAGTGACTGAGTTTAAAATGCACTATTTTTCTTCTTCTTAGTGCGTGTGAAAGATGCGATTTACACATTCACACTTTCGGGGAGAAAAAAAGCCGTTAAATGAGTCACTTTACTGAAGCCGAGTAACATTTTCCAGACACTAAAATTTATAATAATCCTTAAA
>JAUCMX010000011.1:25213791-25261291 GCA_033459395.1 Hemibagrus guttatus
CACCACCCATCATCATCATGATCATATTCACCATCATCATCACCACCATCACCACCACCATCATCATCATCACTATCATCATCATCACCTTCACCACCACCATTATCATCATCATGATCACCATCATCACCACCATCATGATCACCATCATCATCATCATCTTCACCAACATCACGATCACCACCACCACCACCATCACCACCATCACAATGACCACCACCATCATCATCATCATCACCATCATGATCATCATATTCACCATCATCATCACCACCATCATCACCACCATCACCACCATCATCATCATCATGATCACCATCATCACCATCATCATCATGACCCATCACCACCATCATCACAGTAATCATCACCATCATCATCACCACCACCATCATCATCACCATCATCACCACCACCACCATCATCATCACCATCACCACCATCATCATCACCACCATCACCATCATCATCACCATCATCATCACCATCATCACCACCACCATCATCATCACCATCATCACCACCACCACCATCATCATCACCATCACCACCATCATCATCACCACCATCACCATCACCATCATCATCACCATCATCATCACCGCCATCATCATCATCATCATCATCATCATCACCACCTATCATCATATCTTGGGTTAGGGTCAGGTAACATGGAAGGGATTGACATCTGCTCCATGCAAACTCTCTACTGGTGTCCCACAAGGCTCAGTACTTGGTCCTCTCCTTTTCTCCCTCTATACTCACTCTCTTGGCAAAGTTATATCCTCAGATGGGTTCTCATACCACTGCTATGGCGATGACACCCAACTTATCTTCTCTTTTCCTCCCTCAGATACCACGGCTTCTGCTCAGATCTCAGCGTGTCTGCTGGATATTTCATCTTGGATGGAAGCTCATCAGCTGAAACTCAATCCAGTAAAGCTGAGCTGCTCCATCCCCAGCCCAGGATCTTGCGATATCTCTGAACAACTCCATGATTTCCCCTTCAGCCACTGCTTGCAACCTTGGTGTAACCATGGACAATCAACTGTCCTTTTCTTCCCATGTCACTAATGTGACACGTTCATGTCGGTTTCTTCTGTACAACATCAGAAGGATTTGGCCATTTCTATCCACACAGGCTGCTAGGTGTTTGTTCAGTCTCTGGGCATTTCAAGATTGGACTACTGCGACTCTCTTCTGGCAGGTCTACCTCTGAACGCAATTCTCCCACTGCAAATGATCCAAAATGCAGCTGTGTGACTTGTTTTCAACCTGCCCAAGTTCTCCCACACCACCCCACTGCTGCGTTCCCTCCACTGGCTTCTGGTAGCTGCACACATCAGATTCAAAACTTGCCTACAAAGCCAGCGCCATCTTCATCACCATCACCACCACCATCATCACCATCATCACCATCATCATCATCATCATCACCATCATCATCGCCATCATCATCATCATTGCCATCATCGCCATCACCATCATCATCATCATGATCACCATCATTAGCATCATTATCATTAACATCATTATCATCATCTCACCATCATCACCATCATCGCCATCACCACCATCATCATTATCATTATTAAGAAAAACTATTTCTAAAGTTTGGGCTTCTCAACATTAGGTCCCTTGCACAGAAAGCACTTATTGTTAATGAAATGATCTCAGATTATAGTTTTGATACACTCTGCCTTACTGAAACCTGACTTAGACCAAATGAATACACTGGTCTGAATGAGTCCACTCCGTCAGGATTTTGCTATAAGCATGAGCCCCGTCTGACTGGTGGTGGAGGTGGTGTTGCAACTATCTATAGCAACTCTCTTACCGTTACTCAGAAAACAGGAACCAGGTTTAACTCATTCGAAGTGCTTGTCCTTAATGTTACACTCACAGACATACATTAAAAATCCCTGCTATATCTTGCTCTGGCCACCGTATACAGACCCCCGGGGCCCTACGCTGATTTTCTTAAAGAGTTTGCACATTTACTCTCAGACCTACTGATTAATTATAACAAGATGTTGATTTGTAGGAGACTTTGACAATGCCAATGATGCCTTAGGACTCGCATTTATAGATTTCATAAATTCTTTTGGGGTTAAACAAAACATAAAAAGACCAACTCTTCATTTTAACCATACACTAGATTTAATTATATCACATGGAACAGATGTCAATGATATAGATATTCTACCTCAAAGTGATGATATCACAGACCATCACCTCTTAGTGTAAACTCTACCTGTAGAACATATTAGACACGTCTCTCCTCGTTATCGATTCGGTAGAACTTCAGGTGCATCTCAGTAAATTAGAATGTGGTGGAAAAGTTCATTTATTTCAGTAATTCAACTCAAATTGTGAAACTCGTGTATTAAATAAATTCAGTGCACACAGACTGAAGTAGTTTAAGTCTTTGGTTCTTTTAATTGTGATGATTTTGGCTCACATTTAACAAAAACCCACCAATTCACTCTCTCAACAAATTAGAATATGGTGACATGCCAATCAGCTAATCAACTCAAAACACATGAAAAGGTTTCCTGAGCCTTCAAAATGGTCTCTCAGTTTGGTTCACTAGGCTACACAATCATGGGGAAGACTGCTGACCTGACAGTTGTCCAGAAGACAATCATTGACCCCCTTCACAAGGAGGATAAGCCACAAACATTCATTGCCAAAGAAGCTGGCTGTTCACAGAGTGCTGTATCCAAGCATGTTAACAGGAAGTTGAGTGGAAGGAAAAAGTGTGGAAGAAAAAGATGCACAACCAACCGAGAGAACCGCAGCCTTATGAGGATTGTCAAGCAAAATCCATTCAAGAATTTGAGTGAACTTCACAAGGAATGGACTGAGGCTGGGGTCAAGGCATCACCACACACAGACGTGTCAAGGAATTTGGCTACAGTTGTCGTATTCCTCTTGTTAAGCCACTCCTGAACCACAGACAACATCAGAGGCGTCTTACCTGGGCTAAGGAGAAGAAGAACTGGACTGTTGCCCAGTGGTCCAAAGTCCTCTTTTCAGATGAGAGCAAGTTTTGTATTTCATTTGGAAACCAAGGTCCTAGAGTCTGGAGGAAGCTCATAGCCCAAGTTGCTTGAAGTCCAGTGTTAAGTTTCCACAGTCTGTGATGATTTGGGGTGCAATGTCATCTGCTGGTGTTGGTCCATTGTGTTTTTTGGAAACCAAAGTCACTGCACCCGTTTACCAAGAAATTTTGGAGCACTTCATGCTTCCTTCTGCTGACCAGCTTTTTGAAGATGCTGATGTCATTTTCCAGCAGGATTTGGCACTGCCCACACTGCCAAAAGCACCAAAAGTGGGTTAAATGACCATGGTGTTGGTGTGCTTGACTGGCCAGCAAACTCACCAGACCTGAACCCCATAGAGAATCTGTGGGGTATTGTCAAGAGGAACATGAGAAACAAGAGACCAAAAAATGCAGATGAGCTGAAGGCCACTGTCAAAGAAACCTGGGCTTCCATACCACCTCAGCAGTGCCACAAACTGATCACCTCCATGCCACGCCCAATTGAGGCAGTAATTAAAGAAAAGGAGCCCCTACCAAGTATTGAGTACATGTACAGTAAATGAACATACTTTCCAGAAGGACAACAATTCACTAAAAATGTTTTTTTATTGGTCTTATGAAGTATTCTAATTAGTTGAGAGAGTGAATTGGTGGGTTTTTGTTAAATGTGAGCCAAAATCCTCACAATTAAAAGAACCAAAGACTTAAACTACTTCAGTCTGTGTGCACTGAATTTATTTAATACACAAGTTTCACAATTTGAGTTGAATTACTGAAATAAATGAACTTTTCCACAACATTCTAATTTACTGAGATGCACCTGTATTATCCCGACCACTAAAGACAGATTCACAAGTAATCTACCGGATCTGTCTAAACTTCTCACCATCCGATTAAAAAAGATCAGAGATAAAACATCTGCACCATGGTATAATAGTCATATCACACCCTCAAGAGTAACCCGTAACCTCGAGCAAAAATGGAGAAAAACTAAATTAGAAATTTTTAGAATTGCGTATAAATACAGTATGTCCAGCTATAGACAGGCTCTAAAAGCTGCTAGGGCTGAGCATCTGATAGCTGGAGAGCCTCTCCTCAACATTATTAATTCCTCATTATATTTAGGTCACGTCCTGTCAGACAGAGGAGTTCAAAGTGGAGGTGGGACTGCATCAGGGATCGGCTCTGAGCCCCTTCCTGTTTGCTATAGTGATGGACCAGTTGTCAGAGGAGGTCAGACAGGAGTCTCCTTGGACAATGATGTTTGCAGATGACATTGTGAACTGTAGTGAGAGCAGGGAGCAGGTGGAGGAAAACCTGGAGAGGTGGAGGTTTGCGCTGGAGAGAAGAGGAATGAAAGTCAGTGGTAGTAAGAATGAGTACATGTGTGTGAATGAAAGGGAGGGAAGTGGAACAGTAAGGTTACAGGGTGAAGAGGTGAAGAAGGTACAGGAGTTTAAGTACTTGGGGTCAACAGTCCAGAGTAATGGAGAGTGTGGGAAAGAGGTAAAGAAGCGAGTGCAGGCAGGTTGGAATGTGTGGAGAAAGGTGTGGGGAGTTCTGTGTGATAGGAAAATATCAGCGAGAATCAAGGGGAAGGTGTACAGGACAGTGGTGAGAGCGGCCATGCTGTATGGTTTAGAGACAGTGTCACTGAGGAAGAGACAGGAGTCAGAGCTAGAGGTAGCAGAGCTGAAGATGTTGAGGTTGTCTTTGGAAGAGACAAGATTGGACAGGATTAGGAACAAGTACATCAGAGGGACAGCTCATGTTGGACGTTTGGGGGACAAAGTTAGGGAGGCCAGATTAAGATGGTTTGGACATGTTCAGAGGAGGGAGAGTGAGTATATTGGTAGGAGAATGTTGGACATGGAGCTGCCAGGCAGGAGGCAAAGAGGAAGGCCAAAGAGGAGGTATATGGATGGAATTAATGAGGATATGAAGCTAGTGGGTGCAAGTGTTGAGGATGTAGAAGATAGGGATAGGTGGAGAGAGATGATTCGCTGTGGAGACCCCTGAAGGGAAAAAAGGCCGAAAGAAGTTTTGGAATCAAGAAGGATATTTTGTTTCCCCGTTTTCTAAACCCCTCTCAAAAGTTAGCAAAGTTAAATTTAACACCTGCTTAAAAACATTAAAACTTAGACCGATAATTTTTATTATAAATTATAAGACCGGGTTTCAAACCTCACCTTTCACAATTTTAACCTGTATTAGAAAAAGGGTTTTTCTATTACTACCCTTTTTACAGGAAAACAATATTAGAAGCAGTTTGTCGGTTTCAGGCCCCATTTTAAAAGTTTCAAAAACCCCCCACCCCAGAAAAATCGCCAAAGGAAAATTTTTTTAGTTCAGGGCCAAACGGGTGCATCCCCCAAATATTTAATGCTTACTTGTTTGTCCTGCATTTCAAACAACTACAGATCCCGAACTGCCGCCAGAGTCCTTACAAAATCCCAAAGGGATTCAGGGACACATTAAAATGGTTTAGATCCTACCTGTCTGATCGATACCAGTTTGTAGATTTAAATGGAGAACTGTCCAGTGTAATGCCAGTGAAATATGGAGTCCCACAAGGATCAGTTTTAGGACCTCTGCTTTTCTCAATATACATGCTTCCCTTAGGCAACATCATTAGAAGGCATGGGATTAGTTTCCACTGTTATGCTGATGATACCCAGTTATATCTCATCAAAACCAGATGAAATATCTAAATTGTCTAGATTAACAGAGTGCGTTAAAAATATTAAAGATTGGATGACCGATAACTTTCTATTACTAAATCCTGATAAGACGGAAAAAACCAGTACACAGAAGCTTTCACAATTCAACCTGTACTTAGAAGGATGTTCTATTACTACCAGCTCTACAGTGAAAGAACTGGGTGTAATATTAGACAGCAGTTTGTCCTTTGACAATCATATTTCCAATATTACAAAAATAGCCTTCTTCCACCTCAGAAATATCGCCAAGCTTAGGAACATTTTATCTGTATGTGATGCAGACAAGCTAGATCACGCATTCATGACCTCCAGACTGGACTATTGTAATGCATTACTAGGTGTTTGTCCTGCATCTTCAATAAACAAGCTACAGTTAGTCCAGAATGCTGCCGCCAGAGTCCTTACCAGGTCAAGAAATTATGACCATATAACCCCAATATTATCATCCCTGCACTGGCTACCTTTTAAAAGTTTAGAATTGATTATAAACTAGCTCTACTTACATTACAAGACCCTAAATGGTTTAGCTCCCACATATCTAGCCAGTCTTCTAACACATTACAATCCATCACGCTCCTTAAGATATCAAAATTCTGGACTTCTGGTAGTTCCCAGAATATCAAAGTCTACAAAAGGGGGTAGAGCGTTTTTGTATTTAGCTCCTAAACTGTTTGGGAAAAGTCTTCCTGACAGTGTTCGGGGCTCAGACACAGTCTCCCAGTTCAAACGTAGACTAAAGACATATCTCTTTAGCCAGGCATACATTTAATACATCCGATAACCTTGTACTCCAATACATCTGATTAAATGTCCGTTATCATCTAGTGCCTGCTAATATTATGAATAGCAGCTACGCTAATTCCTTTCCATTTGTTTCCCTTCTTCTACCCATCCCCGAGACACACATCATCATCATTATATTATGTATTACTATATAATGCTATAATATTGTTTTATATTTTTTATACTATTATTTATATTATCCTTGTCTCCAGTCAGACAGACAGACAGAGAGAGAGACAGACAGAGAGACAGACACAAAGACAGACAGACAGAAGGTTATAAAATTTTGAGAGATTTCGAGTTAAACAGCTCTTCCACAGTGAGAACATTTCACCAGGTTCACGATACACACATGCAGTTTATATCCTGATTGAAGCGCCATGTTTATTTCTGAGCACAGAGAAAATCCTACAGAACATTCTGGAATAATAAAATTTCAAATAAAAATAATAAAATAATTTAATAATCCAGCCGCATTTTATTCTCGTGGCTCGAGAGGAAAAAATTACACAAAGGTTTGCTGCAGAACACGATTTAAGCAAAATATGATTTATGACATGCCATATTCTTTACACACACTTACACACACACACACACACACCACATCTGAGGCATTTTTTTGTCTCAGGGTTTGAAGAGAGTGTAATGTTTATGAAGCTTTTTGATTTCTCAGTGTTATAACCATCAAGAGCTTTTTTTTAATAATAAGATATTTTAAAGCACCTCATATATTCCAGCAGCTGAAAGTTCAACATCAAAGGCTTAGAAAATGAGACTGGGAGAGTGTGTGTGGGGTAGTGTGTGGAGAGAATGAACACACACACACACACTTTTTGATTTTCCCATACTCTGACCTTCTATGAGAAACTGATGAGGAATGAAATTGGTTCCAGTCTCCGCATGATTCACATCTGGATATCTCACACACACACACACACACACACACACACACACACACACACACACATATATCTCCTGGCTGGCACCAAAGAAGAAATACCTGCCATAAAAAAAAAAACTGTGTAGCTTATACATTGTGCTGATTAAACAAAAGTAATGAATGTAACAGAAAAAAATAAATTATAAGGAAAATTATTGTCTGAAATCTTTCACATGAACATTATTATTATTCACACACCTTTAGTCTAATCATGTTCATTTTCAAATCTCTATCTTTATCGTAATTATTATCGTAACTGTCTATCATAATTATTAACATAACTGTCTTTATCGTAATTATTATCGTAACTGTCTATCATAATTATTAACATAACTGTCTTTATCGTAATTATTAGCATAACTGTCTTTATCGTAATTATTATCGTAACTGTCTTTATCGTAATTATTATCGTAACTGTCTTTATTGTAACTGTCTTTATCATAATTATTAACATAACTGTCTTTATCGTAATTATTAGCATAACTGTCTTTATTGTAATTATTATCGTAACTGTCTTTATCGTAATTATTATCGTAGCTGTCTTTATCGCAATTATTATTGTAACTGTCTTTATTGTAACCATCTTTATCGTAATTATTATCGTAATTATCTTTATCGTAATTATTATCATAACTGCCCTTATCGTAATCATTATCATAACTGTCTTTATCGTAATTATCGTAACTATCTTTATTGTAACTGTCTTTATCGTAATTATTATCATAACTGTCTTTATCGCAATTATTATAGTAACTGTCTTTATTGTAACCGTCTTTATCGTAATTATTATCGTAACTGTCTTTATTGTAATTATCATAACTATCTTTATCATAATTATTATCATAACTGTCTTTATCATAATTATTATCGTAATTATCTTTATCGTAATTATTATCATAACTGCCCTTATCGTAATCATTATCATAACTGTCTTTATCATAATTATTATCGTAATTATCTTTATCGTAATTATTATCATAACTGCCCTTATCGTAATCATTATCATAACTGACTTTATCGTAATTATCGTAACTATCTTTATTGTAACTGTCTTTATCGTAATTATTATCGTAACTGTCTTTATCGTAATTATTATAGTAACTGTCTTTATTGTAACCGTCTTTATCGTAATTATTATCGTAACTGTCTTTATTGTAATTATCATAACTATCTTTATCATAATTATTATCATAACTGTCTTTATCGTAATTATTATAGTAACTGTCTTTATTGTAACCGTCTTTATCGTAATTTTTATCGTAACTGTCTTTATTGTAACTGTCTTTATCATAATTGTTATTGTAACTATCTTTAATGTAACTGTCTATCGTAATTATTATCATAACTGTCTTTATCGTAATTATTATCGTTACTGTCTTTATTGTAACTATCTTTATCGTAATTATTATCATAACTATCTTTATTGTAATTATTATCATAACTGCCCTTATCGTAATTATTATCATAACTGTCTTTATTGTAACTGTCTTTATCGTAATTATTATCATAACTGTCCTTATCGTAATTATTATCGTTACTGTCTTTATTGTAACTATCTTTATCGTAATTATTATCGTAAGTGTCTTAATCGTAATTATTATCGTAACTGTCTTTATCGTAATTATTATTGTAACTGTCTTTATTGTAACCGTCTTTATCGTGATTATTATCGTAACTACCTTTATCGTAATTATTATCGTAACTGTCTATCGTAATTATTATTGTAACTATCTTTATTGTAACTGTCTATCATTATCATAACTGTCTATCGTAATTATTATCATAACTGTCTTTATTTTAATTATTATCATAACTATCTTTATTGTAACTGTCTTTATTGTAATTATTATCATAACTGTCCTTATCGTAATCATCATTACTGTCTTTATTGTAACTATCTTTATCGTAATTATTATCATAACTATCTTTATCATAATTATTATCATAACTGCCCTTGAGAGGCATTGGTGGCTCAGTGGTAGGTTGCTCGCCTATCATGCGGAAGACCCGGGTTCGATTCCAGCCAATACCTCAACCCAGCCACTGGGTGCAGTGCCGGTCCCAAGCCCGGAAAAATGGGAGGGTTGCGGCAGGAAGGGCATCCGGCGTAAAACATTTGCCAAGTTGTTGTGCGGACCAGTCGGCCCACTGTGGCGACCCCGAACAGGGAGCAGCCGAAAGCAACTTCTATTATCATAACTGCCCTTATTGTAATTATTATCGTAACTGTCTTTATTGTAACTGTCTTTATCATCATTATCATAACTGTCTTTATCGTAATTATCATAACTGTCTTTATCGTAATTATTATTGTAACTATCTTTATTGTAACTGTCTCTATCGTAATTATTATCATAACTGTCCTTATCGTAATTATTATCGTTACTGTCTTTATTGTAACTATCTTTATCGTAATTATTATCGTAACTGTCTTTATCGTAATTATTATCATAACTGTCTTTATCATAATTATTATTGTAACTGTCTTTATTGTAACCGTCTTTATCGTAATTATTATCGTGACTGTCTTTATTGTAACTGTCTATCATAATTATTATTGTAACTATCTTTATTGTAACTGTATCATAATTATTATCATAACTGTCTATCATAATTATTATCATAACTGTCTTTATCGTAATTATTATCGTAACTATCTTTATTGTAACTAATCTATCCATGGGGGTCACAGTCCAGTGACTTCTGTGCCGGTCCCAAGCCAGGATAAATAGAGAGGGTTGCGTAAGGAAGGGCATCCGGCGTAAAACATTGCCAAATTTAACCATGCGAATCGTCAGTACGAATTTCATACCGGATCGGTCGAGGCCCGGGTTAACAACGACCGCCATCAGCACCGTTGACCTACAGGGCGCCGGTGGAAATTGGGCTACTGTTGGTCGAAGAAGTAGAGGAGGGAGGAGAGTGCACAGACAGAGAGAGAAAAGGAAAGGTAAGAGTGTAGGACTGAGAATAGGAACTCTGAATGTTGGTACTATGACAGGGAAAGGTAGAGAGCTGGCTGATATGATGGAGAGAAGGAAGGTGGATATACTGTGTGTACAGGAGACCAGGTGGAAGGGTAGCAAGGCTCGTAGTATAGGAGCAGGATTCAAGCTGTTTTATTATGGTGTGGATAGTAAGAGAAATGGGGTAGGTGTGGTCCTGAAGGAGGAGTTTGTGAGGAATGTTCTGGAGGTGAAGAGAGTGTCAGACAGGGTGATGAGTCTGAAGTTAGAGATTGAAGGGGTGATGTTGAATGTTGTTAGTGGTTATGCCCCACAGGTAGGTTGTGAGTTAGAGGAGAAAGAGAGATTCTGGAGTGAATTAGATGAGGTGATGGAGAGTATTCCCACGGGTGAGAGAGTGGTGATAGGAGCGGATTTTAATGGACATGTTGGTGAGGGGAACACAGGTGATGAGGAGGTGATGGGCAAGTTTGGAGTTAAGGAAAGGAACCTTGAAGGACAGATGGTAGTGGACTTTGCTAAGAGGATGGACATGGCTGTGGTTAACACTTATTTTCAGAAGAGGGAGGAGCATAGAGTGACTTACAAGAGTGGAGGTAGGAGAACACATGTAGACTACATCCTATGTAGAAGAGGCAATCTGAATGAGATTAGTGACTGTAAAGTGGTAGTGGGAGAGAGTGTAGCCAGACAGCATAGGATGGTGGTGTGTAGGATGACTTTGATGGTCTGTAAGAAGAAGAGATCAAAGATAGAGAAGAAAACCAAATGGTGGAAGCTTAAAAAGGAGGAATGTTGTGAGGAATTTAGACAGAAGTTGAGGCAGGCTCTGGGTGGTCAGGTAGTGCTGCCAGATGACTGGGAAACTACAGCAGAAGTGATCAGGGAGACAGGGAGAAAGGTGCTGGGTGTGTCATCTGGAAGGAGGAAAGAAGATAAGGAGACTTGGTGGTGGAATGAGGAAGTTCAGGATAGTGTCCAGAGGAAGAGGTTAGCCAAGAAGAAGTGGGACATGGACAGGACTGAAGAGAATAGACAGGAATACAAGGAGTTACAGCGCAGAGTGAAGAGGGAGGTGTCTAAGGCCAAGCAGAAGGCATATGACGAGTTGTACACAAGGTTAGACACTAGAGAAGGAGAGAAGGACTTGTATAGGTTAGCTAGGCAGAGGGATCGAGATGGGAAGGATGTGCAGCAAGTTAGAGTTATTAAGGATAGAGATGGAAGGGTGCTCACAAGTGAGGAGAGTGTACAGAGGAGATGGAAGGAGTACTTTGAGGAGCTGATGAATGAGGAAAATGAGAGGGAAAAAAGAGTAGAAGGGGTGAACTCTGTGGAACAGAAAGTAGATAAGATTAGAAAGGATGAAGTCAGGAAGTCTTTGAAGAGGATGAAAAGTGGGAAGGCAGTTGGTCCTGACGACATCCCGGTGGAGGTCTGGAAGTGTCTGGGAGAGGCAGCAGTGGAATTTTTAACTAGTTTGTTCAACAGGGTTTTAGAGAGTGAGAAGATGCCTGTGGAATGGAGAAGAAGTGTGTTAGTGCCGATCTTTAAGAATAAGGGTGACGTGCAGAGTTGCAGCAACTATAGGGGGATAAAGTTGATGAGCCATACAATGAAGCTATGGGAAAGAGTAGTGGAAGCTAGGTTAAGGAAGGTAGTGGAAATTTGTGAGCAGCAGTATGGCTTCATGCCCAGAAAGAGCACAACAGATGCAATTTTTGCTCTGAGAATTTTGATGGAGAAGTATAGGGATGGTCAGAGGGAGTTGCACTGTGTTTGTAGACTTGGAGAAAGCGTATGACAGGGTGCCAAGAGAAGAGCTGTGGTACTGTATGAGGAAGTCAGGAGTAGCAGAGAAGTATGTCAGAGTGGTGCAGGACATGTATGAGAGGAGCAGGACAGTGGTGAGGTGTGCTGTAGGTCAGACAGAGGAGTTCAAAGTGGATGTGGGACTGCATCAGGGATCGGCTCTGAGCCCCTTCCTGTTTTCTATGGTGATGGACCAGTTGTCAGAGGAGGTCAGACAGGAGTCTCCTTGGACAATGATGTTTGCAGATGACATTGTGATCTGTAGTGAGAGCAGGGAGCAGGTGGAGGAAAACCTGGAGAGGTGGAGGTTTGCGCTGGAGAGAAGAGGAATGAAAGTCAGTGGTAGTAAGACTGAGTACATGTGTGTGAATGAAAGGGAGGGAAGTGGAACAGTAAGGTTACAGGGTGAAGAGGTGAAGAAGGTACAGGAGTTTAAGTACTTGGGGTCAACAGTCCAGAGTAATGGAGAGTGTGGGAAAGAGGTAAAGAAGCGAGTGCAGGCAGGTTGGAATGGGTGGAGAAAGGTGTGGGGAGTTCTGTGTGAGAGGAAAATATCAGCGAGAATCAAGGGGAAGGTGTACAGGACAGTGGTGAGAGCGGCCATGCTGTATGGTTTAGAGACAGTGTCACTGAGGAAGAGACAGGAGTCAGAGCTCGAGGTAGCAGAGCTGAAGATGTTGAGGTTCTCTTTGGGAGTGACAAGATTGGACAGGATTAGGAACGAGTACATCAGAGGGACAGCTCATGTTGGACGTTTGGGGGACAAAGTTAGGGAGGCCAGATTAAGATGGTTTGGACATGTTCAGAGGAGGGAGAGTGAGTATATTGGTAGGAGAATGTTGGACATGGAGCTGCCAGGCAGGAGGCAAAGAGGAAGGCCAAAGAGGAGGTATATGGATGGAATTAATGAGGATATGAAGCTAGTGGGTGCAAGTGTTGAGGATGCAGAAGATAGGGATAGGTGGAGAGAGATGATTCACTGTGGAGACCCCTGAAGAGAAAAGCCGAAAGAAGAAGAAGAAGATCTTTATTGTAACTGTCTTTATCGTAATTATTATCATAACTGTCCTTATCGTAATTATTATCGTTACTGTCTTTATTGTAACTATTCATTCATTCATTGTCTACTGCTTATCCGATCTATTCTCGGGTCGTAATTATTATCATAACTGTCTTTATTGTAACTGTCTTTATCGTAATTATTATCATAACTATCTTTATCGTAACTGTCTTTATCGTAATTATTATCGTAACTGTTTATCATAATTATTATCGTAACTGTCTTTATTGTAACTGTCTTTATCATAGTTATTATCATAACTGTTTATCATAATTATTATCGTAACTGTCTTTATCGTAATTATTATCGTAACTATCTTTATTGTAACTGTCTTTATCGTAATTATCATAACTGTCCTTATCGTAATTATTATCGTAACTGTTTATCATAATTATTATCGTAACTATCTTTATTGTAACTGTCTTTATCGTAATTATTATCGTAACTATCTTTATTGTAACTGTCTTTATCGTAATTATCATAACTGTCCTTATTGTAATTATTATCGTTACTATCTTTATTGTAACTATCTTTATCGTAATTATTATCATAACTATCTTTATCATAATTATCATAACTGTCTTTATCGCAATTATCATAACTATCTTTATCGTAATTATTATCGTAACTGTCTATCGTAATTATCATCATAACTATCATTATCATAATTATTATCGTAACTGTCTATCGTAATTATTATCATAACTATCTTTATCGTAATTATTATCGTAACTGTCTTTATTGTAACTGTCTTTATTATAGTTATTATCATAACTGTTTATCATAATTATTATCGTAACTGTCTTTATCGTAATTATTATCGTAACTATCTTTATTGTAACTGTCTTTATCGTAATTATCATAACTGTCCTTATCGTAATTATTATCGTTACTGTCTTTATTGTAACTATTCATTCATTCATTGTCTACCGCTTATCCGATCTATTCTCGGGTCGTAATTATTATCATAACTGTCTTTATTGTAACTGTCTTTATCGTAATTATTATCATAACTAACTTTATTGTAACTGTCTTTATCGTAATTATTATCGTAACTATCTTTATTGTAACTGTCTTTATCGTAATTATCATAACTGTCCTTATCGTAATTATTATCGTTACTATCTTTATTGTAACTATCTTTATCGTAATTATTATCGTAACTGTCTTTATCGTAATTATTATCATAACTATCTTTATCATAATTATCATAACTGTCTATCGCAATTATCATAACTATCTTTATCGTAATTATTATCGTAACTGTCTATCGTAATTATCATCATAACTATCATTATCATAATTATTATCGTAACTGTCTATCGTAATTATTATCATAACTATCTTTATCGTAATTATTATCGTTACTGTCTTTATTGTAACTGTCTTTATCATAATTATTATCATAACTATCTTTATCGTAATTATTATCATAACTGTATTTATTATAACTGTCTTTATCGTAATTATTATCATAACTATCTTTATCGTAATTATTATCGTTACTGTCTATTGTAACCGTCTTTATCGTAATTATTATAACTATCTTTATCGTTATTATTATCATAACTGTCTTTATCGTAATTATTATCGTAACTATCGGAATTATTATCGTAATATTATTATCTTTATAATTATTGTGTTTATTGTTTATCATTATATGAATACATTATCTTTAATGTAAGTGTTATTAGACTCGTTATCAGTATCAGATGGAATTAATCGTTAATCATTATCTTTACTGTAATACCTTCTTGTATAATTATCAGATCAGATTAGATGTAATAACGTCTTGTCGCTTTTGATCAATGCGATACTCGATACAGCTTCAGTAAAATCGAGCGCTTGTGTGTGTGAAGTGATAATTAATTAAAGTTTAATTAGTTAAACAGTTAAACTCCCTGAAACACTACATGGTTATGGTTAGTACTGGTTAGTATACTATAGTATAGTACAGTACTGGATTAGAGACGTTACCCTGATGCTCGAGCACTAGAGATTTAAACCCACTCTTCACTTTTTCGTGGTGAAGGAAAGCCCAGAGGAAGCCGCCGCCCACCACATGTGTGCTGTGGCGATAAATCCAGAGCTCAGGTGCGAAATCAGAAATTGGACTGGTTCTATTTGATTACAGAGCAAACGAGCGAGCGGGAGACATGTCACTTCTCCACATTTCATCTGGCCATGGCGCCGTAAACGCACAAAGCTAATCTGACAAAGAGGTCAATATATAACCAGGGATTTAAGAAAAAAACAAATCTACAAGATCTGTCAGGAGTCGTAAACATCCGAACGACGTCCTCCATGTGCAGATCATACGCTGTGTTGTGTTTTTCCGGAGCTTCTGCAGTGTATAGAGGTCTGAGACTGGTGGTATAAAGGCTAACTGATCATTCATACGACTATAAATTAGCATAATTTACTTAAGTTTTAATTTTTCAAACCTTGCTAAAAGTCTTAAAATGTTCTCCTTACGTCAGCTAAATTGATCGCATCTGAGCTAGCTAAGCTTATCTTATGTTCTCTAATCTGTTACAAAACACAAACCATAATGTTTAGCAGCTAGCTTAAAGGACACTTTAACGTGAATTGTTTTGACGGAATGTTAATCCTAATCTGATGCAGTGCATTTTGGGTAATATTTATACTGAGACTAAAACTGCAGGAACACTTGAACAAAAATGCCTATGATCAGGATGAAGAGGAAGACGTGTGTGTGATGTGTTTTAAACAATGAAGTGTGTGTGTGAGACAAAACCCAGTTGATTTTTTTTTTTAAACAGACGCTCACGGATCGGTTTACACTCCGGCAGACTTCTGGCCTTGTTTTGTTTTTTGTTGTTTTGTCATTCGATAGCTAATTTGCATTACCGTGGCAGCTGCTAAACATGAGGACCCCCCCCCCCCCCCCCACACACCACACACACACACACACACACACAAACACTCAAACACACACACCGCTGCTCAACTTTCACTTGATAAAACTCATCATGTTTTACTGTAATTGAGCAGCCACTTTATTTCATAACAACATAATTCTAATTAATAATAATAATAATTATTACAATTAATTAATTTTACTTTTATTACTTTTATTTGATTGGTTACAGTGAGCATGGGGCGGGGATTATGATTTGACTGGTTATAGTGAGAATGGGGCGGGGATTATCATTTGACTGGTTATAGTGAGAATGGGGCGGGGATTATGATTTGACTGGTTACAGTGAGAATGGGGCGGGGATTATGATTTGACTGGTTACAGTGAGCATGGGGCGGGGATTATGATTTGACTGGTTATAGTGAGAATGGGGCGGGGATTATCATTTGACTGGTTATAGTGAGAATGGGGCGGGGATTATGATTTGACTGGTTACAGTGAGAATGGGGCGGGGATTATGATTTGACTGGTTACAGTGAGAATGGGGTGGAGATTATGATTTGACTGGTTACAGTGAGAATGGGGTGGAGATTATGATTTGACTGGTTACAGTGAGAATGGGGTGGAGATTATGATTTGACTGGTTACAGTGAGAATGGGGCGGGGATTATGATTTGACTGGTTACAGTGAGAATGGGGCGGGGATTATGATTTGACTGGTTACAGTGAGAATGGGGTGGGGATTATGATTTGACTGGTTACAGTGAGAATGGGGCGGGGATTATGATTTGACTGGTTACAGTGAGAATGGGGCGGGGATTATGATTTGACTGGTTACAGTGAGAATGGGGTGGGGATTATGATTTGACTGGTTACAGTGAGAATGGGGCGGGGATTATGAATTGACTGGTTACAGTGAGAATGGGGCGGGGATTATGATTTGACTGGTTACAGTGAGAATGGGGTGGGGATTATGATTTGACTGGTTACAGTGAGAATGGGGTGGGGATTATGATTTGACTGGTTACAGTGAGAATGGGGCGGGGATTATGAATTGACTGGTTACAGTGAGAATGGGGCGGGGATTATGAATTGACTGGTTACAGTGAGAATGGGGCGGGGATTATGATTTGACTGGTTACAGTGAGAATGGGGTGGGGATTATGATTTGACTGGTTACAGTGAGAATGGGGCGGGGATTATGAATTGACTGGTTACAGTGAGAATGGGGCGGGGATTATGATTTGACTGGTTACAGTGAGAATGGGGTGGGGATTATGATTTGACTGGTTACAGTGAGAATGGGGCGGGGATTATGAATTGACTGGTTACAGTGAGAATGGGGCGGGGATTATGAATTGACTGGTTACAGTGAGAATGGGGTGGAGATTATGAATTGATTAGTTACAATGATAATGGGGCGAAGACTGTGTTCTGGCTGCATTTTATTAAATGTATAATTAAATTACTCATCATTACAACAACTCCCTTACTTGTTAATGTGTGTGTGTGTGTGTGTGTGTGTGTGTGTGTGTGTGTGTAGCACAGGCAGACAGTGATGATACTGATACAGATGTGCAGAGTGTGTTACGAGTTTAGCAGCTTAAGTGAGGATGTTTACAGCTAAAAGGTAGGTCAGGTTATTTTTAACTCAAGCGTGTGTGCGTGTGTGTGTGTGTGTGTGTTGCTCATTTAAAGCCATTTCATATTCCTATAATCTGGTGTACATTTAAATACATGTAAATATTTTTATCCATTTATGCTTAAGACAAGGGAATGTTTGAATACTAAAACATGAATACGAAAACATGTGTGTGTGTGTGTGCGCGTGTGTGTACATGTGTGTGTGTGTGTGTGTGTGATCATGTGCACAAGCACATGTTTTCGTATTCATGTTTTAGTATTCAAACATTCCCTTGTCTTAAGCATAAATGGATAAAAATATTTACATGTATTTAAATGTACACCAGATTATAGGAATATGAAATGGCTTTAAATGAGCAACACACACACACACACACACACACACTCCTGACATGACGAAGGTACAGAACTCATTTAGAGCTAAGATTATTTACCATAAACTATTTATCAACCTGTCTGCATTTCTGCGAGTGGCCACATCTGGTGACAAACCCAGAAAGCAGCGACCTGTTTACTCTGAGGAACATGAGAAGATAATTAGGAGGAAAATTCTGGAAAATCAAGACATTAAAAGCGTTATTGAACATGACGTGTTACTGATGCTACATCTGTGTGTAAGGAGTAAAGACGGCTAATTAAACAGGATTTGCTCCTTTAGAGATTTTCGGGGGAAAAAAAGAAAAGTGGAGGATTAATGTATTTACGTTTAATTACAGCAACATGTGCTGAAAAAGCAAAGCTGTACAGTGAGAATGGGGCGGAGATTATGATTTGATTTAGTTACAGTGAGAATGGGGCGGAGATTATGATTTGATTTAGTTACAGTGAGAATGGGGCGGGGATTATGATTTGATTTAGTTACAGTGAGAATGGGGCGGAGATTATGATTTGATTTAGTTACAGTGAGAATGGGGCGGGGATTATGATTTGATTCGTTACAGTGAGAATGGGGCGGGGATTATGATTTGATTCGTTACAGTGAGAATGGGGCGGGGATTATGATTTGATTTAGTTACAGTGAGAATGGGGCGGGGATTATGATTTGATTTAGTTACAGTGAGAATGGGGCGGGGATTATGATTTGATTCATTACAGTGAGAATGGGGCGGGGATTATGATTTGATTGATAAATATTCAGTAAGATTTATTTTTTAATTTCAAACGAGAGCAGGAAGTGACCTCGCTGTTCCTTGACCATATTTGGTTTGGTGCAGTTATTGCACCAAATATTATTATATAAATATATAAATAAATATTATTATTGCACCATATTGCAGTTATTTTTTTCTAACAAACTTTTATTTTTATTATATTGTACATTTTTAAATTAATAATAATAATTAAAATATACAATTTTACTTTTTATGTTTTTTTTTTAAAAAGAATTTTGATTCTTTTAACACCAACATCTTATTTATTATTTATAACTACAACACCTCATTAATTATTAAAACTGGCTTTGTTTCTATTTCTTACTACATGTCCTTCTTTGAACATTTTTCCCCTTATTCCTCTAATCAAATCTCTTCTTTCTTTTTTTTTATCTTATTCTGTCATCTACCTGTCCGTGTCTCTCTCTGTCTCTCTTTCTCTCTCTCTGTCTGTCTCTCTCTGTCTCTCTCTCTCTCTGTCTGTGTCTCTCTGTCTCTCTCTCTCTCTCTGTCTGTGTCTCTCTCTGTCTCAGTCTCTCTCTGTCTCTCTCTCTCCATCTCTGTATCAGTCTCTCTCTCTCTCTCTCTCTGGAAAACCTAGCTACATGATGAAGAGTCTAATAGCTCTCTCAGTCTCTCTCTCTCTCTTTGTCTCAGTCTCTCTCTCTCTCAGTCTCTCTCTCTCTCTTTGTCTCAGTCTCTCTCTCTCTCTCTCTCTCTCTCTCTCTCTCTCTCTCTCTCCCTCTGTGTCTGTCTGTCTGTCTGTCTCTCTCTCTCTCTCTCAGTTCATTTGTTTGTGTAGGTTTCTTTGCTTGTGTGTAATTATGATTGTGCATCAGGTCCTCAATTACATTGCAGTCAACCGTGTGTGTGTGTGTGTGTGTGTGTGTGTGTGTGTGTGTGTGTGTGTTACATGTGTACAAATGTTGTACAGAGCTAACTGAAATTGCGTGCAACACCTGTATGGTGTTGATTGTCATTCACATATCTCTCTCTCTCTTTCTCTCTCCTTCCCTCTCTCTCCTCTCTCTCCTTCTCCTTCCCTCTCTCTCTCTCTCTCTCTCTCTCTCTCTCTCTCTCTCTCTCTCTCAGGAATCTCTCTATAACCCAAACATACAATTACACAGTTTAAGGTTTTGCTATTTTCAGTTAAACCCAGAACTCAAATGCAGATGTTCAGTGACCATAAAGACACAAAAATACACAAAAATATGAGTTGAAATAAAAGAGAGAGTGTGAGAGAGAGAGAGAGAGAGAGAGAGAGAGAGAGAGAGAGAGAGAGAGAGAGAGAGAGTGTAAGAGTACATGGCCTGGATTAAACTTCAGAAGTTTTAGTATGTTTGAAACTCCACTGATTGGAGCATGTGAGACTGAAACGATTCTGATTGGGTGGGTTGTGAACACAGCATCCAATCACATTAAAGAGAAGCTTATTAGCAGCTCAGTGGAGGTGGGGATTATGTTCACCTCATGAATAAACATTAATGTTAATAAGCGTCTTCTTTGACTCTGTACATCATTCTGGATGATGTTTAAAGGTTCAGCAGTTTAATATCGTCGGGTTCAGGTCAGTTTGGGTTTGGGTCAGTACCAACCCTGGAAAACCTAGCTACATGCAGAAGAGACTACTAGCTCCGCCTTCCTGTGTAATATACAGCTACAGTTTAAAATTCATATACCGAACCCCCCGAATAACACACCTTTATAAGGCATAAAAACTCTCTCTCTATGTCTCTCTGTCCCTATCTCTCTGTCTCTCTTCCTCTCTCACACTCACTCCCCCTCTCCCTGTCTGTCTCTCTCTCTCTCTCTCTCTCTCTCTCTCTCTCTCTCTCTCTCTCTCTCACTTACTCTCTCTCTCTGTCTCTCTCTCTGGAAAACCTAGCTACATGATGAAGAGACTAATAGCTCCTCCTCCCTGTGTAATATACAGTTACAGTATGAAAGTCAGATAGCAAACCCCTCTGAATAAATTCCCTGTTCAGGGCATAAAAACATCAGACATCGAGCACCAAATGACCGACAGGAAGCCACACTGGGTAAATAACGACCCCTACACCCTACATGGTGCAGAATATGGAAAGGAGGTGGTAGAGGAGGGCAGCAGGAGGAGGAGGAGAAGGTGAGTGGTTTAGAGAGATTAATTATGCCTAATGACCAGCTCCTTTCTCCTCTGATGAAGGTGTTTAGCTCAGAAGAAGGTGTGTACACCATCTGCTAAAGTCTCAGTGAAACACGATATCACACTCTAATATTAAAAAGCCAATAGGTGTCACTGACTCACACACACACACACACACACACTCACATCTACATTTACAGTGAGTTCATCGTGTTCTCTGCTAATAAACTATCTGTAAAAGTCTTGATGTGTTAATTATAAACATTACAGCTTACTGTTTCATCATCAGAACATTTTACCACCGCACTCTTGAATTCCATGAGCTCTCCCTCTCTCCCTCTCTCTCTCTGTCTCTCTCTCTCTGTCTCTATGTCTCTCTCTCTCTCTCTCTATGAGCTCCTTTCTCCTCTGATGATGCAGAAAGTTTTACGTTGGTGATATAAAGTATTCCATTTGGATTCCTATCCCATCTCCTTTTACACAAATTTACACAAACTTTTACTTTAATTATAGCTGCACCAAACATTTCAGGATTACACACCAATATTGTGTGTGTGTGTGTGTGTGTGTGTGTGTGTAAAATATTTTAATATATCACACAAGTGATATAAGAATGTCTGTTCTGTTTACGGCAGAAGAACAGGCGAGGAGACGAGATCCTTTTTTTTTTGCACAACTTTACACCAATCCATGCCTTTTATGCGAAAACGATCGCAATATGTTTTCATAGCAAGATTAGACCAAACAATTAAGCGATTCTGGATGGGTTTCCACGGCAGCCATCTGTTTAGATGTTTGTCTCAGACTGAGAGACTCATCATCAAGCGCTCATATGTGGAGGAGAGAAAAAGAAAAAACAACACAAGCTGCCTAAAAAAACTGGCTTCTAATGGAAAGATTGGAGACTTGTGCCAGTGTGTGTGTGTGTGTGTGTGTGTGTGTGTGTGTGTGTGTAGGGCAGTGCAGATAAAAAGCTCGCTCCTCCAGCCAAAATACCACCCAACACATGTCCACATTTTATCATCATTATGTTCTGCTACTTAATGAGCTGAACTCCTGGCTTCTGCGGAGGAAAAGACGGGACACTAATTAGGAAAACCGAAGAAAAAAAATTCTCTTATGCCGGAAAGGATGCGCACGCACACGCCGCCATGAGGCTCTCGCTAAACACACTTTCTGTTAAAAAATAAATAAAAATGTAAATTATGAGCATATGAGGAAGTACAAAAAAAAAGTGAATATCGACAAAATATCAGTTATAAAAGTGTGAGAAATCTCAAAAAACATGCTAATAGAATGTTTGTAGAGGATCTCATGGAGGTAATAGAGGATCTCAAGGAGATTGTAGAGTATCTGATGGGGGTCGTCGAGGATCTGAAGTAGATTTTAGAGGATCTCATGGAGGTCGTGGTGAAGCTGAAAAAGGTCATAGATGATCTCAAGGAGGTTGTAGAGAATCTAAGGGAGGTCGTAGAGGATCTAAAGGAGGTCATAGATGATATCAAGGATGTCGTAGAGGATCTCATGGAGGTCATAGTGGATCTGATGGAGGTTGTAGTGGATCTGATGGAGGTCGTCTAGAATTTCAAGGAGGTTGTAGAGGATCTAAAGGAGATTCTAGAGAATTTCAAGGAGGTCATAGAGGATCTCATGGAGGATGTAGATTATCTAAAAAAAGGTCATAGATGATCTCAAGGAGGTTGGAGAGAAACTAAGGGAGGTCATAGAGGATCTAAAGGAGGTCATAGATGATATCAATGTCGTAGAGGATCTCATGGAGATTGGAAAGGATCTCAAGGAGATTGGAAAGAATCTCAAGGAGGTCATAGAGGATCTCATGGAAGTCGTAGATCTCATGGAGGTCATAGAGGATCACATGGTGATTGTAAAGGATTTCAAGCAGGTAATAGAAGATCTCATGGAGGTTGTATTTACCCCTGCACCCCCCTCTGTAAAGATAATGAAGCTTTGATGTCTAAGATCAAAGGCTTGGTTGTGCTGCATGGAAGAAATAAAACACTGTGTGTGTGTCATTCCATTAGAGTAAAATAATCAACAATGGGGTGAAGTGATGAGCAGAGTAACAGAGCTGTTGCCATGGAAACAGTAAGGAAGCAGAACACATTGCTGTTGTACAAAATTTAATCAGCACCTTTACGCCTTGTGTACGCTCGATTAGCGCTAATAAGGTGAGGTGTGTTTATGTCCACAAGAGAAAGATCACAACCTGAGCAAACATTTCATGGTGTGTGTGTGTGTGTGTGTGTGTGTGTGTGTGTGTGTGTGTGTGTGTGTGTGTGTGCGTGTGTGTGTGTGTGTTGAGCACTGGTGTTGACTTTAGCTATTTACAAAGGAAAAAACTTCAGCAGAACGACAAGCGGTGTACAGTAACACACACACACACCATACATCACAAACACACACCTCACACACACATTATACATCACACACATCTCACACACACCACAAAGCTATCACTTCACACAAATCACCACTAGAAAAAGTTTACAAGCAGCAAAAAAGAATCTGCAGCAGATACAGAAACAAACAGAAAAAAATACAACTTTTTATCTATCTATCTATCTATCTATCTATCTATCTATCTATCTATCTATCTATCTATCTATCTTTCTTTCTTTCTTTCTTTTTCTCCCTCCCTCTCTTCTTTCCACCCTTCTTCCTTTTCTCCCTTCCTCCTTTCATTTCTCCCTCCCAGTCTTCCCTCCCTCTTTTCTTTTCTCCCTTCCTTCCTCCTTTTCTATATCCTTCTCTCTCTTCCTTCTTTCTTCTCTTTTAATGTCAATAGTTTCATAAAAATTTGTTCTTTCTTTTTTTATTTTTATTTTACAAGTCAAATATAAGGGAGGGCACGGTGGCTTAGTGGTTAGCACGTTTGCCTCACACCTCCAGGGTTGGGGGTTCGATTCCCGCCTCCGCCATGTGTGTGTGGAGTTTGCATGTTCTCCCCGTGCCTCGGGGGTTTCCCCCGGGTACTCCGGTTTCCTCCCCCAGTCCAAAGACATGCATGGTAGGTTGATTGGCATCTCTAAATTGTCCGTAGTGTGTGATTGCGTGAGTGAATGAGAGTGTGTGTGTGCCCTGCGATGGGTTGGCACTCCGTCCAGGGTGTATCCTGCCTTGATGCCCTATGACGCCTGAGATAGGCACAGGCTCCCCGTGACCCGAGTGTAGATCGGATAAGCGGTACACAATGAATGAATGAATGAAAGTCAAATATAAACATATTTTGCATTTTTTGTCATTACACATCTAAAAAATAGGTCTCTCCGTCTCTCTCTCTCTCTCCGTCTCTCTCTCTCTCTCTCCTTCCATCTCTCTTCATCTCTCTCTCTCTCTTTCTCTCTCTCTCTCATGTCATCACACTGACATAATAATAATAATAATAATAATAATAATAATAATAATGCACAACAGTGCTGTTGAACTCTGGATTCTGTTTGATAAAAAGGAGCAACACACTCTCACACACTCACACACACTCACAGAGATCAACTCTGGCTCGCTGTCTGGATGAAAAGAAAACGTGACAGATTTGTTCAGTGCTCACGTGTAAGAGTGAGATCAGACAGGACGTGATGTAGTCTCTGAACACAAACAGCAAAATAAAGCAGGAGAGATGGGAGCGGTCATTACACCACTGTCTAACAACAACACTGACCTGATAAACACCACTGTCTAACAACAACACTGACCTGATAAACACCACTGTCTAACAACACTGACCTGATAAACACCACGAACAACACTGACCTGATAAACACCACTGTCTAACAACACTGACCTGATAAACACCACTAACAACACTGACCTGATAAACACCACTGTCTAACAACACTGACCTGATAAACACCACTGTCTAACAACACTGACCTGATAAACACCACTGTCTAACAACAACACTGACCTGATAAACACCACTGTCTAACAACAACACTGACCTGATAAACACCACTGTCTAACAACAACACTGACCTGATAAACACCACGAACAACACTGACCTGATAAACACCACTGTCTAACAACAACACTGACCTGATAAACACCACTGTCTAACAACAACACTGACCTGATAAACACCACGAACAACACTGACCTGATAAACACCACTGTCTAACAACACTGACCTGATAAACACCACTAACAACACTGACCTGATAAACACCACTGTCTAACAACACTGACCTGATAAACACCACTAACAACACTGAGCTGATAAACACCACTAACAACAATACTGGCCTGATAAACACCATGAACAACAATACTGAGCTGATAAACACCACTAACATCAATGCTGACCCGATAAACACCACGAACAACAACGCTGGCCTTATAAACACCACTAACAACACTGACCTGATAAACACCACTAACAACACTGACCTGATAAACACCACTAACAACACTGACCTGATAAACACCACTGTCTAACAACACTGACCTGATAAACACCACTGTCTAACAACACTGACCTGATAAACACCACTGTCAACAACACTGACCTGATAAACACCACTAACAACACTGACATGAAACACCACTAACAACAACACTGACCTGATAAACACCACTAACAACACTGACATGAAACACCACTAACAACAACACTGACCTGATAAACACCACTAACAACACTGACCTGATAAACACCACTGTCTAACAACACTGACCTGATAAACACCACTGTCTAACAACACTGACCTGATAAACACCACTAACAACAACACTGACCTGATAAACACCACTAACAACACTGACATGAAACACCACTAACAACAACACTGACCTGATAAACACCACTAACAACACTGACCTGATAAACACCACTAACAACAACACTGACCTGATAAACACCACTAACAACACTGACATGAAACACCACTAACAACAACACTGACCTGATAAACACCACTAACAACACTGACCTGATAAACACCACTAACAACACTGACCTGATAAACACCACTATATAACAACACTGACCTGATAAACACCACTAACAACAACACTGACCTGATAAACACCACTAACAACACTGACATGAAACACTATTAACAACAACACTGACCTGATAAACACCACTAACAACACTGACATGAAACACCACTAACAACAACACTGACCTGATAAACACCACTAACAACACTGACCTGATAAACACCACTAACAACACTGACCTGATAAACACCACTAACAACACTGACATGAAACACCACTAACAACAACACTGACCTGATAAACACCACTAACAACACTGACCTGATAAACACCACTAACAACACTGACCTGATAAACACCACTGTCTAACAACACTGACCTGATACATGTCCTTCTCTCTCTTTCTCCCTCTCTCTCCTCCTCCTCCTCCTCTCTGACTCCTCAACTCTCTCTCTCTCAGGTGTTCCTGCATGCTCATCACTTTTTTATAAAGAAAGTCAGACAGTTTGAGTTTTGAGGGTTTGTCTCTCTTTGGTGAGCTGTTAAAAAAACACAACTAATCCCGATTCAACTCCTTTCTTATCGTGATCAGCGTCATACAGAGCTGAGTAGTTACTGATGCTGCACCACATGACCCTCACGTATCAGACAACCCTACAGTCACACTACATATCACACCTCAAAGTGACAGGAGGATGTTCTTTATTTTTGTGTGTACAAACGACACTGTACAGAAGTGACCGATCCAAACGGTCAATGACATGGTCCGTTGTTTCTTCATTTCCCCACTCACAACTATATTTCATTCCTGTGATTATTTCCTGTTTTCCTATTTGTCCCACACTGAGCTGTTATAAAGAGCACAGAGACATCAGAAAGAAAAATAAAGCTCGGAAGTAGCGCTGTTTGCATGTCGCTAATACAGTTAGCTCACTTTGCTAATCTGACGACTCATCACCTGTTAGCGTGAGTCTGCGGAAAGATGAAGGCGAGAAGCAACGCTAAAGCAAAGCCATGAGTACAAATATTACAAATATTCACAAACTTTCATTTACATGTTAATTTCCAACAACAAACTGTTTCTATTACTGAGTAAAACAGCAGTAATGCTAACAGTGATCGCTTAGCGCTGTATAAGCGAGGGCTGAGTCATCAGCGTGACTCATGCTCAACACAAACAACGGCATTAGCTTAGCTCGCTATAACAACTTCAGACACTTTCAAGTCCATTAAGGCTGGGGGGGGCAGTGAGAGAGAGAGAGAGAGAGAGAGAGAGAGAGAGAGAGAGAGGATGAATAAAGAGGAATGACATAAATCACAGCCATTAATTGTGAGTCCGCTTCAGCTGTGTTCTCATTTCTTTTCAAAAAACACTACAACTCTGTGCTTATTACCCATAATGCACTGCAGTTATGAAACTTAACATTAATATTTCCGTAAAGTTATCTGTGTTTTCGGTAACATGGCGGTATGATACATGAACTGCAAAATATCTAGCATGCTACAGCTCATTATTAAAGTCTTGTTGCTTGGCAACCGAAACAACACACAGATGCTGGAAACAATAAAAGAAAAAAACAGCTAGCTAATCATTACGCTAACTTCTATTCCTCCTCTCCTCCCTCTCTCCATTTTTTCTTTCTGTCTTTTCTTCTGCCACAGTTTTTACTTCTCTCTCTCTCTTGCCCCTATACACATTCTTCACCTCTCTCATCCTTTCCATTTCTCTACATTCCTCTCGATCTGTCTTTCTCTCAATCTCTCTAACTTGCTTTCTTTCTCTTCTCTCTCCATTTTTCACTCAACTTTCCTCTCTTACACTCATCCTGTCCTCGTTCTTTTTTCACTTTCCATCTTTCTTCTCATTTCTTTCTCTCTTCTTCTGATTTTGTTTTTCATTACTCATTTTTGCTTTTCTCTCTCCTTCTAAGCTCTTCATTTCACTGTCTCTCCTCCTCTTCTTCTACGTCTCCGTACCCTCTCTTTCTCTTTCCTAAGCTATTCTGTTTCCCGTTCCCTCTGTCTCTCCCTCTGTCTCTCTCCATCTTTCCTTCCCTCTTTCCCTCTCTCTCTCTCTCTCTCTCTCTTTCTCTCTGAACTGTACTCTGTTCTCATTCACTTCTCTTCCTTTTCTTTCTCTCTCTATTTCTCTTCCCCAAGCTCTTCTTTCTCTCCCACATTCTATATCTCTTGTTTCTATTTCTCCGTTCTAAACTCCACTGTTCCCTCTATCTATCTATCTATCTATCTATCTATCTATGTATCTATCTATCTATCTATCTATCTATCTATCTATCTATCTATCTATCTCCCTTTTCTTTCTCTCTCTATTTCTCTTCCCCAAGCTCATCTCTTTCTCTCATTCTAAGCTCTACTGTTCCCTCTCTCCCTCTCTCTCTCCCCCTTTCTCCTTCTCCATTCTAAGCTCTACTGTTCCCTCTTTCCCTCTCTCTGCCTTTCTTTCTCTCTATTTCTCTTCCTCAAGCTCTTTCTCTTTCTCTTCCCAATTCTATATCTCTTGTTTCTATTTCTCCATTCTAAACTCTACTGCTCCCTCTCTCTCTCTCTATTTCTCCATTCTAAACTCTACTGTTCCCTCTCCCCTTCTCTCAGTCTATCTCTCTGCCTGTCTTTCTCTCTATTTTTCCATCTCTCTATTGTTCCCTCTCTCTTCCTCCGTCTCTCTGCGTTTCTCTCTCTCCATTTCTCCTCAAGCTTTTCTTTCTCTCTCTCTCTCTCTCTCTCTCTCTCTCTCTCTCTCTCTCCCCTTCCCATGCCCCCCCCCACCCCTCAGCAGTATCTCATCTCTCATCTCTTTTTTACTTTTTAATCCTTGTTTCCACGTGAGGTTTAAATATATTTTGGGAACCGTAGCTGCTACAGGAACACTTTTCCCTGTGAATGTGGACTACACACACACGTGAAATACACACACACGTGAGCGCACGTCGCTGCCGACTTCCCGTTCAGCCGTGGATCTGGGAGCAACGGCAGCGAATCACAAGGCAGCGGAGAGAATAAAGCAAAACCCCCAACCCCCACTGCATCACCCCGGAGTAACCCTACCCCCCCTGCTTATTCAAACACACACACACACACACACACACACACACACACACACACGAGTGTAACAGCACCATCATTATAACACCACACCACATTGCTCTGCAGCTCCTCTGAGAATATCGCAGCTCTGTCACAAAGTTTTAAACATAAAACCTTCAAACATAACGAACATTTAATTGGTTAATTTATTTAATAATTACATATTTATCAAAGAAATAAACTCATATCTGTCATTTAACTTGACTGTACATAAGTCATGACATGTTTATAAAACACACATCATTATATCAAAACTAAAATATTAAAATAATATCATAATAAAAAAATTTTCGTTTAAAGTTCACTTTATTCACGCTTCTGTTTATTTTACTTCGGAGGTTTTCTACACATCGCTAGTTTTCCAAACGTTTAGCGTTAAAACACTTCGATAAAATGGAAAGTTACAGTTAAAGCTACTTCAGGACGTGAGGGTCAGCTCCCCCTAGTGGTCACTCATAATAGTGTCACTTTAATCCAAATAAAATATTACGCTTTACAAATTTAACAGCAACAACAACAAAGTGTATGCCCATGACGTTACACGTGGATGATGATGTTTTTAGACGATACTGTCTGGATAAGAGCATCTGATAAATGCCATAAATACCACAATATCGTTCGGAACACGTGTAGTAGCGGATGAAGGTCTATTTTTCGTTAGCTGTGCCGCGATTTCTTTGTTCGTTCAAATGTAATTCGCATTTACTCACGTTTTTCTTCCTTCAAAATAATAATATTGGAACAAACCGGATATTTCAGCTACACACTAGATGACCTGATGCCTGATTTGACCACTCCAGTGATCGTAGGGGTCATGACTTGATTTGAGGCTAGTCGCAACTGATCATTTGTCTAAATAAACCCAAAGTGTGTGATGTTAATGCGATTATTTTACTGTTCTTCTTTTTATTGAGTCGGAGCTTCCTGATCTGGAACATGTTTAGGATTACGGATCAGGAAAACTCCGACGGAATACTACAACAGCCGATGAGTTCGTGCATCTGGGGAAGCGTCACTAACCGGATGTTTCTGTGGAATCTCGTGTCTGTGGAATCAGCGGCGTGAAATCCTTACTACAAATCTTTCAGAACTCACGATCCGGTTAAATCGTCTAAAAATAATGTTAACAATAACGTTAAATCTGTCCTGATATCTGTGGTCTCCCCTGTTGAAGATTTGAACACAGTTTGTAGTCAGAGCGTTTATAGCTACTACAGGACGTGACGAGACGTAACGTCACATCTCCCCCTGGTGGTCACTCAGATAAAGTGCAACGCTCCATTTACGAAAGTTAAGCGAAGTTTTGCGAAGTGAAGCCACGAAACAACGTGTTTAACGATAAACTCACACGTCTTTAGGAGATACTTGTGACGATATTATCACAAAAATCTCACCATATCACTCATGGATTAATATTTTATTAATTAGTTGAAAAACACAAAAGAAATCGGAAAGATCCCTCCACGTTAGTGCGACACGATTAGTACTTTTTAGCAAAAAACAAAAAATATTTGAAGGATTGAAAACTGTGTACAGCAATGTTATCTAATAAAATATTGAGATTTTAATGATTTATTTTAGTCGTATTATTAAATATTTTAATATCACAGACATCTTTATTAATCCACCTTATTTGAATTTATGTTTTATTCTATTTCTTTACAGATAATCAGTATTTTTTTTTTTGCCTCTAATCTATTTAACAGTTTGATGAGTAATAAATTTAGTTTGAATTAATATTTTAATAACTAAAATAAAAGGTTTTATGGAAGTCAGCTTGGACTACTAGTGCACCTCCAAAAGTGAAGTCCAACTTTACCCAAGGGTCTAACACTCCAAACTAAAAGAAAATCAGACTTTAATCAGACTTTAGATTGATGAATTAGATTCATTTCTTTACCTTATTGCAGTATGAGGAGTCTGAGTAAAGTGATGGTCCCAGTCTGGATGGATCTGTTGCTGATGGAGGAGGAGGATAAAATCTCACATCCATTTCACTGTAGAAAAATAAAACAGCAACCAAAAAAAAAAATGATTTAAAAATATATTTTTCTTTCCACTTCAGTATCACTGAAACGCCACCTCACGAAAAAAAATAATGAAAGAAACGACAGGAAAGTATAAGTGATGAATGTTGTGAAGAAGTGAGGGGAAAAAAACCAAAAAGAAGAAGAAGCAGCAGCTTCACTTTGGCACCTTCACATCCGTTCGCGGGGTTTCTGTGAGGAGAAAGAAATAAAACAAAAACTTTGCGATAAAAAGGTCTTCCTACACCTGTGTGGCATCAAAGCCAGAAAGAAATCAACAGTCTCTGAGGTAACGATGTGTCTTCTCTTTTCTTCTCTTTCTTTTTTTTTCCCTTTACGGAAGCGGTAAGAGCAGCCAAAAAAGAAGCGCCGTGGTTAGCCTGAGAGCTAACTTCGTACCTCACTGCTCCGTGTGTGTGTGTGCGCCTGCGTGTGCGCGTCTGTGTGTGTGTGTGTGTGTGTGTGTGTGTGCAGGTCTCGTGCAGCTCTGTGACGGAGCTCGCACAAAAAGGCGCGAAAGGGGGCGCTGAAGTATTTCTCTCAGAACCGACTTAAAACTCCTTTCTTTTGTGTCTTTTTATTACATATTTTTTTATTTTTATATCTTCTTAAACGTTCTCATATATACGCTTGACTAAAGTTCTGGGATTTTAGGTTAAATTCGGCTAATACACCATTTAAAGAAATGTTATGTATGAATGATTAGCTCTTGAGCTATCGATTTCATTAAATTTTACAGATAAAAGAAATTGTTTGTATATTGTGATGTTTTCTTCTCGTCTGAGGTGGCAAATGATGCTAATTTAGCTTATGAAATGTGCAGGTTAATATAATTATAATATAATATAACCATTAATTAGCATAAACGGCAGCGTCCCGTGCTATAGCGTGCTATGGTGATCTGATTATCCATGTTTAGCAGCCTAATAGTCCATTTTTGTAAAGAAATTCTAATAAGGAATTGTTCAAACACATTTGTTAAAGCCTTATAAAACCTGAAAGGTGTTATTGGCACGCGCAATTTCTTTTAATTGGGTCTCTAACAGCGCACATGACCTATTAATTATGAAACCATTATGATGCTTTGCGCCGTCTTTACAGTAAAATTAGCTGACTGTGACGCACGTTTTGAGACGAAAAGGTCAACAAGGAAATACAAATTACTGTAATACTCTCAGTTAATGTTAAAAAAAAACCCTCTCATGCTAACTAGGTAAATGATCTAGAAATCAGATGTCCATCAAATGGTCAGTATAATAGAGTGAAACACATTTTCTGCTAGCTGTGAAGTCTGCCACCAATTTATTTTCTACTCAAGTGCAGTTCAGATATCTATCTCAGCAGCCAGGTTTCCAGCTGCTATGACCAAAAAAATAAAAAATCCAGGTGATAGACGAGAAATAAGAGCGAGATTCAAAGCCAATGTCCAGCCGCTAAGCCTGTCCCCTGCATCTTATACACAAAATAAAACAAAAAATCAAATAGAAAACTATCTTTACTACATGGAATTGAGAAGGATTTTATTGTTATTGCCTTGACATTGCAGAAACAGGCTTCCAGAAATAGTACTTAGCAACAAAACAGGAAACATTTTTTAAAAAAGAGGAAGCTTGTGTAGTAAAGGTGTTTATAAAGACATATTTGTACGTGAAACAAGGTATTTAGCAGGTAGCTATAATGATCATGTGTACACTAAATCAGATTAAAAGATTAAGATTCTCTCAGTGGTGTAATATTTATATTGGTGACTTTTTAGACTCAGATCAGCGTTCATGTTGTAAGATTGTGATCTGAAATTTCCAACACTACCAGATCTTCTTCGTCATCCATCTTTGTTCATAAACGCCAAGGACATCAAAACAAACGATCTGAGATGGACGATTTTTACTTCACAACCAAAGAAACCCACAGATTTACCGTGATACTGTAAATCACACAATTGAAACAAGGCATAAGTTTATATTTTTTAGCACAGCAACACACACAATGTCTCCACGAAAGAAAATCACTTGTTGGGAAATCACAAGTTTGTGATGCCGAGAGGCCAAGAGAGCATGGTTAGTCATGAGGGGAGGGGAATAAACTCTCTTTCCTGTCAATCACAGTGACACTATCCAATCACAGTCATCTGTGAGGTCATGTATGCGTAAGAGGGCAGACAGCACTTTCCTCCTAATGTGTTCCTGCCTTCAAATTCCTCATAATTCATCTTTCAGGACTTCAGGACCACGTGGGGACAAAGCCATGACGAGAGTGAGCGATCTCCATCTTCTAACGCACTGAATTAAATCAGTGTGTTAAATCAAGATTTATTAAATGATGTTGAACGCAGGAAGACACCCTGATGTAGAATAACGTGTGATTCTGGAGACACAAGACTGATCGCTTGTTACGAAAATCATCAGGTCACGTAAAGTCAAAGCCAGAACCTTAAATGGAAAAAGGGAGAGAGAAAAAAATGGTAGCTCTCAATCGGTGAAGCCGAGCACAGAGCTTTCATAAGAGATGAGAGGAGAGGAGGCTTCAGCTAAAGCTGCTTTTACAGAATTAAAATAGAAAGCTGTCAGACTTCTCAACTGTCTCACAACTCAGCACACACTCGATTAAACCCAGACGTGCACAGGCTTCGGAGATCTGGAGTCGGGTTCCTTCTGATTTCAGACCTTTTAAACATGCATTTCTTCACATCATTGACACATAATACATCAATTTCTATTCATTTCTATTCATATATATATATTTGTTTGCGCTAGTCTTCTCCTCTTTATGAGACGCAGGGACTTGAGTGCTGGGTTTCTGGATTTCATGCAGACTGAAAAAGACTAGTATGTTTCTGTAACGCTGATACTGCGCCGTGTCGTGCGGCGTGAGACACTAGCCATGTAAATGTGCTGCGACCTTTTCATCGCCGCTGTACCATTTAAAGTCTGATGGAGTTTTGATGGTTTTTTTATGATAGTGCATGTACTATTTAGAAACTGAAATCCCTGTGAGGGCCACGCTGTCCTCCTTCCTCTTCACGCCACTGATTTCTCGTTTCGATAGAGAGAGACCTATATTTCTTCTCGTTCTGTTAACATGGGGAGTTGTGTTTCTGTGAAGATGAAAAATCCTGCATAACACTGATACAGGCTGACAACCCTTTGCTGGAAATCTCTCTCTCTCTCTCTCTCTCTCTCTCTCTCTCTGTTTTTATCTCTCTGTCTCTCGACACCATGTCTTCTTTAGGAAGAACATTAGGTTATATAAGATCTAGGAAACTGTTAAACAAAATGGTAGAGCTTAATAATCTCCAGGATTCTGACTGTTTCATCTTATTGGTTATTGGAAAACAACTCACAAGTAAAAATTACAGGGTGCATAGATTTACTGGTTACTGCTGTGGGGATGTCCACTAGTCAGGTGATGGAAAAAAATGTGAAGCAGATGGTAAAGAAAGCAGCCAAGTGTTCTTTTGAGCAAAATGAAACCAAATCTATAGTCAACTCTAGACTGTGTGAAACCACATTATATTTATTAGCATTATCTTTGAGGGTTTCAAGCTTTGAGCTACTCACCAGAGGGTTATGAGATCTAATCACCACCAAGCTGCCACTGGAAGGTGCACTGTGGGCTGTAAATCACTTTGGATAAAAAATCAATCAATCAATCTCATCCAAATAAGTAAAAAAAAATAAAATTAAGATAAAAAAAAGAGTGTTAGGTCAGAATCAGCTTGGAAAGACTTCCAGGACGCTGCTGGTGACATCTCCTCCTCTTGAGGAAGGCCATTCACTGACCTCATGTCTACTGAGTGTTGGTGGACGTGAGCTTCCATGCTGTGCACTCTCAGATCCAAAACCTGTGGTGGCTGAGAAGTGCAAAACAAAATCACAAAACTGAAAGTTCGGTATAGTGTGTGAATGGAATTCTTCCCTCTGATTGGACAAGACATCTGTCACTCAGGATATACAGGAAGTAGGAAATTGTGTATCTAACTTTATTTCTTTTAAATCTTTTAAAGAAAATAAACATATCTATTTATCTTTATAAGAAAATGGAGTTCATTCAGCGCTACTTTGAGGAAGGAGGTTCACACGGCGTGATTTTGGATATACTGATAGCGTATCATGGCGTAAAGATTAGTTTGCGATCTCTAAAAACACACCTGAAGAACGCAGGAATGTTGGGAAGACCAAACTATTCCAGATTAAAGGATGTAAGGAGCAGAGCTGCGTTCATACACACACCAATCCACTTTCTACTGCTGCAGCCTGCTGGACTTCCTGTACATCCTGAGTGACCCATGTCTCCTCCAATCAGAGGGAAGAATTCCATTCACACACTACACCTACCTTTTCCGCTTTGTCTGAATTCTCCTTGCGCTTTTGGATTTGTTATTGTGGTTCCAGATTTGTTATTTTGTTGAGCTCTTCTCGGCCACCGTAACATCAGCAATTTCCATAAACAGTCCACATTATTGCATTTTAAAAACTGTTTGTTTTATTGTGTAAACTTATTGCCTAAAAATCATTGCTATTGGAAATGGAACATGTATGCAGTGTTTTCTGCTATTTAAAGTGAAGCTGATGCAGCTTTTGTAAGACATCCTGAAAATGTACTGAATCAGCATTTAGCTTAACAATGAAAAGGATGACTAATCAACTAATCCTTTGAAATACTGTTTAATTAGTTGGGTTTTTTTAAGTTTCAAGCCAAAACCATGCACAAGAAAAAAAAGTATATTGTTTTATATATTTTGAACTAAAGAATTTAAAGTCAATATCATGTTTTCATGTGAAAATGGTTAATCTAAATCTGTCTTTAAAGCAACTAGATATTTTAAGAAAGACCAATAATTTCTTATGGACAAAACAAGTATGTCAGGAAAATGTCAGGAAAAATCTTAAATCTGTTTCAGAAAATCACTCAAAGTGAGATAAGTAGATCATTTCTGCTTGTTGTTTCAATTGCCTGTTAACACAGGAGAGTTTCTAACTAATCACGAAGGCGGTGCTTAACGCAGTTAATGATGTCACACGGCTGGAACTCTATTAATGACTAGTTAAGTAGGTGGAGACTCCAGATACAATTAGGACTGAAGACACAATAAAAGACAGATGGAGCGGTCTGTCTAAATGTTGGTGTATGCAGTTTGGGAACAATGGTGACTACAAGGGTGAATCTGGTGGCTGTGGGGCTTTTTCTTGCCTTTGGCTGTGTGAGTAGTATTCCTGCAGCCTCAACGATTGTGAAAACGCCTTCTCAGGATCCTCAGCTTCCTGGAAAGCCCACCGTGCCGCCGCAGACGTCTGGCCAGGTTCAGAAATGCCAAGTGCAAGACTACGAAAGAGTTCCTTGTGGAGAACCTGGCATCAAGGCTGCTCGGTGTAATGCTATAAACTGTTGTTTTGTTGATCAACAGTGCTATTATGGGAAAACTGGTGAGTTTGGTGTTCTGTTTGATTCTTGCTTGTGGCTTAAAATGGTAAACTGAGTACTTTCTTTTCTTTGGTGTTTCCCCAGTGACTGTCCAGTGTACCATCGATGGCCAGTTTGTGTTGGTGGCAGCCAGAGATACAACCCTTCCCAGGATAAGTCTGGAGTCCATCAGCATGTTGGGAGGAAACACTGGACCCTGTAGTCCTGTTGACTCAAATGCAGCCTTTGCTATTTACCAGTTTCCTGTGACTGCTTGTGGGACAACCATGATGGTTTGTGTCTAAACTTATTTCTCCTAAATGCCTTTAACTTCAGTTGGTTTTCATGCTCTCCACCCTTTCTGTCTAGGTGAAGGGTGGTTATGTGGTCTATGAAAACAGGATGGTCTCCTCCTATGAAGTTGGTGTTGGACCCCGTGGCTCAATCACACGTGACACTCATTATGAGTAAGTGAACTAAAACACAGGGTCTAGGGAATATTTGAGGCTTTTACTGACCTGTTCTTTCCTTTTGTAGGCTGTACTTCCAGTGTAAATATTCAGGTGTTAGCTTGGCTGCTTTGTCCATTGAACCTGCAGCCAATGTTGATCCTCTGCCCCTTGTTGCTGCTGGACCTCTTGAAGTAGCACTAAGACTAGGAAAAGGTCAATGTGCCACAAAGGGTTGTGTAGAAGGTGAGCAACCTGTCTGGACATCTGGACTGCAGTCTGACTTTCAGTAGCTTCAACAGGAGTTGTTTGTTCTCTCTCCACAGAACAAGTAGCCTATAACTCCTACTACAGTGCTCTTGACTACCCTGTGACTAAGGTTCTGAGGGAACCGGTGTTCGTTGAGGTGCGCATCGTGGGCAGAACAGATCCAAATATTGTCCTGGTTTTGGGAAGCTGCTGGGCGACTGCTGCCCCTAACCCCTACAGCCTTCCCCAGTGGGACCTTCTGGTGAATGGGTAAGATCAAGTCTTCTGTTTGTTGAGTCCCATGACCATACTGAACAGGAAGTAATGACCATGTATTCCAAAGGTGTCCATACCAAGATGACCGTTACTTGACCAGGCTGATCCCAGTTAATGGAACGTCTGGACTTGCGTACCCTACCCATTACAGACGCTTTGTCCTGAAGATGTTTACGTTTGTGGATAAGACCGCCATGACTCCACTGCGGGAGACGGTAAAGGCTCGCGTTCTCTTCGTGCTCTTCTACACATGAAATGGGTTCTCTTGCTTACTTTTCTCCTCTTCTCCTCAGCTCTACATCCACTGCAGTACTGCTGTGTGCCTTCCAAATGCACTGGACTCTTGTGAACCAATGTGCACCAGAACAAGTGAGTAGACCCCTTTAGTGCTGTTTGTTTTTTGTTTTTTCCTTGACTTGTGTTGACCTTTTTTTTCTTCCCTCTTCAGGAAGAGATGTTTCTGCTGTGGAGGAGAACTCTGCTCCCACAGGTGTTGCATCTAGTGGAGAAGTGATCTTTATGCAAGCTTAAACTGGAATATGTTGAATAAAGAAATTTTTGCTTTACAATTGTGTAGTTTGACTTATTTAGTTAAGTGTCCAGGTTGGGCTTTTTTGATTTAATGTCCCTCTGAGTGTACTGGAGCATTGGTACTTTCAGTACAGTATTTGATACAGAGGTGTCAGCCTTGTCCACAAAGGGCTGGTATGGGTGCAGGTTTTCATTCTGAAAGCCAAGTTTGAATGGATTTGGTGACCATTGGCCTGAGACCCTGACACTACTTTTTTTTTTTTTTTTTTTTTTTTTTTTTAAAGCCAACTGCCCCTTGCTAGCTTGTTGGGGGTTGTATTGTAAACTGTCCCTGTGATGCTGATGAGCTCTACATATTAGCAAAGGCTGTGTTGAGGGCTGGCTGTTTAGACCAGGTGTTTGTATCGGGCAAATTCTCTCTCCAAACAAGCTGAAATGAGTTGAGCAACTGATTATCCAGGTGGAATCTGATGTGGCTTCTGCTTGCTAGGTATAAAAATCTGCATTCCTACCAGCTCTTTCATGGGTAGGCTTGGACACCCTGGGTGGTCCAATGTCTGTTCAAGATGGCCCTGTCTCTGGATTTGCTTTGTGTCCTATGTATAGCACAATATCATCTGTACAATTTACTCAGTTTGTGTCTCTAGGTGAGAGCCTAGCACAGAACCAACTCTAACCAGAAACACCCCAGTGTAGGGGCAGGTTTTCATTCCAATTGAGCAGGAGTTATACCCAAGTTTACTTGATCTCTTGGGTTCTCTCTGCTTGGACTTGCAGTTTCATGTGCAGCAGTCAAACACCTTGGTGTGGTTGTATAATTATGAAAGCCTTTTTCTTCTCAAATGAGAAATATCTAATGCAGAAAAATGAGCATGCTTTTGTTCCCTCAGTGTTAGTCTATCATAACACTGTGGTCCAGATGTTCCAATAGGCTCCAGTTAGTGCAGAATTCAGCATCATTTAATAGAAATGCAACATCTGACCATCATCCTCTCTGCATTGGCTCCCATTGCAATGATAAAACTACTGACCTATAAAGAACTGAATGGTCAGGAGTGTGTCCTGGAAAGAACAGCCTTCCATTTAATGTTTAGGTCTCAATCTTAGTCCTAGCTGATTCCAGCAGCTAACAGAAATTAGCTAGGCCTCAAGTTAAGCTCAAGCTGATGATTTACATGATTCTGAATTTATTTTAATTATTTGTATAGCGCGTTTAACAATGGACATTGTCTCAAAGCAACTCTTACAGATTACTCTGAAGCGTTACTTATGCACATGACCGGCAGCATCAGTTATAATAGTTTTAGATAAGTAATAATTACTCTGCACATGTTGAATGCATTTTGGCTGCACTTTTTAATTAAGATTTTGACCAATTATTTATCTTTACATTTGAGTATACACTTATAATTGACTGCAGGGGGGGAGGGGACACAGTAACTGTGACCAACTGAAGATCATAAATATTGGCACCCCATTAACTGAATAGTGCTTTAGTAATGTCAAACTTTTTTGAAATAAGATTTTGACACATTATTCACTTAAGTGTAATTTTTTATTTTTTTCACCCCGGGATTGGTTCATTGTTTTTTTTTATTGGTTTTATTTTATGATGAAGCTTCAGCTTTAATTTCTCATCATATTTTGTCCTGCATTTGTAATGCTTGTAACGTCTGCTAGGTTTAAATCCTTTTAAGCGAGACCCCTAACTGCTTGAAAGTTTTCTTTGGAAAATGTCATTTTTAGCTGCCGGCAGCGAGGCTGCCCACATGGCCAGGCTTCTTTTATAAAAACGATTAAAGGTTAAATCAAATAAAACAACAGTGGAGGAGGAGGTGTTGTATGTTTTGTTTTTCCCCCTATAGATAAATAGAAATAAAGATGGGGAGGAGGAGAAATATGAAACAGGGGCCAGGATGTCCTGTTCTTTATCAGTTTGAGGTGTTGGTGTGATTCATTATTTCCAAACACTGTGGTTGTGATAATGATGGTGATGATGATAGGAATAGAAAGAAAGAAAAAAAAAAAAAACACAGTGGAACAGAGTTCTGCTCAGATTCAGATCCTCCTACACTAGTGCTGACTGCTAATGTGTATAACAGCATGCTTTTATGTGGTCAACGCCATGTCAGCAGTTTTTTTTCAAAGGCTGTTAATCTCCATACAATGGCACAAGAGCCAGACGAAAAACACCAGCAAGGCTTCATGATAATTCACCAGCATAATGACCGAGCTTGGACTTATTATTATTATTATTATTATTATTATTATTATTATTATTAACAAACCGAAAAGCACTGGCTGTTTCCTGTTATCTGCTTCAATTCAGTCAGAGAGCAGAATTCACTCCTAAAACAATAACCTGCATCTCCAGTCTTGAAGAAGTTTATTTATCTTTTATTTTATGATTTATTCAGAAGCCACAGCTGAAGAAATTCTGGAAATCATTAACATTTCAGCAATGCTGACATTTAGTTAAGTAATAATATACCGTATTGCTCAAACGTACAAAGACGCTCCTATTCTATTAACCTTTCAATATCAATGGACGCTTGAGACGTTACACACACGTATCCACTCGTCAGAGCTCTTTTGGTGAGAAGCAGTTAACCTTTAAAGAACTGCACAGTGCTCATATCTAACCTGACTCACACTCCAGGGTCTTCTCAGTTATTTTTCTGTCATTATTTTCATCATTATTTATCAGAAATACATCTCCAATTTTATTTATCTTTTTTTTTGTTTGTTTAAAAAAGTTGAAAAGAAGAGTGGAGAAGGTGTAGGCGTTTGGGGGCTGAACAGAAACTGAACGGTCGAGAGAGAAAATGAGGTCAGTGACCTGATGTCCTCATGGAAGGGGTTAAATGAGCTGAGACGCTGTCAGTTAATCACACACAGGACTCCACATGGTGAGTGTGTGATGTTTATTCGTGTGATACGTGTGAGTTTTAGCTCTACATAAAAAACATTGAACAGAAAAATTAACACAGTGACATGGACAGAAGTGCTGATGGTATTAATTCTGCAGAATTCAGCAGGCTTGAATTATTGTTCAGGTCTCGCAGTGAGAAGTGTGTGAGTGTGTGTGTGTGTGTGTGTGTGTGTGTGCTGAAACATGATCAGTTTGGAAGATAAAAGTGTATAGATACACAAATAACATTTTAAAAATTATTTAAAAGTGTTAGGTCATGTGTTCAAAAAAGAACTATAATAAGCTGGGGAGGAGTTTTGTTTATGATGTAATGTATATGGGGAGGAGTTTTGGTTATGATGTAACATATGGGGAGGAGTTTTGGTTATGATGTAACATATGGGGAGGAGTTTAAAGTTATGATGTAATGTATGGGGAGGAGTTTTGTTTATGATGTAATGTATGAGGAGGAGTTTTGGTTATGACGTAACATATATGGGAGGAGTTTTTGTTTATGATGTAATATAAATGGGGAGGAGGTTTGGTTGTGATGTAATGTATGGAAGTAGTTTCAAGTTATGATATATGGGGAGGAGTTTCAAGTTATGAAGTAAGGTATGGGGAGGGGTTTTGGTTATGATGTAACATATGGGGAGGAGTTTCAAGTTATGATGTAAGGTATGGGGAGGAGTTTTGGTTATGATGTAATGTATGGGGAGGAGTTTCAAAGTATGATGTATGGGGAGGAGTTTTGGTTATGATGTAACATGGGGAGGAGTTTCAAGTTATGAATTAACATATGGGGAGGAGTTTTGTTTATGATGTAATGTATGGGGAGGAGTTTCAAAGTATGATGTAATGTATGGGGAGGAGTTTCAAGTTGTGATGTAATGTATGGGGAGGAGTTTTGGTTATGATGTAATGTATGGGGAGGAGTTTTGGTTATGATGTAATGTATGGGGAGGAGTTTTGGTTATGATGTAACATATGGGGAGGAGTTTCAAGTTATGATGTAACATATGGGGAGGAGTTTTGTTTATGATGTAATGTATGGGGAGGAGTTTCAAAGTATGATGTAATGTATGGGGAGGGGTTTTGGTTATGATGTAACAACGAACTGCAGCACATCAGATAGAGCAGTAGATCTAGAAATAATAAGTCATTAATAGAATCTGAAAGGTGATATAATGCGGCTACAGCATGCCATGAAACTTCTCTTTGTGCTTTATTATCTCAAATTGGCTGCCAGTTTAATCAGAAAGAAAACGATGAATATATTCATGTTTAAACTAATGAGATATACATCAACTGTGCGGAAAAAATCAGCTTCAGAAATGCAACAATAAGTAGAGACATTAAATAATGATGAGAGCTATGCTTTAGAAATCACGGCCCCTGAGCAATAAAAGTGCAAATGTATTCAATGTACACTGCTTGAAATTCATCGCTGGAGAAACAGGCATGTATATTAGTGTGTGTGTGTGTGTGTGTGTGTGTGTGTGTGTGTGTGTGTGTGTGTGTGTGTGTGTGTGTGTGTGTAGGTGGAAGTGTTATTGCATGTGATGTTTGATGTATATATATTTATATATTTTCTGTTTATTTATTTCACCAAGGATGAAACACAAAGCAGGAAGAGAGAGAGAGAGAGAGAGACAGAGAGAGAGAGAGAGAGAGAGAGAGAGAGAGAGAGAGAGAGAGAGAGAGAGAGAGTAGAATATAAAGGATAAAGAATAGAATAAGATGAATTGTTTGTGGTGTTGGTGAGATGTTGGAGCTGCAGCTTCTGCATCTCTAATGCTTTATGGAAGAAAACAGAAACACTTTTAATATTTTATATCAAGCCAAGATGTATATATTATGTCCAAATTCTGTGTGTTTAGTTTTATACAGCAGTTATGATGCTAATTTCACTAACAGTTGAAGAAAACATAAAATGTAAATTCCTCACAATGAAAACACACTTCAATAAGTGTCACTTCTTATATTATTTCATTTTATAAATACTGAAAGAAAGAAAAATTCTTGGCCTTAAATCTGGTAGCAAATACTGCAGCTGTGAGAAATATAACAAGCACATACCGCTGTGCAACCACATGACTAGCATTACTAACACTAATCATTACGATGTGGAAAAGGAAACTAGTACAGAACGGCTGAAGGATGAAGGAAATGTATATAATATATACAATTATTTCTGCTCTACAGGTGTAGTGGTGTTTATTGTGTGTGACGTTATCAGACTGGGTCTCTTTATAGAAAAGTTGGAGAATACGTATTTACGTCTATAAGCCTGAAGAAAGATAGTGTGGTGTCATACACACACACACACACACACACACACACGTATATATATATATATATATTTAGCAGCAGATGTTAGCAGCAGATCCTTTAAGTTCTGTAAGTTGTGAGGTTATGGCCTCCATGGATGGGACTTGTTTGTCCAGCACATCCCACAGATGCTGGATTGGATTGAGATCTGGGGAATTTGGAGGCGGAGTCAACACCTCAAACTGGTTGTTGTGGTCATCAAACCATTCCTGAACCATTTCTGGTGCATTATCCTGCTGAAAGAGGCCACAGCCATCAGGGAATAGTGTTTCCATGAAAGGGTGTACACGGTCTGTAACAATGCTTAGGTAGGTGCTACGTGTCAAAGTAACATCCACATGGACGGCAGGACCCAAGGTTTCCCAGCAGAACATTGACCAAAGCATGACACTGCCTCCACCGGCTCGCCTTCTTCCCATAGTGCATCCTGGTGCCATGTGTTCCCCAGGTAAGAGACGCACACACACCCGGCCATCCACGTGATGTAAAAGAAAACGTGATTCATCAGACCAGGCCACCTTCTTCCATTGCTCCGTGGTCCAGTTCTGATGCACATTGTTGCCTCTTTTGGCGGTGCACAGGGGTCAACATGGGCACCCTGACCGGTCTGCAGCTATGCGGCCCCATACGCAACAAACTGTGATGCACTGTGTATTCTGACACCTTTCTATCAGAACCAGCATTAACTTCTTCAGCAATTTGAGTAACAGTAGCTCGTCTGTTGGGTCGGACCACACGGGCCAGCCTTCACTCTCCACCTGCATCAGTGAGCCTCAGCCGCCCATGACCCTGTCTCCGGGTCACCACTGTTCCTTCCTTGGACCACTTTTGATAGATACTGACCACTGCAGACCGGGAACACCCCACAAGAGGTAATTAAAATATCATCAGCTTTGCATGTCTGTTTAAGTAAAAAATAGAATTGATGTACTATGAAAAAAAATGTTTAAATAAAAAAAAATTCAATGTTATTATTATTATTATTATTATTATTATTATTATTATTATTATTATTATTATCATCCACCAAATAATTAACAATAAGCACGGGATGAATGTTAGAAAGTGTGATCTCTCCAGAGTACTGCGTGGTGTCTACACACTTGTTCATGCAGCATGTACAGTATAGAATATTAACATTCTGCAGGTTGGCAGTGAAAGTGTTGCTTTCATTAGAGCTTCCTATGCACACACACACACACACACACACACACACACACACTTGCACAGAAGAATGATTTCTTCCCCACTGACAATAATCTGAAACATTATTCCAGCTCCAATAAAAACACAGACGCAAATATATTATATGATTCTTTGTGTAGATGTAATTGCATTCAGTGTGTCTAATCAGATAGTGTGTGTGTGTGTGTGTGTGTGTGTGTGTGTTATGGTTTGTGGTTGCAGCCTTTATATTTTAATTTATTTTGAAGTAGGAGGAGGGGTTGTATGGTGTGTGTGTGTGTGTGTGTGTGTGTGTGTGTGTGTGTGTGTGTGTGTGTGTGTGTATTTAAATGTATATGATTGACTGCAGTGGGGGAGGAGACACTGTAACTGTGACCAACCCTACATTCTGACTAAAGAGCATGAGTATTGGCACTAAATAGTGCTTTAATAATGTAATAAATAAATAAATAAACAAAGACAAATATAGGTTTCTGTGTGTAGATCTAAGATAGAGATCAGATAGAGTGTGTGTGTGTGTGTGTGTGTGTGTGTGTGTGTGTTACAGTTGGTGGTTGCAGCCTTTATATTTTAATGTATTTTACAGTGGGGGGAGGGTGTGTGTGTGTGTGTGTGTGTGTGTGTGTGTGTGTGTGTGTGTGTGGAGAATATGTAAACGTATATGATTGACTGCAGAGAGGGAGGAGCCACTGTAGCTGTGTCCAACCCTAGATCATAAATATTGGCACCCCTTCCCCCATTAGCTGAACAGTGCTGTCTGAATGCTCCACACAGCCTCTGCTAGAAAAGAAAAGAAAAGGAGAGCAGAACCCCAGCTGACTGCACTGGCGATGACATCCTGTCTGTTTGATTGCTGATTATTGTTTCTGATTTTTTTTTTTTTTTTGAAGAACATTATTATTTTGAATCTATCAGATCAAATTGAATTTGCTGTTTGATTTAAGATGCAGAGCTTTCCGGCCTGTCACACTGTGTAAGATTAAAACACCGCCCCAAGCTGTAGGAATGTCACGGCTCCTTTATTTTACTCTGGAGAGGAATCCGGATTTCTACTTTTTTTTTTTTTTTTTTATCATGAAGCTGTACAGAATGTGTTCAGAGATCATGTTCATGCATTTCTGTTATATTATGCAGGGTATTGTGTTCAATTTAATAATCTTATCCTTGCACACTGATACATTTTAGATTAGATTAGATTAGATTAGATTAGATTAGATTAGTGATTAAGATGCTTGTTCTAATTTTCTATAGTAACACCTCATGTCACAACAGATTTTATATAATAAAACCGTGTGTATTCACTGATGTGGTGAAGTCCTATTCCTCCAGATAGCCTCACTAGTCACACTGTTTTTAACGGTCTATATAATACTGTATCACGTCTACCACTTCAGCATCACAGCTATACAGAATGACAACAACATAAAAGCTGGGATTAATCAAAACTTAATATTAGGTGTGAAGGCTACCTGCAAATCCCATGAGCTCTATATCTCTCTACATCTACACAGATCAGGTATAACACTGTGAGCACTGAGAGGTGAATAAGACTGAGTATCTCCTCATCATGGCACCTGTTAGTAGGTGTGATATATTAGGAACATTTTGTCCTCAAAGTTGATGTGTTAGAAGCAGGAAAAATGGACAAGCGTAAGGATTTGAGCGAGTTTGATGAAGGACCAAATTGTGATGGCTAGACCACTGGATCAGAACATCTCCAAAACTGCAGCTCTTGTGGGGTGTTCCCGGTCTGCAGTGGTCAGTATCTATCAAAAGTGGTCCAAGGAAGGAACAGTGGTGACCCGGAGACAGGGTCACGGGCGGTCGAGGCTCACTGATGCAGGTGGGGAGCAAAGGCTGGCCCGTGTGGTCCGATCCAACAGACGAGCTACTGTTGCTCAAATTGCTGAAGAAGTTAATGCTGGTTCTGATAGAAAGGTGTCAGAATACACAGTGCATCACAGTTTGTTGTGTATGGGGCCGCATAGCCGCAGACCGGTCAGACTGCCCGTGCTGACCCCTGTGCACCGTCAAAAGCACCAACAATGGACACGTGAGCATCAGAACTAGACCACGGAGCAATGGAAGAAGGTGGCCTGGTCTGATGAATCACGTTTTCTTTTACATCACGTGGATGGCCGGGTGCGTGTGCGTGTCTTACCTGGGGAACACATGGCACCAGGATGCACTATGGGAAGAAGTCGAGCCGGCGGAGGTCATGCTTTGGGCAATGTTCTGCTGGGAAACCTTGGGTCCTGCCGTCCATGTGGATGTTACTTTGACACGTAGCACCTACCTAAGCATTGTTACAGACCATCTACACCCTTTCATGGAAACACTATTCCCTGATGGCTGTGGCCTCTTTCAGCAGGATAATGCTCCATGACACAAAGCAGAAATGGTTCAGGAATGGTTTGATGACCACAACAACCAGTTTGAGGTGTTGACTCCGCCTCCAAATTCCCCAGATCTCAATCCAATCCAGCATCTGTGGGATGTGCTGGACAAATAAGTCCCATCCATGGAGGCCATAACCTCACAACTTACAGGACTTAAAGGATCTGCTGCTAACATCTTGGTGTCAGATCCCACAGCACACCTTCAGGGATCTAGTGGAGTCCATGCCTTGACAGGTCAGGGCTGTTTTAGCAGCAAAAGGGGGACCGACACAATATTAGGCAGGTGGTCATAATGTTATGGCTGATCAGCGCTGTGTACATATACACCAAAGACCAAAAGCATGGAGTTTCCTCCTGTTGTTGTTGTGTCCATGTTGATGATTGAGTGTCTTTGTCATGCTCCACTCCACAGTGGAGGTTAATATGAAGCTCATATGGAAGTAGACACTCCAGACTTTAAGAATTTGTAGTGTTTCAGAAGGATTTCTGCCTTTTTAGCCTACTAGTGGTGATATATTCATAGAAAAGCTCCAAATAAACAAAAAACGGTTA